>QEPC01014289.1:789680-809736 GCA_003113815.1 Sphenodon punctatus
GCGCTCTGCATTTTACAGTTTGTGTGTGTAATGTGCGTGTAACATGGCAAAAACACACTTTGCCATGTGTTTTTGTGGGTGGGTTTCCTGCTTTGCCATGTGGTTTTTCTGGGTGGGTTTCCTGCTTTGCCATGTGAGTCGCAGAATTTTGCCATATGGATCGCAGAATTTTCCATTTTGGGTCGCAGAATTTTGGAAAATATTTTGCAGAAGAATCGGGGCCCTGTGTATACCCCACCCTTCACCCTAAGGATTTCACACAAATATTCCAGTTCTCCTGAATTAAGAACATAAGAAGTGACATAGTGGGTCAGAGACCAATGGTCCATTGAGCCCAGTATCCTGTCTCTGACAGTGGCCACCTATGGTTGCTTCAGAAAAGTACCTGATGGGTACTAATAGAGTAGTGATCCATTGCCTGCTTATTCACTCCCAGGTCCCAAAAGTGAGAAGTTACATCCCCTGACCAACTTGACATAAGAACAAGACCTTTTGTTAAGCAGAGAGAGATGGGGGGGACGGGGGCAGACACTTTTCTTCACATATGGCTACCACAGAGCAGAGTATAAAGAAAGTATGGGGGACCTTTTCTCTTGCAGGGGCCAGTTTGAAAATTAGTAAAAACTCCAAGGGCCTCACAGAAATTGGGGGCGGGGGCACTTCAGGGATGTGCACAGGATTTGGGATGGAGGAAAGGGGTCCAGATCATGGATCTTTGCCATGGTTGCATCCAGAGTAGAGCTGAAACAGGTAGCTCATTTGCTACCTGCAGGTAATACCTGCAATTTTGATTACCACATTAGATACTTGACAGGCTACCCAATTACCAATCGGGTACCCGGATACCTAAACAATCAGTAATTTCTGGTACCATTTAAAAAAATAATAATAACAAAAAATAATCTGTTTACCAATTGGTAAATCAGGATGGAAAAAGAACCAGAAATCAAAATATCAGGTCTGGAAGTCAATATTCCAGGACCAGAAGTTGACATTGTGGGACACTTCAGGACATTCTGAGATATCAGGAACTCAAATTGGGTTGAAATTAGGTACCAATTGGTACCAGCTATTTTCGAGTCGATTCAGGTAATGAAACTCAGGTACCATATTCAGGTACCCAAATTTTACCAAATTCTGGTACCAAATATTTGATCAAATTTGGTACCAAATTCAGGTACAATCTGCGGGCAGACATTTCAGCTCTAATCCAGGGACAGTCTTACCACAGAGTGAGCTGGACAACCACGCTGGGTTTCACTCTTTGTCCCCGTACTAGGAATAAGACACAGACACAAGTTGATTGGGTAAATTGGCCGCAGCTGTTTTATTAATAACCAATCACCCTTCATAACCTGTCAGGAAGACCAAAACCCAATTAGAACCAATTAACAAATTATCAAATCATAAAAGAAGTGGTGGATAGAATTAGACACCAACTAGTCTGATCAAATTTTATCGCCCAATTGTCAATTGCCTCCTTTATCCAATTGACCCAGATTTCATTAGAATGCAAATTAGAATGCAATTAGAAATGCCAATTAACTGTTAATTGAACTTAGGCCGAGCTAAGTAGGGTGAGTAATAACAAGGGAAGTGAGAAAGTTAAAGAACCTGCCTATTGTAAACCCTCTATGCTATCCGCTCAACCTCTCACACCCCGCGTTCAGTACCATCAGTCTAACCTCCTGGATTGGAGATACCAGTCCAATACCCCCTTTTCCCCTGGACCACCTTGATCCATTACCCGAAAGGACAGATGCAGATGCATACTTCGGGACCGCTTAGATCCTACCCATACGCACCCCAAGCCTCTCCTTCCTTCCAGGGTTCATCTGGGGTGCCACTCCCCTAAAATGATTCCCTACCTCCCCTTGGAGGATAAACCAATCCTCCCCCAAATTGCCTCTCTAGGGTGAAACCCACCCCATCCTTTACAATATGGTACTGAACACCGCCACAAGTTCAGCAGCTTCGCTTGCTCGAACACCCCCACCAACTCACCCCACCTAGAGCAGCCGGCCTGATTATAATAATGCTTGGAGCAATCTTTTCATGTTTCCAATGTAGATTTCCAACCCCACCTCAGATAAATGAATCCCGTCCAGCCGATACAGCTCCGGCTTGGTCCATTCGATTTGGGGGTGGCTGAGCCAAGCCCCCACTACCGACTGGATACACTTTTAACCTCCCTATTAACCCTTTTTCTCGCTCTATCCACCGCTCGAGGGTCAGACGCTCTAGGCCACCTGATCCTCTGTAACAACTCTGTAAAAGCTGAGTGTGGCCCGAGGGAAAAGCTCTCATAACCTCACCCAGTCCTGACGAATCATTATCAACAGATTCAATCCAGACCCCCTTGTGAAATCATTCTCCCCCAGATGCAGTAATAACAGATCTGGAGGGGGTTCATCCTGCAAACTCAAGATCAATGGCAAGAGTTGGGGCCACAACATTCCCCTCCGCCCCCTCAAAAACACTGAGGCCCTTGAGGCCATACCTAACTGGGTCCCCCAACTGGACACCTGCACACGTTTTTCGGCCCAGTGAACAAAACTGTGGCCGACAATCCATACGACCCTTCCCCGTGCAGGGAACGGACCCCCTAACAGAAAACAAATACAGGACCCCCATCAATTATACATTCCCCTCCCAGTTTACAGCACTGGAAAGGGTCGAACATACTTTCGAAAAACTCCTGACCTCCACCTTCCCAACATCTGAATCTCTGGGGCAGCAAGATCAGCAGCTGCAGCTGCCGAAGCCGCCCCAATCCTAAAGGAGTGTGACCTAAATACAACTCCGGACAAACCCAATGAAACCAAACAACACTTCAGCACTGCTAGAAATTGGTACCACGTTAAAGGCCTGCCCGACTGATGCACAAATAATGCCCCTGGCACTGCTGGCCTTGACCTCAATTATTCTTCCATACAAACTACCGGACCAATCACAGGGACGACTGGCCTGGCAAGGGAAACTGACGAACCCCTTCCCAACTGACGGTCTTGGATACACGAATACGTACTTCAAGCCCAGTGCCACACACAGTCCCGTCACTGCGTTGAAGTTCCGTTTTAGCCCGATCGAATCTGGAACTTACAACCAACTCACTAATCCTTAAGGCGGCAAAAAAGGCCAACACAAACGCCGCCCTAAACAACAACACCTCTCCTAAGTCAATGCAGATCTCCACGAGTTTTGCCATAATATCAGGTAAGATTTTGGGAGAGAGGGGGACCCTGTCATCACTTCGCACCTGCCCCTGCCTTTTCTAGCAAGCTACCATTGCTTTGAGGACTGGTGCATACCCCAAATCCTGCACCTCCACCATCCTAGCCATAAATGCTAACGCCGACCATTTACCTGCAATGGTGTCAGCAGCCAAACCTCTCTTACACAACTCCAACCCAAACTGCACCAACTGAGGAAGGGGAATGGGGAACAAAACCATCCAACTTTTTTCCTTGGCAAACATACAAAATTTGCTGACAGCCTTCTCATAAGCCAACCAAATAGCTGGTGTCACTGAGCCTTTTACGGTATCCATTAGCTCTAACATCCAATGCTGGTGGCACGAAGTCCTGCTCCTTCCTCGCGAAGGGGGCAAGCTCCCAAAAACGCCGCATCTGAAAATGAGAGAGGGCATCAGCAAGTTCATTCTCAACACCAGGAACATGCTTAGTGCAAAGCAAAATGTTACATTTCAAGCACCAGCACACAAATACCCTAATGAGTCGCATTACCCTTTTAGATTTTGAGGAAAGGGAATTGACCACATGTACGACAGTCATATTATTGCACCAGAATACCACCGTTTTGTTCTCAAAACAGCATACCCACAAGTGCACTGCTTCCACTATCGGGAACAATTCCAAAAAGGTCAAATCCCTCAAGATCCCGGACTCTTGCCACTGCGGTAGCCATTGTTCGGAACACCAATGCGCTTGAAAATAAATTCCAAGTCCAGCCACCCCCGCCGCATCAGAGTTCACTTGCAACTCAGCTTCCATTCTGTACAGACTTCACCACAAACTAACCACACTATGCATCTGCAAAAATTCCAACCATACATCCAAGTACTCTCGCATCTCGTTCGTGACCCTAATGTGGTGGTGTGGCAACAGCACCTTTGCCATTCTGGCATATAATCGGGACAGGAAAGCACGACCTGGTGTAACCACCCTACATGCAAAATTCAACTTGCCAAGCAATGATTGGAGGGCTCGCAACGTCACCTTGCTCAATGCCAAACAGGCCCTTATCTCTTTACGCAAATCCCCCAACTTGGCCTCAGGCAGACGCGACTCCTCCTTCACCGAGTCCAACTCAATTCCCAAGTAAGTCATCACTGTCGATGGGCCCTCAGTTTTTTCCTCCACCAATGGGACACCCACGAAACTCGCAACCTCCCGAAATAGCTCCAGCAGTTCCCCACATACTGGTGAACCCGCACGACCGATGAACAAATAGTCATTGAGATAATGTGTCATGTGACCCGCCTTTGCCCTATGCTGTACAATCCATTCAAGCGGGTGCTAAACTTTTCAAAGGCCGCAATTCCCAAGTAAGTCATCACTGTCGATGGGCCCTCAGTTTTTTCCTCCACCAATGGGACACCCACAAAACTCGCAACCTCCCGAAATAGCTCCAGCAGTTCCCCACATACTGGTGAACCCGCACGACCGATGAACAAATAGTCATTGAGATAATGTGTCATGTGACCCGCCTTTGCCCTATGCTGTACAATCCATTCAAGCGGGTGCTAAACTTTTCAAAGGCCGCACATGAGATGGAACATCCCATGGGCATGGCCTTATCATAATAGAACTCACCCGTAAATGAAAAGGCCAGCAGGTCAAAGTTCTGAGGGAGGACCAGCAAGAGGCAAAACGCAGACTTAATGTCACTCTTTGCCATGAGCGCCCCCACACCTCATGCATGCACAAGTTCCATGGCATCATCAAACGAGGCGTAATGCACTGAACACAATTCGTGAGGGATCGCATAATTCACCGAAAACCCCTGGGATATGACAAGTGATGGATTAGTCTGTACTCCCCAGGGGCCTTCTTGGGAACAATACCGAGCGGTGAAACTCTAAGGTTGGCCATAGGCAGGTGGTCAAATGGACCCGCCACCCTGCCCTCCAAAACCTCCTTGTTTATTTTCTGCGCAATGATCTCCTCCAAACCCACAACCGATCTCAAATTCTGAGCGAACATGTTCTCCCTAACCCACTCAAAAGGAATTGCACATCCCAACCTAAAACCATCTATCACGTAACGGGCAACCTCAACTCATGGATAATCCACCAAAAAATCCCATAGGACCCACCACTTAACTCACCATCTCTCACAGCCACTTGTGCAGGTGCTGCCACCTGTACCGGGGTGCCCGGAGGCACACTCACACGCGCCGGCTGGCCTCCTCCCTCAATAAACGCCACAATTCTGGCCAACTGCTGCTCCATCCTATCGACTTTTTGTGCCAACTGCTCCACCACCTGGCTGGCCCCGTCACCTACACCCGCCGGGTGTTCAGACACGTCCACTTCACTCGCGCACTGCCAGCCGAGAGAAGAGCTGGGCAGCACACGCTAACCACGTGACCTCCCGCCGACCAATGAGCATGCCCAAATTTTTTGCTCAGATGCATCCCCAGGCTCTGCAAATGGCGCTCCCAGCAGATTGCCGTTTGCACAGCCAGCAAGCCGTGGCTCAACTCCCGCTTGACGGGAACCCCTCCATGACCTTGTGCCTTCTTCCCTGAGCGGGGCGGGGATTTTTCTACTTCCAACGGGCCCACAGTGACTCCTCTTTGCACCAGGGCAGGGTGCAGGGGGCCCCACTCTGTCCCAGTGGTGCCCCAAACATGACCACCTATAGGGCCCTGAAGAGAGTACCCCTGAAGGGGTTGGACTATGTGGAAGGGGTCAGCAGGGACCCCACATTTCATCTTTTCCCTGAACCCCACAAATTCTAAGACTGACCCTGGATCCATCCTCTATCTTTCAGTGCATTCCCTCATCTCCGCTGCCTTTCCATGAGCCCTCTTTTAGTGCTTGAGGGGAGGGACTGGATCCGTGGACCAGATCCGGGAGTTGGAAAGGGGCCAAATAAAACTACCCACATTTGGCCCTCGGGCCCTTAGTTCCCACCCCGATGTAGAACCTCAAAGCACAAAGTAGAGACTTTTAATTCATTAGTCATGCTCGCTAAGATATGTGCGTGTATCTGTGTGATATTTTGTTGTTTTTAAAGCAACAGGGAAATATTTGCGACAGAAGGATGTTTGCAGCCCACAGTCAATCTCTTCATACCAGATGCTTGGATAACCCCAGCGCAAATGGATGCAAGATTTCCCAGCTGAACAAGAGCTCTGTATTTAGTATTATTCATCCTTTACCATTGAGTCATTATATCACAAGATTTGCCATTGCTCATATTTCTCTGTAAAAGTCAAAACATTTATTTATTTGAAAGTAATCATGGTGAAATATCACAAAGGCTCAGGGAAAGAAGTCCGGACAAGACTGTCGGAGTCCACTGTAATGCAGATGGATTTTCCGTGTTGAACTAAGATGTGCTCAATCAGCACATCAGCTAGGGCAAGGATGGAGAACCTTTTCCCTCCCAGGGGCCACTTTGAAAATTAGTCCAAGCACTGAGGGCCACATAACAGTTGAGGGCAGGGGTGCCTAAGGGATGCACTCAGGAAAAGGAGATCAGAGCCATGGATCTGTGACCTGTCTTTCTATACATACCCTCATCTCTACTCCCTTCCTCTGAACTCAGTGTTTCAGATATTGGGGGATGGAAACTACATCCAGGGACCACATAAAAACCAGCCACTGACCACATTTGGTCCCTGGCCTGAGGTTCCTCACCCCTGGGCTATGGTTTAAAGGGACTCCCACCGGGCACTATAGACATTTGTCTTTCACATACCTGCTGTCAATTTATTATAATGTAGAAAACAATGTCAATGTCTGCAATCCCAAACTGCCTGCGTACGGCTTGCACACAGATTCTGTATGCGTACCGTGCACATCCTCGTGTTTTGCACGTGGCACAAAGTCCCAATAATAGGGGTGCATGCAGTTTGCATGCATGTCCATGTGCCCATATGGCATGATGCAAGGAGAGCATGGGATCAGCCCCAATGAAAACAATGGGCCGTCCACTGTAAATCTTCCCAGGATTGGGCCCCTAAAACATCCGTGTGACCCAGGCTGTCTTCTACCAAGTGTACACGAATTAACATTGTAACAGTTCAGTAGCAGATACGCTTTAAAAATACCTCCACTCTTGAAGTCCAGCAACCTCTCTCTTGCAGAGGAGTTTCAGCTCGTCACTGTCAAGGCTTCTACCTGTTTTCAGTCAAATTTCTTCCTTGAACACAAGTTCAGCACCCTGGTCAGCTCCCTGCCTCTGCAGCAGAGCTCTTTCCCTGCTTGTTGCTGGAAGAAGACTGTCTCAGGCCACTTCCTCACATTCACGAGGGGGGGGGAGCTTCCATGAGGGCAATAGGCAGATGTATTCCCATGGGAATTAGTACACATAGGAATGCCCCCTTCAGCTTTTATGCCACAAGGACACTCGCGTATGACCAGATTCCCAGATTTAACTTTTAAACTCATGCGTGTTTTCATGGTATGAAAGTGGAATAGCACATTCCTATGTAGGCTAATTCCCATTAAAAATATCTCCAGTCTTAAAGCCCAGCAATCTTGCTCCTGCTGAGGAGTTTCAGCTAGCCACTGTCAAGGTTTCTGCCTGCTTTCAGCCAAGTTTCTTCCTTTAACAGGGGTTCAGTAAACCCCTCCTCCATGGACTACATCAAGTCTCCTCAATGGACTACATCCGCAATTGCCCTCACAGAAGTCCTTCCCCCTTCCCGTGTGTATCATGAGAAAGTGGCCTGAGTTTCAGGGTTACAGTCCTTTATAGACCCCAAAGGGGCATGGCAGCTTTTATAGACCCCAAAGGGGGCATGCACCAGGCCCCCATGTCGCTTTCATGTTGGTTTTCATTATTAAAAATGTCATTTTCGTTACCGTCATTAACGGCAATGTTGTTTTCGTTATTGTTATTATTGGTATTGGTATCATTTCAAACAAAGTTTGTATTATTGGTATCATTATTGGTATTGATTCCTGTGCAATTCCCATGTGCAAATATTTATACAATATGCCTATCCTATAATCCTAATATTTAATAAAACAAACTAGCCTAAATACTTATATAATATCTAATCTCTCTCTATATGTACACAACTAATATCTATCTAAATCTAAGGGAGACAGGGGAAGGGAAAAGGAAAACTATCTATTATCTAAAAAATTATCTTTATAACTATTCTAATCTAATCTAAATGTCTATAATATACATCTATACCTAATCTATACTACCTATCTATATATAATGTACAGGGGGGAGAAGGACAGGGAAAGGTAAAAGGTAAAATGTAGGGTATGAGGAAGGAAAGGTATTGGTAATACAATGAGGGTCAGGGAGGATTTTTTGTGTGCAAGTAAGCACCACAGTTCTGTAAATGCAGCCTGATAAGCAGCGCTTTCACAGAAGGGAGAGAAAAGTCCTGGGCCTCTCATTATAAAGGGTTGCAGTGCCCTCCCTCAGAGCCACCCTGATAGGTTGTGGGAGATATCAGGTATTGATCAATCACAGAGTGCCATGTGTCTTCTGGGGCCTGCTTGCGCTGCTCATTGGCCACTGCTATATCCATCAGATTCCTGAGCTGCTCACCCCTCCCAATGCAGGCACAGTTCAAGAGTTCAACCCTGTTTAAGGCTCTGAGATGTCTGCTCCCTCCTCCCCTCTCCACATTTCCCCTCCAAAACCCAACTGCCACAGAAACTAACAACAACGATAATGACATTGTCATTTTTCTTATCGTTGTCATTATTTTCAGTTGTCATTTTCATTATTGCAATAACGAAAATGAAAACAAAATTTTCCGTTATCATTATTGAAATAACGAAAACAACATGCACACCCCCACCCTGAGGGGATTTGTGGTTCACGTGCTGTAGTCAGTATGCCCTTGCAAGAGCAAATAATCACCTGCAATAAATAGGGTCCTTTCCCTTCGCTATCTGTGTTTGATCCGTTTATGCTTTTCTTGCAGATTGTAGGGATGGGCGAACGCGGTTCGGAAGTTCGGAGTTTGGACCGAACTCGACCAGTTTGGTCAACTGAACCAAATTTCCGAACCGAACTCGATTTTCGAACCAAACCGAATTTCCAAACTTGGCTCTGTTCGCCCATCCCTAAAAGATAATATTCCATTTAGTTCAATGGGGTTTGAATTTCTGAACTTTGTTCGGAAGTTCAGAGTTTGGACCAAACTCGAATAGTTCAGTCGACCGAACTGAAATTCTGAACTGAACCGAATTTCCAAACCAAACCAAACCGAACAGAATTTCTGAACTCAGTTCTGTTTGTCCATCCCTAGCAGATTGATTTTAAGTTACGTGCAATGCATAAAAAGAGTTAGAGCCCAGCACCATATCTTCCTCCACAATGAAAACCTAAATTAAGGGAGAATGGCAAAATTACCACAGTAACAGTTAGCTTTAAAGGGGAACTATGCAAAAATGAGGAAACTAGATAGAAGAAAACTAAAAGGAGCAGTTGCAAAGATTTAATGTCTGCAAAAAGCATGGAGTCTAAAAGCATAATCTTAGAAACCAGATTAAATGTATTCCACAAGTAAAAAAAAGGTAGCAAGAGAACCAAATGTTGCCAGTGTGGTTGAGTGGTGAGGTGAAGGAGGCTAGTAGTGCCAAATAGGTGTTCTTTAAAAGATTGAAAGCTTGTCCTAATGGGGAACATAGAATAGAGCATAATCATTGCCAAATTAAAAGTAAAATATTAATAAGGTAGGCCAAGAAGAAATTTGAAGAGCGACTTGCTAGAGGTGCAAAAACTAATAATAAAAACATTTTCAAGTACATCAGAGGCAAGAAGCTTGCAAGAGTCAGTTGGGCCAATAGATGACCAGGGGGCGGAAGGGGCACTCAGGGAGGATAAGGCCATTGCAGATAGGGATGTGTGCACAGAACGGGGTTCGGATGTTCGTTCATTCGGCCCAAAAACCTAGTTAGGGTTCGGGGGTTCGGTCTGGCAGAGTTTGGTCCCACCGAACGTTTGGTAGAGTTTGGACCCACCGGAAGGCTTGGGGTGCTCCAGGGACTCCCAGGGGTGCCCGTGATGGCATGGCAGGCTGTCAGAGACCCAGCAGAAGCAGCTGCAGCAGTAGCAGCAGCAAAGGCCGGGAAGGCTTGGGATTCGGTGCCTGGTCTGGCACCCCATCTTGGCCGAGCATTGCAGGCTGGCAGGCCTCCAGTTCTGCTTGCTCTATGCTGTCTGGGTTCTCCATTTCTACTCCCCATCATGTCAGGCGGTGGCTGGCTGGCTGTCCACATGAATCACCACCAGGCAAGGTTACTTCACGAATTTGCAGAAGTGTTCATTGAGATCTGGCGAGTAGGATTCCAGCCTGCAATGCCCATCCCCGTATGGGTCCCATGCCAGTCAACAAGCCCTGGCCAGGCCTTTTCCCTGCCTGGAACATAGGCCCCAGAACCCTGATGGTGAGTCCTAGGACAGGAGTGGCTGCCTGTTTCTTGATGCAGTGGAATGACAGCTCTCTGTCAGCGTAATGACGGCCCCAGAACCCTGATGATGGGTCCTGGGACTAGAGTGGCAGCTTCTAGATGATGTGGATGGACAGTCCCCTGTGCCTGTAATGTAGGCCCCAGAACTCTGACAGTGGGTCCTGGGGCTGGAGTGGATGCCTGTTTCTTGATGCTGTGTAAAGACATCTGTGAGCGGAATGATGGCCCCAGAACCCTGATGGTGGGTTCTGGGACTAGAGTGGCAGCTTCTGTATGAAGTGGAATGACAGCCGTCCCTGCCTGTAACATAGGTCCCAGAACCCTGATGGTGGGTCTTGGGGCTGGAGTGGCTGTTTCTTGATGCCGTGGAATGATGGTTCCCCTTGACTGTAACGTAGGCCCCAGGACCCTGATGGTGGGTCCTGGGGCTGGAGTGGCTGCTTCTTGATTCCGTGGAATGACAGCTCCCAGTGAGTGGAATTATGGCCCCAGAACTCTGACTGCGGGTCCTGGGGCTGGAGTGGCTGGAAGTTTATTGATGTGTGGAATGACAGCTCCCCATGAGCATAATGACGGCCCCAGAACCCTAACGGTGGGTCCTGGGACTAGAGTGGCAGCTTCTGGATGAAGTGGAATGACAGTCCTCCCTGCCTGTATTGTAGGCCCCAGAGACCTGATGATGGGAACTGGGGCTGGAGTAGCTGACTGTTTCTTGATGCCACGGAAGGAAAGCTCCCTGTAAGCGGAATGACAGCCAGAGAATCCTGATGGTGGGACCTCGGACTGGAGTGGCATCTAGAGATGGGTGAATGGGTTTGGAAGTTCGGAGTTCGGCCCGAACTTGGCCTGTTTGAATGACCGAACCTGAACCCGAACCTGAATCCGAACCCGAACGAACTGAACCAAACCTGATTCTGAACTCCGAAACGACCGAACAGTTCAGTCAGTTCGGATCATGTTTGGATAAGTTCAGTTGGCAAAAACGTGTCACTGGAAGGCAAAACGTGACAGGGAGGGGGAGTCAGCTGAGGAGCAGACTTCCAGGCACCAGGGGTGGAGAGGCTTGGAGTAGCAGCCAGCCTGCCCAATCACCATCCCTTTTCTCCTCAGACCACTGGCTTCACAGTCTGTGATTGGCCACAGGTTAGGCTGCATATAAACTGCGCAGAGCGAATGGGGCTTGCGGTGAGGCAGGCACAGAAAGTAACAAAACTCAGTGCCCTCCCCCCTGGAAACACCTTCTGAGCTAGTCACTGTTCCTGAACAGCAGGCATTTCAGAAGGTTCCCTCTCACAGCAGTTTTGTTCTCAATCCATTTCAATTCTCCTCCTATTTCACCCATCCAACCCATCTACCTCCATATTCTCATTTATTTATCTTAGATTAGATAGATTTAGGTGTTATTTCTGTTTTTACCTTTCCCTGTGTTCAATCTTCCTTCCTCCCTCCTCCCTCCATTGAATCCTTTCCCTCTACCTCTATATATATTCCATCCCTTATTCCCTTCTCCTGTTTTTTTATTCATTTTGAGTAGCATTAGATTGATTTAGGTTTCATTTCAGTTTTGTACCCCTCTCTGTGTTCTTTGCGTTTCTCCCTCATCCCATAGATAGATAGATAGATAGATAGATAGATAGATAGATAGATAGATTAGAGACAGTAGACAGTTAGCTGAGATAGAGATAGTGTTTAGAGATTTAGTAGTGTTTGTAGGAGTAGGCCTTTGTACTTATTAGATAATCCATTTAGGTGATAGCATAGTTATAGCAGTTATATATATAATTTACAACGGAACAAGATATGATCAGTAGTTTCGGCCTCCTGCAGATCAAAGGGACACAGTCTGTGTTCAAATGGGATCCCCGCAAATCTACCATCCAGTATCTTGGACGGGAGGACATTCATCCTTGCTGCCAGGAAAAGCTTTTTCCCTCTGCTAGAATGATCGTCTAATAGATATTTTGACATTACCCATTCTGCTGATAGCAAACAGAGAAAACTCCTCATATGTGGAGATTTCCTGATAGCTGCTATTTCAGTTTGGATATTTTTGTCTGACCATCTAGTCAGAATTTCTGCTCTCACCAGGAAGGGGTCCCTTCCATCTAACTATTAGTCTCTGGACCTGTCCCCCAGGACTTGGGGGAAAGTCAAAAGGCAGCAGAGCGCAGCACGGGACTGAGGGGCGGCCACTCTGTGCTCTTCTATCTCATAGCCGTGGGCCACAGCGAACTCCACAGTCCCTTCCACGTCCCGATGCCACCTGGAGACCGCCTGGTGGTACAGTTCCAGCCTCTCTATCTCCGCGGAGATGTACTGGGAGTACGCCTGCACCTGTTTCTTCTCCACCTTGAGAGCCAGGAACTTTTCCAGCAAGCGGTTCTCCAGGCAGCCGATGCTTGAAATCATCTGGCGGCCAGGCCTCTCCACTTTGGCCTGAAAGGCCTTGGCCGCAGCAGACTCCCAGTGCCCAGGGGACACCACATCGGGGCTGGAGGAGGAGGAAGGGTTTACATGCCGTCACTTCCAGGCTGCCTTCCCCCCCCTTCTTCTGGAGCGGTTGCTCAGGCTCCACAGCCACATCAGAGTCCTCCTGCCACCTCACCATCTCGCCATGGAGCTTCTCAATATGGGAGATTAGCCCTGATATGGTCCCCTCTCTCTGTCTCCAGAATCTTTTCTTGCAGATCTAAAGAGCATAAAAAGATAGGAACATAAGAAGTGCCATACTGTGTCAGACCAATGATCTGTGTCAAGCCCTGCCTGCATTCTGTCTCCAAAAGTGGGTGGGTAGCCAATCTCTCTCTGCAGGGGACTTCCATTCCTAACAGGTCATAGATGGCAATACATATTGCATACCCTGTTGTTCCAGCCCCCGGGCCTTACCTTGCAGATGGTGAACCCGTAGGGATGGGCAAACACGGTTCGGAAGTTTGGAGTTCGGCCCGAACTCAGTCTGTTCAGATGACCGAACATGAACACGAACATACCGAACCGAACACTGAACGGCGAAATGGCCAAACACTTCAGTCAGTTCGGATCGCGTTCGGGTGAGTTCGGGTGGCTAAAAAAAGTTCACTGGAAGGTCGAACGTGACAGGGAGGGGTAGTACTAGTCACTGAGGAGCAGACTTCCAGGCACCAGGGGTGGTGGAGAGGATTGCAAGAAATGAAACTATCTGCCTCCCCCCTTCCCAACACCTTCTGATCTAGTCACTGTTCCTGAACAGCAGGCAGTGAGTAGGATTATTAGATTGCTTTAAGTTTCATTTCAGTTTTGTACTGAAATGAAACTTAAACTTTAACCTGAAACCTTGTGGTGTTTGTGATTTCCCCGCATCCCATAGATAGATAGATAGATAGATAGATAGATAGATAGATAGGTTAGGGACAGTAGATAGTTGTAGGAGTTAGATTAGTGATAGAGATATCGTTAGTGATTTAGTTTTAGTGTTTGTAGGAGTAGGCCTGTGTACTTATTAGATAATCCATTTAGTTCATAGCATTTAGATTAGTTAATAGCAGTTATATTTAGTGTATATATATATATATATATATATATATATATATATATATATATATAATATTAGATAAAAAAATTAAATAAAAAAACACATATAAAAACAAAACAAAAAAATAAAAAACAAAAAAAACATATAAAAGTTTAATAAAACCAAATAAAAACCCCCAAACCATATAAAAAACAACAAAAACACCCATAACAAAACATTTCCTGAATGGCCGAACCTGAACTGAACCGAACCAAATGGCCAAAACTGAACCCGGCGAACTAACCAAATTGCCGAACCAAACGGACGAACCGAACGCAGCCGAACCAAACAGTCGAACCCAAACTGAGATCTGTTCGCCCATCCCTATGAACCCGTTCTCCTTATCATAGTAATTCCAGACATTGGACCTTGTCCGCCGACTGTCTGGGGGTGGCACTGGCGACCTCTGCCTGAGTGTCCTGTGCAGCGTGGCACCAGTCCCAGCATCCGATTCCTCTCTGAAACAGGAACACATAAACAACACCTAAGTAATATCATGCATTTATGATGATGCCTCTAGTCCTCCCTCCTTGGGGTGCTCGGGATGGCAAATGGAGGGACCCTGGCTGGAATGTGCAAATCCTGCCCTCCTTGGGGTGCTGCTAGGGAGGGGTTGCAAATGGAGAGACCCTGGCTGGCACATGCATATCCTGCCCTCCTTGGGGTTCCACTAGGGAGGGATGGCAAATGGAGAGACCCTGGCTGGCACGTGCAAATCCTGCCCTCCTTGGGGTGCTTGGGATGGCAATGGAGAGACCCTGGCTGGCACGTGAAAATCCTGCCCTTATTTGGGGGTGCATAGGGTTGGTAACTGGAGAGTGGAGACCCTTGCTAGCCTGGCACATGTTTGGGTGGGGGTGATGCTCGTACTTGTGCCTGAATGCTGGAAGAGCCCCCCACACTACAGTACCCTCTCTTTCTGTGACAGACATCCACTGCTACTCTCTGATTCCCACTATTTGTGCCTGACTGATGCCCACCACGCACGCACCCACCCGCATGCCAGTGAGCTCGCTCCAATGGATAGAGCCTTTTTTGTCCTCAAAGTAAAAAAAAAGGTTACAAACCTAGCAGCACCTCCTGTGCCCTCCCCTTGATCCTCATCCGAGGAACCGGCCACCACTACCGACGGTCAAGGGGCTGAGCTAGCAACCACTTCCTCCTCCTCCTCCTCCACCAACACCAGCTCCTGGAGCACCAAGTCAGCCCCCGGCCAGGGAATCAAGACAACATTCTTCTTCATTTTTTCCCCCCCCAAAAAGCTCACACACAGACAACAGTCACCCACCAACACTCACCAACCAAAACAACACAGCCAAACCAAACACAAACAGCCAAAACACACGAAACCGAACAACCAGCCACAAACACATACCCTCTTGCCACACAGCTCCGCACGCACTTGAATTTCCCGTTTCCGGCACGATCACGGGATCTCGCAATACCTTTTACCGAATGCCCGAACTGAATCGAACACAACCTAACCGAACGGCTGAACCCGAACTCGGCGAATGAACCAAATAGATTGAGGGGAACACAAACTGCTGGGAAAGGGAGAGTTCTGAAAATGCCTACTGACAGGATTAGTGGCTAGCCAGAATGATATGGAAGGAGGGGAGGGCAATTACTTTTGTTACTTGCTGCGTCCGCCTTAACACAAGCCCCGTTGACTCTGTGCAGCCTAGCCCATGGCCAATCACAAACTGCCAAGCCAGTGGTCTGAGGAAAAGAGGGATGATGATTGGGCTGCTAATACAAGCCTATCCACCCCTTCTCAGATGACACCCCCCCCCGGACCTGCCAGTCCCATTTTTCCCGCCCAAACTCATCAGACCATGCCTGAACAATTTGGGGCTTTGGGCGCTCGGTTCGGTCCGAACTGGCTGAGTTTGGGCCGAACCCCGAACTTCCAAACCACTTTTGCACATCCCTAATTGCAGAGAAGGTGAATTAATTCTTTGATTCAGTCTTCACTTCAGAGGTGTTATGGGGGAAGGGGGAGAAGAGAGGATACGGGAAGGGGACATACAGTAGGAGCCAATCCTTGGCAGGTGTCTCTCCTTGTTGGCATGACCTGGGCATCAATAATTCCCTCAGGGTCATGTTTGGGCTTTCCTTCCAATACGGGAGGCAACCTGACTCATCACAGGGAAGGAGTCGGGAAGGAGAGGATGCCAGGGAAGGAGAGGATACCAACAGGGGGGTATGTACACAGGCACAATCGTATTTACAGATGTTTGGGGTCCAGGGCACCGTGCTCCAGTAGTTGGGGGAATGGGGGTAGGGATTTCCAGGAGTGTGTAGACTGGCGGAGGGGAAGGTCGGGGGAGACAGGTGAGAAAAAGGAGAGGGCTTTCATTCTTGGAGGTACAGGAACACTTATGCAGCAAGGGGTCAAGGCAAGGCAGTGGTGGAGGTGAGGATTCACACAGCAGCACTCTTACAATGGACAGAAGGCAGGAGGAGAGGGGGGAAGGTAGGAAGCTCCACACACCAATGACAAGACAATAAGATGAGGATAAGACACTCTGCTCAAGATCACTCTCTCAGAATAGGGAGGCCAGCCTCTCAAAATGATTACCAGCAGGGTTTAGCTGCCCCGCCGGTCCTTTTATATCTGGGCTTGTTTACCTTGTGGCAACAGCGGGATGGGGCCCCGCCCCCCTATATCTTATGTCAACCCACCAGACATGCGCTGCGTCTGAGTGGGGCATTCACGTCACATCCACTGGGAGGAGGCTGTGTGGGCCGCATAGACCTGGCTGACATTCCACTCCCGCAAGTCCCAGCGGCATCCTGGAGTGTTCCAGCAGGTTGCCTGGCAACCTGGGACACCCTTTGCCATGCCTGCATCCCCCGATGCGTCATGACAAGAGGATGTTGGGGAGATACACATGCCAGAACTATTCTTTGTAGGTGATAAGAACTGTCACAAATCAGTGTTACTCTAGAGGAGGTTCTAGAACAAATTGACAAACTAAATTTAATGAACTAATTATTTTATAGATTTCTACTTTTCACCACCTGCTTCAGGCAGCTCGGGGCGACTCACAACAAAGGCATAAAAATACAGTAATAAAAAATATAGTATAAATAGCAGTATAAATAGTCAATATAAAATAATAAAAATGTACAAATTAGGTGCAATCTTGTGGCCCTCGCAAACTGCACCTACACGAGACACAGTGCAAGAATGCTGGTACTCAAACACGCACACGCACCATGCACACAGCATGCTGCACAGGGAAATGGCACACCCCTTCCAATGCGACCCACGGAGGCCACACACCTCACAGCCCGAGGGATGGAGCAGGAGCCATGCCTGCTTCATCTCCTTGGCCACAAGGTGTGTGGCTTTGGGGGTCACATCAGCCTGGGTCGCGCCTTCACTATGCGTGGATTGCTGAATGCCGGAGTGCTTGCCAGCCAGCTCAACACTGCGCCTGCCACTGGATTAAGCCAGTAGTCGAATTGCACCCGTAGTGTGAAGGCAAAAAAACCAACTAAAACCCTCCCCACCACCACTTCAACCCTTAACCCTCCCCCACACCAAATGCCTGGCAGAAGAGCCAAGTCTTACACTGATGGCGGAACACAAGGAAACTTGGGTTGAGGCAAACCACCACCAGGAGTGGGTTCCACAGTGTTGGAGTGTCCGGACGTCTGTCGGTCCCCACCTGTCTTTATTGGGGAACCTCCAGGAGGGTGGCACCCTGACAACTGCAGGAGCCGTCCAGGGGCTCAGGAAGTTAGGCAGTCTCTCAGATAGGTAAGACTGAAGCCGTGAAGGGCTTTTCAGGTCAAGACCAGCACCTTGAATTGGGTCAGGAAGACTGTAGGCAACCAGTGCAGAGCCTGGAGCACAGGTATAATGTGCTCCTGGTGACCCATTCTAGTAAGCAGACAGGCTGCAGCATTCTGTACCAGCTGCAGCTTCCAAACCGTCACCATGGGCAGCCCCCCTAGAACGCATTACAGTTATTATTATTATTATTATTATTATTATTATTATTATTATTATTAAACATTTATAAAGCGCCAGTAGCAACCTGGCGCTGTACAGAACATACAATCAGATGCGGTCCCTGCCTGTGGCTTACAATCTAAAAGACAAGGAGGGGGAGACAAGGAGAGGGGACAGCGGGAGAGACATGGGAGAAGACAAACAAACATTCAGGCGGATGCGAAGTCTCAGGTGCGTGTACTTGGCTTGGTTACAAGGTGGTCGGTAGCAGCAGTCAGCAGAGGAGGGCTGACAGTAAGAGCAAGGGGAAAGACTAGAGGGCATTGGGAAAGGCAGCATGGAAAAGGTGGGTCTTGAGGAGGGATTTGAAGGAGAGGAGGGAGGAGGCAAGGCGGATGTCGGCAGGGAGGGAGTTCCAGGCATGCGGGGCAGCGAGGGAGAAGGGACGAAGGCAGTTGGGCGAGCAGGAGAAACAGTAGTCTAGTCTCAAAGTGACAAATGCATGGATGACAGTGACTAGGTTGGAGTCCAAGATTTAGGGGCAGAGCAGTCTCACCAGATGTAACTGGAGGAATGCACTCCTGGTCAAAACCAACACCTGGAGATGTGTCTTGAGAAGGGGTCGGACTAGGGCTGAAGCGGCAACTCCATTTTCCACTCCGCGATTTCATTCAATGATTTTGGAATTGTCCGTGACTTTCCACAACTTTTCAGCGGGCATTCTGCAAATTCCGCCAGCATTCTGCTAAATCGGAAACTGTCAGAGCAATCTCGGAAACTGTCGAAACAAACATTTTTCTACTACTTCATAGTGCTTATGGAAACTGTGAAAGATTGAAACTGTTGGAACAAACATTGTTCTGCTATTTTTGCAGCCGGTGGAAGTAGCGGAATGAAAAGTAGCGGAATGGTCAAAATAGAAGAGTGAAAGTAGCAGAATGAATGTTTCTATTTGCACTGTGCCGCTCATTGCGGAAGAGCTTTTTCCATCGGAAAAAGCTACCACAGCAGCTTGCCGTTTCAGCCCTAGGTCAGACCACAGCCCCCTTAAGGAACTCCGTCAGACTTCCCTCCCCCAAGAAAGTGTTGATCACGAGGGGTTTGCATGTCATTTTTGTTATTGAAATAATGATAATGAAAATTGTCGTTTCCATTATTGTTATTGCAAAAACAAAAAAGACCAATAACAATAACAAAAAAAATTTATGAAAATGTCTTTTTGTTTTTTAAATAAAGGGAAAGAACTGAAAAATATATTTCCAGCTATATCTTTTTTATTTCATATTCTATTCTTATTAAGCCTGGGGGGAATGTACCCCCAATGTAGGGTACTATGCATACCACGTTTAGAAAGGATTAGATAAAAGGAACCAATTTGATAAGCAATTGAATGTTGTGATTTTAAGAAAAGCTCCATACACATTCATGGCTACAATTTCTTTATCTTCCATTCAATTTACATGAAACATGTGAATATTATGTCCCTCCACAAGCTTAACACTTCTGCCAGTTTTCAATACGGTTTGATAAAGGGTCCTGATGGTATATGACATTAACTTGAAAATATATTTCCAGATCTAACAATTTTATATTCCATCCTGTTTACAAGACATTTGTCAGGAATGTATCACATACCATCACTGTAATCTCTGCTAAACTACAGGACAATTTTATAAAGGTACACAATTTTATAAGCAATTGAAGTTGTCCCCTTGAAGACCATTATTCAGATACATAGCAGCACATGCAGTGCCAGTCAGAGGCAGGCACCTGGCATGGCAGGGGGAAGGAGGCTGTAGGAGGGAGGATGTGAAGGAACCCAAAAGACTTACAGACCCATTCGCTGGCCAATTACTGCATGCTTCTAGCTTTACAGGACCAATCGGTAGTGGCTTCGAGG
>QEPC01014289.1:818696-833137 GCA_003113815.1 Sphenodon punctatus
TTACATTTTACCTTTTTCCTTCCCCTGCCTGTTTCCCCCTGTAGGTACACATATATGGAGAGATAGATATAGGTAGTATAGTTTAGATAGATAGATAGATATAGAATAGAAATAGATTAGAGACAGTAGATATATACTCTGAATTTTCCTTTTCCCTTCCCCTGTCTGTCTCCCCGTTCGTATATTATATAGATATTAATTGTATATCTATAGATTAGATAATTAGATACTAGGCTGTTTTATTATATATATTAGGATTATAGGACAGGAATATTTTGCATTATACATAGGTTAGGCTTAGCTTAGATTCTGTATATATTATATAAATAAAACTAGATATGGTGTGCAGTTCCTTCTGTATCACAATGAGAAGGGGAAGGAGTTCAGCTGCTGACAAGTCTGGGGCAGGTGGCCCTGGTAGAGGGCGTGGCCGTGGTGCGCGTGGGCGAGTTGGCAAGTCGGCCAGTGCTGACGCTTCTGCCACGGGCGGCAGCCCACCGCCCCAAGTTGAGACCAGCATTTTTCACCCCCAAGCTGCAGGTCGTATCAGGGGAAGAGGTGGCAGAGATTATTAGTGGAGGAAAGGCATCTGTGGAAGGCAGGGAGCCCCAGCTTTCCACTAGCAGTGGCACTGGAGGAGGGAGCAAAGGTGGGGTGCGGCAGCAGCAGTGCAACCCACCTGAAGCCCCAGCAGCTGGCACTGGCAGCAGTGATATTGCACTGGAGGCAGCTGATGTGGGGAGGCATGATGGTGCTGGTGATGTGGATGCTGTAGCCGTGAGTGATGCAGGGGCTGGGGCACCCACCTCTCCTGTTGGGCAGGCTTCCCCCTCTGGCACATGATTTGGGGGAGGACATATTTAAGGACATCCCAGCCCTTGGCAGCAACGCGAGCAGCCCATTATTCTCATTCTCCCCCAGTGTTTCTGTGAATAGCAGCAGGGCACCCTCTCCCATGCTGAGATGTGGTAGCAGCAGCAGCAGCAGCTTGATCACAGGTGTTGTGGAACTGGGCAATGAGGGGAGTGAGTAGGAGACTCCTGCTTGTGATGCTCCTCCTGTGGCCCTGTTGGGGACCGAGGCAGTGGCCCCCAGCAGCAGTGGCACGAAGGAAGCAGGGTGCCCCAGGGAGCCTGTGTGGGAGGGAGGTCAGTGAGGGCAGGTGACACCAGTGAGGTGGCCTGCGTTCACTGCAGGAATGTGGTGAAGCATGGGAATAAAGGACAAACGTCAGCAACACGGGGATGTTCTCCCACCTGAGAAGTATGCATCAGGCAAAGATGCTGGAACTGGAAGGGAAGGTAGGCACTGTGGACAGGAGTGGGTTCCCAATCCCTGCTGCAGCGAGCACACCCTTCTCTGTTCATGGCAAGGGGAATTATTATTATTATTATAAGCATTTATATAGCGCCAGCGACATACCTGGCGCTTTACAGAGAATAAGATAGACACGGTCCCTGCCCGAGAGCTTACAATCTAGAGACAGGGGCAGGGGAGACAGGGAAGGGGGAACAGAGGGAGAGACAAGGGACGCAACTATCATGAGGATGTGAGGACACGTTCTTGGCTTGGTTACAGTACAATGGGAGTTTGCAGATAACCGGTGGGGGATAATCCTGGGTGGGGATGATTAGCAGGCGTTAGGAAGGGCAGAGTGGAAGAGGTGGGTTTTGAGGAGGGACTTGAAGGTATGAAGGGAGGGGGCAAGTCGAATGAGGCAGAGCAGCAACCCCTATCTCGAACCCCCTGTGAGCAGCAGCAGCGTCAGACCAGTATGAAGGAGCTGGGGTTTGGGCAGTTCTGACATGGAGGGCATCCTCCAGCGGCAATCAAAACCACCGTGTGGGTGGGTGAGATGATTGCGCTGGATGGCCAGCCCTTCAGCATAGTGGAGAAACAGGGATTTTGCTAGCTGGTGGCACTGTTTGCTTGGAGTCGTGCCGTCTTATTGCACGACTCTACAGGGGTCCTGATCCTGCCATTTGAATGCTTAGGCTTGAAGATTCCAAGCATGGCAGTTCTTATCTGGTAAATGGGGTGTATCACCCAGTCAGGAACAGCCTAAATATTTTGCAAAGGGTGTGTGTGTGTGTCAACATTTTCTTTTGGATGGTGACATTCTGTTGCAAACTGAGATGTGTTGCTGTCAAGTGGTGCGGCGGGTGTGTGTGTGTGTGTGTCTTCCCAGGGCCTCACTAGGGCACTGGCAACTTGTTTGGGAAATTAACAACCGCCCTGGCCACGCAATACTCCACCATCAGGTACTGTTCCACAAGCGCATATCAATCCTGCCATGAGTACGCTTCCTGTTCAGAGCTCACACTACTCCAGTGGGGTCTCTGTTCCTGGCCTCCAGCCACCCCTCTAGCCAGACCTATCACACCAGTAGTGCAAAGAGTTGATAGGTATACAGGGCTAGGACCCTTCTCAGTCCGCAAGACCCTCTGGGTCACTATAGTGCAGTGTGGCCCTAGCTAGGCAGATCCCACCTGTGTGGAACTTCCTGTCGCTCTCTCGAAGGACAGCAGTCCATCTGCCTGACAATCTCTGAGTCTCAGCCGTAGGGGTGGGACTCCAGGCGAATGATCGGTTACCAGTTTTATCGGTATCGGATTAATCCGATATCGGATTTATCGGTATATCGTTTTTTTTTAACATTGCCGATTTTTCTGATCTTTAACCATTGTTAAAATTGTTAAAAGATCCAAAAAATTGACAATCTTAAAAAATGATATACCGATACCGATATTATCAGATTAATCAGATATCGACAATTATCGGCATTATCGGATTAATCCGACGCCAATAGTCCCACCCCGACTCCGTAGTTTGTCCTGCATTCCATGACAGAGCTCCTCTCCTACAGCCACACACTGTAGAATGAGCCCAGCCCTCATACATATAGGACTCAGGCATGCGCAGTACATGCTCTGTCAGGCTGCAGGATTATATTTAAATCTCAAAATAGGGTCCCACAGGTCAAAAGTTCAGGAGCCACTAGATTATGGATAGATATGAATAAATAAAACAGTCACAACAAAATAAAAAATTGAGCTTAGAGAGTCAATTAAATGAAAGCGCAGACTCATTTACAACAAAGAACTAAATCTTCTCAGATCCCTGATTTAATAGCAATGCTTTTTGCTCACGGATTGTAGCTGCGCTGTGAAAGAGATGCCCGGATCTGAGATGGTTTTCTCCTAAGGAGCAAACAGGAAGATCACAATCAAAGGAATGTACATTTTAAGTGTGTCTAGGAATTTAGTGTGAAAAGCACCACAAATTTCTAAGAATAAATAATTTATGAATTACTTTGTGGAATAAAAATAAGTTGTCATATGCTTTCTCCAAAGCAAACAAACTACCAGAAAGAAAAAAAGAATCAAAGAAAAAGATTGGGTATAAAATAACAACAATTTGGAAAGAAACAATCAAAAGAGATAAAGGAAATAAAATAACAAGAAGAAAGTACACTATTTCTTTTTTTTTTAAGAATAAAAATTGTCTGAATGAAGCATGAAACAGAAATCCATGTTGGTGATCTCTGTCCAATTACCAGCAGCTTCCAGAAAGAAAAGAAAAAGGAGAGAAAAAAAAATCTGAGCTAAAGAAATCAGGCGAAAGAGAGAATTCCTTTGTGTGTGTGTTTTCCTAAGGCAACGTGAATAAACGTCCCTTTTGTGAGAGAAAAGAGCAGTTTTCTGCTCTGAAATGGGGGGAAAAAAAATATATGTCAGAAGTGGGATTTGAACCCACGCCTCCATTCGGAGACCAGAACACCCAGAAGCTGGGAAAGCGAAGCCTTGAGTCTGGCGCCTTAGACCACTCGGCCATCCTGACATTCATGAACAAAGTTTGACTATAATCGTACCCTATTGTGTCTGAGAGCAGTTGGTTCTGGGGCATCTCCCAGGCCATAATCCGTCCTGCCCCCAGCTGCTGCGATCCCCACTGCTGCGGGCTTTAGCCGCTCTGGGCTGGAGCGCGTTGCTTTGCTTTGCTTTGCAATGAAATGAACCACCAGGCAAAGCGTGTGGCTGTGAAAACTGACCGGGTTCCAGAGCAAGGCACGAGCTTTAACAAATGCGCCAAAGCCCCTTTCCCTGTTCTGTACAAATCACCACCTCGCCCGGGCGCGTGCACAGCGTAGCAACGTGCTGCCAAGGCAGGAACAGGACAAAGCAAGGGATCAAATAAATGCAGGATTTACAGTGAGCCTCGCACACTTTATTTGCTCCCCCGTCCCAGGCAGATTAAAAAAATTGACCCTCTTCCTTCTATTACTATAGACTGTGCCAAGATCTAGGCGCCCTGTTTGTTGTGCTGATTCAAATGCTGGTGCCATCTGTGCAGGGGCCTTCCTGAGTTGTTAATTTTCAGGTGCGATGTTGTATAAATCAGAAGGGTCCGTGTAGAGCCAGATTTTACAGTCTCCATCACACGGCGTATAAAGTGTGTGTGCTGCAAAACCCTAGCTCTCCCCCCGCCCCATTAGCCCTTCTCTTCCCCATGAGCTAATGATTCTAGTGTGTCTACTGAATAATAATAATAAACAAATGATGAAACCTACTTTCAAACAGGAAACATTTTCTCTCCGATTCCAAAGTAAGAAAAAGTAGAAAGTGGGGGAGGGGAAAAAAAATTTTTCTTCCCTGACCGGGAATCGAACCCGGGCCGCGGCGGTGAGAGCGCCGAATCCTAACCACTAGACCACCAGGGAAGTTGCAGTTAGCTTGAAACAGATCCCAGACATTGCTCTAAGCGGGGCTCCAGCGTTCCACCCCAATCACTGATAGGTGGCTTATGCTGCCATGTTTCCGATCCAACCAATCACATTCTCTCTCACTCCTCTGTTTGGGGCGGAGCTCAGAGCACTCATTCACTGGCATTGCCTTCTCCTCGTGCTACTACAGCGGTGGGACTGCTTCTCCCCCCCAAGCAGTTTCCCAGTCCAGCTCAGCGGGGCTTCATGGGTGGGGGGCAGGCAAAGCCGGACGAGTGATGCTGGGGTGCTCCTGACGCAATAGTTGCACTGGAATGAGGTTTGCACCCTAAGAGAAGGTGGATCCCCATCCCTATGACAGAGGCAGCAGGCAACAGCCAGCCAGTCTGAGGCTTATCATTGTTAGCGGCCCGTGCGTGAGTCAGGTTCCTAGGCAGAGCGTGACGCTGCCTCCATCCTCTCTTTTCTCCCCAACCCAGGCAGTTTCTGCTCACGGCTTCTTTATTAAGAGACCTGTACCATCACTAACACTGTATCCTCCGTGGAGTGAGAGGGTGGGGGAGCCCCATGCGGTTCATGGTTGTTTAAAATAATAATAAATAAAAAAAAATACTGGGCCTTTTTCCAAGTCTTGGTTCTGACCCCATAGCTATTGAGTGCTGAAGAAGCGTTCTCAAGGGGGAAAAGCAGTAGAGATGAGGGTAGGGCCTGGATACACAGGCCAGACCTATGATTTGGAAACTACGCCCCCACTGCCACTTCCCCTGTCCTGAGCACCCTCGGGGCATGCATTGTGTTAGCCTGCCTCCCCTGCAGCTCTTTACCGCCTGATCACTTTCTGCAGCCCCCAACTTCTCCTATCTGGTGTGCAGAGACTGAGCTAATTTTCAAAGCGGTCTGCAGGAGGGAACGGGTTCCACACCCCTAATCTAAGGTCAGTGGACTTAGCAGTCTCTGACGAAAGTCCATAAACACTCCTAGACAATGACACTTTTAGGGGTGTCTCTGTTCCATCAGTGCCTAGGATTCCCAGCTCACTCCATTGTGCTATAAACTGTGCAGAGGAGAAAAAGCAAGTCACTCTCTTCAATCCTTATGCCCAACCCACGTCCAGTCAGAAGAAACAGCGTGACACTGCCAGGAAGCTAAGTCCCCCCCTGTATAATAGTGCCAAGACGATACCACTTTTTATTGTTTTTCCCTTCAGAAAAAATATAGCCTATGCATGTCTCTACTGGCAAAGATCCCTGTTCCATCTGGGTTGTCACTCTGCTATGATGGGATCTTCCTAGCTAAATGAGTAGAAAGTCTGCAGCAGAATGGTCACTTGCTTGCAGCTCTGCAAAGTTTCTATTGTTTTAAACCACACAAACCAAACCCATTCACCATCCCCCAAAATAAAGGACACGTGCACTGTGTAATTCTGCTAAAATCCTGTTTTATTGGTAAGGGAATATATTTCACCACACATACACTCTTTGTTTCTAATAATGGCAGATTTCTTTGTTCCATCTCTGCTGGTTTGGGTTTACAACAGAGTCTCTGGCTCGTGCAGTTCACGGCCTGATAGTTGCTTCCTTCCAAACACTGCGAGTTTCTCGCTGATTCAGTGGAAGGAGAAGGATAATGAGCTGTTCTTCACGCTGAGGACACGTCTCTCTCCATAAGTCTGGCCGAGATGGACTGGCCTCCTGACGAGCGGTGGAAAGTGGATCTCATGTTTGCAAGCAACGTGATAGTTTCTTCTTGCACGAGGCAAAAATCTCCCTGGCAAATTTGACCTCTCTTTGAGCTGAGTGTCTCTCAGGAAGAATTGTTGTGGGTGAGGCTGGTCATTCACAAAAAGGGGCAGGTCACAGGATTCTTTGGCAACATCTATGGCAATATCAGGTCGTTCGGCAGCAACTGAGGTCTGTCGTGGGGGTGCAGCTGCTGGCTCCTCTCCCTTCTTCCCTTTTGTTCCATCTTTCCCCCAAGCTGCAGGAAGAAGGGCAGAACCGTGTCTCTAAGCAGACTTGCTGCAGGTGGGCGCGTCCGAGTACTTGGGCAGCTCCCTGGGCATCACCTGCAGGGCCGTCCACATCTCTGTGTGGCTGACGGAGGGGCCCTGGCTTGTCTGGCTCAGCTGCTCCACCTCTGCTTTCACCTGACCGTAGAGGTTGCTCATAAGGGATTTCACCAGCTTCTTGGCCTTGGCCGACATGCGCACCTTGGGCAGCTGGCGCAGCATCTGGCAGGCAAACTGCCTGGGGGAACAGTTCTTCCCCTGACAACGCCTCCCATCCTTGGACGCAGGCTTCTGCCCCATCTGGACCTTTGGACGCTTCTGCTTTGACCCAGCCTGAGGCTTCCTCTCCTGGAGCGTCTGGCTGTTTGGAGCCTGGGTGTCCTTTTTCTGGGCAACAACCATTGCTCCACTCTGCACCTGCTCAGCTCAAACCCTGCCCTGTAAATGCCCTCAAACCTTTGCCAACTCTGGTCAGGCACAGGAGCTGGGCATGTAAATGAAGGGCTATCACTGAGGTGCTGCATTGTGAACTCAAGACTGTCTCACTATGTCATAATCCCATCCTTAGGCCAAAGAGGTTACTGTACCTGAATCAAATTCATTGGCTTATTGGCTGCCCAATCATTTTAATGTTTTGAAGATAGCATCTCAATAGACTCCAGTGACCTATGAGCTAAATGGCCTAATGACATTGGCAGTCAATCGGAATTAGCAGGTAGATTTTGGGAAACAAAATGGCAGTTAGGAGGCCTATGCTCCATTGAAAAGCCTGTTCTGTTCACCTTTCATCTGGGCAGCTCACAGCTGTATCGCCAGGTCATAACCTGGAGCGAGATACTAGGTGCAGGCAGGACTATAAAATTCTGCTCGCCTGCTCTCCTCTACTGAGTTTATTGTTTGATCTGGGAAACTGATTTGTAATAGCCCTTTGCTTCCTCCTGCCCTGTAATTCCCAGGTTATCAGGTCATCTTTTATGCATGGCTAGTTACGTATTTTTTAAAAATGTATCACCCCTCCTGCCACAGGAGGGGTGGGGTAACATCTATATATGACTATAGAAGAAAAAAAAAAAGGTGGGGGGAGGAAAAAAAAAACACCATAAAGATAAACTACAGCTCCAAATACATGCCCAAATGCAGTAAGGAGGATCCAAGGCAAACCATTTACATCTGTCAGGCAGAAGGTGCTTGCCTACCTTTCCAGCAGTAACCCAGGAACGAGAATGGGAAGCAGAGGAGTGAATTATGTTTTTCTTCCCCCCCCCCCTTTTTTTTTTTCTATAGTCAACTGAAGCTGGCTAGTTGTGGAATCAGGATTCCCAAAGGAAGGCTGTTTAGTTTTTTAGAAGGCTGTTTAGATTCCCAAAGGAAGTTTTTTTCAGGGCAGTTCATATACCCCTGAGGAGGGTCCATGTTATTTTTAGTGCATTGCTACAGCAGGGACTAACTAATCATTACAGTATGAGCATGCTTCTTTTAGGTACAATCTCTTCCCCCCCCCCCTTTTTTTTTTTTCTATAGTCAACTGAAGCTGGCTAGTTGTGGAATCAGGATTCCCAAAGGAAGGCTGTTTAGTTTTTTAGAAGGCTGTTTAGATTCCCAAAGGAAGTTTTTTTCAGGGCAGTTCATATACCCCTGAGGAGGGTCCATGTTATGTTAAGTCCACTTTCCCCCCCGAAAACTAAGTTTGATAGGGCTATTATAGTTTTTGAATAAAAAGTTTTAGATGGCATAAGCCGTATGGAAGAAAATTCTAATGTAAAGAGCTATGAATGTAATAGCTTTACTAATGTAAAGAGCTAACAAGACAGGAATGGATCGCCCTACAAAATCTTAAAAAGGACCAGTCTATAGTGATAAAAAAAGCTGATAAGGGGGGTGGCATAGTGGTCATGGACCAAGAGGAGTATAAAAAAGGATGTTGATCCCTGTTGCCTGTAGTTACAGATTACCGACCCCTTGGCGGGGATCCTACTATGTCCCTTCAATATAAAATTTAAAAAGTCTTGGCAGATGGATTTAAAAATAATTATATCACAGATAATCAATTTAAATTCCTATATAATGAATTTCCACGAACACCAGTTTTCTATGGTCTACCTAAAATTTATAAGGGGTTTTCCCCTCTTGAATTCAGACCAATAGTGTCAGGAATTGGATCATTATTGGAGCCTATTGCTAAGTATTTGGTGTACTTTATAAAGCCATTTGTCGAAAGGGTTCCCTTTATATTAAGGATTCTACACATTTTTAAAATATTGTCCAGGATGTTGATTTTTCTGAAATTAGTCCCATTTTTGTCACTATGGATATCAGAGCCCTTTACACTAATATCCCTCACCTAGAAGCAATAGAGACCCTCAGTAAATATTTTCATTTAAGGGATTCTGGAATCCCTCCCACTGCCTTCTTACTTTCTTTAAGTAATTTAGTGCTAACTGAGAATTATTTTGAGTTTTATAGTAACTTTTTTCTACAAATCAAGGATATTCGTATGGGCAGCAGCATTTCTGCGGAGCTGGCTATACTTTTTATGGCTGATTGGGAGAGCAAATTTATTTTTGACAGAGGTATGAACCCCTTTTTTGATTCAATATTCCTTTGGAGAAGATATATTGATGATATCTTTATGATATGGATAGGAACTGAAGAAGAGCTTTTGAATTTCAAGATTTGGACTGATGGTCTACATGATACTATCAAACAGATAGATAGATTAGATTTATTAGCGTAGCCAATGGCCATAGCTATAACACAATAACAAACAATAAACACAAATACTTAACATACATAAGTCCCTAACATCAAACCCAGCATAAAATAGTACATAAATTCCCCTATTACCCTGGGAACAGTCCACCTAGGGGAAGTCCTGTAATACCAATTCTAGAGGGCGCTCTGAATAGAATTTGTCTCATGTCATATCATCATATATTTATAATTATTCCACATAGCCTTAGGGCAATTGCTAAACAAACCACCACATAAATACAATAGATATACTCTATATTTACTACATTGAAATTAAAATTACCCATAAAAGGGCATGAACCTCTAAATCTGGGTTTGCCACATACAACCCTTAGAATCACCCCATTGACCCTCGAACATAAGACCTACAAACGGAATCAACCGCCATTAATTCATCAAAAATTGAGGCCCCCCCCCGGAGGGGAAGCCCAACTTATTTTTAACTAAACCGTAGTTATCCAACCCGGGGCTTACCAGTATAGGACATTGGAGCGCCTGACTCACAGGCGAGGACACATTAGGCAGTGAGTGAGCTAAGGAAACCTGACCTACAGGTAGATTTTCGAATTGGGTCCTTGGAGGTGCCTGAGGGATTGACACCACAGACAGGGAATCTACAAAATTACCCAAAAAAGAAGAAGCCCTAGGGGACGAATGAACCCGCTTGGGTGAAACCAAAGCCACTGACGTACTAGACCCACAGACCGGAGCTAGCACAGATGGAACAACAGGGGCTTGAATTGGGACCGTATTTACATCGCTACTAACTTTTGGGACATGCAATCTAATACCCAACTTAATCCTAGGGGACAGGGACAAATCTAGTTTACCCTCCCGGGAAACTAAGCTGGTAGACAAAACTTGCGGCATCAATGGGACGATTCCTTTCTTAACATAAATATTAGTCAAATAAACCCCCCACCCGCTAAAAGAATATGCATTAGAAAAAAGCCTTTCGGCTATAAAAGGTGAGCGGAAGTGAATAACTATCCGCACAACGCTGCCCCTGGCTGGCAGATAATAAAAACGGCTTACATAGGAGGGCAAAAAGGAGACACCCAAGATAACAGAAATGTGGTGAGCAATCGAAAATTTCGAATCCCAAGGGGGAAGAACTCCAGATGGCAAAGGGTGAAGTGTAAAAATGAAGCCATCATTTATAGGGGTGATCTCCCAATCCTCCTTAGCCCTCAGGGGTACTGCCCTGGGATAAACTGGGCAACATGGGAAAGATGTCTGACATGTCTGATCCACACAATGAGGACCCAAGAGAGTCCTGTTCCCTCTTGGTTCTTCCACACACTCCCAAATCCTTGTCATCTGTTGTTGTATGGCCAAAGGTTTAGCATCCAGCCCCTCAATTTGTGCCATAAGGGCCATGGGTACTTCTGTCTGCTGGGGACAAGCACAGACCTGGGTCTGCGTCTCCTGGGTAACAGAGGGAATAGTACTCAAATTCCCGGTAGAGCCCAAATGGACATTAGAAGGACCCCCCCTCCCTATGTTCCCACTTAAGGGGAGCTCCGTCTTGTCTAATTGATAAGGGTAATAAGGGGCGGGATCCTCTAAAATACCAAGGGGATTAGCTCTTGACATAGTGAAGGAACCAGAGGGTACCTCAAAAGATCCCCCCTTTCCTACAATAGCTTTATTAAATGAATTTAATACCTCCCGAGACTCCCTACCCTGGTCTGGGGAGGAGGACAGGGACTCAACAAGGTCAGATATTACTTCTAAATCCCCCTGCCCAATTAACCGTGGGCTCCGTAAGAGGTTATCCCCTTCCACAACCTGGCTTGTTGAGCACTGGGATTCAATTACTCCTATTTGAACTTGGGGAAGGCACATTTTGTTGTTAGTAAAAGAATCCTGAGAACCCACAGAAGGTTGTGAGGACGCCCTTGCTTTGGCAACCATGGCTCGCCATCTCTCGCCTTGCTGCTTGAAGGCCAGGGCACACGTCAGCAGTGAGGAATCGGGAGCAACCGGCCTGGGTAGCAATACCAGCCCAGGCCCATCACCAGAAATCCCACTCTCCACAGTCCCAGAGCCCTGCAATACTGGCAAAGATGGAATGCCCAAATCAGCAGCCAGAGAGACCCATTCCGCCACAGGATCTTCCAAGGAGGAACGCACGGGTATGGGCATAGAACAATCCCGCGTGGGCCCAGAGGTGACTAGGGTCGAGGCAAAACATTTGGGGAGCTGCAACTGCTTGGCCCGAGACCTAGTTGCCACCCCTGACTTCCTGCCTTTTCTAGGCATTATACTAGAAGGATTACTTGAGAGGGAGAAAGAAGACAACAAAACAAAAACAAACACTCTTCCATCCCACCACTCCCACAAGACTAAACCACCCTCCCACCAAACCTATAACAAGTCGTGCGCCCACGCCCGGCCAATGCCTAAGGCCGCGCACACAAGGGCGCGCCCTTGCGCGCGCAGCCCTTAGGCGCGTTGCCCTGGTGCGTGCCTCCGGCACTGCCGGGCGGCGCGCTGGCTTTGAGGTCTCCTTGCAGCGTAGCTCCTCCCCACTCACAGGTGCTGGCAATACCCGGTGGCAAATCAGGAACAGGGAGGGCTGGAAGGACATCAAATTTACTATGAATTTTGACTCCCCCAAATTTTTTTTTTTAAAATTTATGGATGCAGTGGCATGAAGGGGAGGTTTTCACATCAACTTTTGTTAAGCCTACAGATCCAAATTCTTACTTGATGTTTAATAGCCACCACCCTAGGCACTTAGTTAATAATATTCCATTTAACCAACTCTGCAGAATTAAAAGGAACTTTTCTAAGGAAAGCAATTTTGGTAGGGAGGCTGAGTTAATGAAAAGGAGGTTCCTGGTTCTAGGGTACCCTATGCGTGTCAGTCAAAATAATATGATGAGGGTTGGAACAGTGACAAGGGAATCTATCCTGCAGGCAGCTCCAAGGAGAAGCAAGGATGTTGATCGGATGGTCTATGTTTCAATGTGGATTGGCCATTTATTTAAAGGCATGCATGCTCAGGGTCTAACTGATCGCCATATTTGGGGTCAGGAAGGAATTTTCCCTCTGGGCAGATTGGCAATTGATTCTGAGGGTTTTTCGCCTTCCCCTGCAGCATGGATGTGGCTCACCTGTTTCGGACATCTGGATCCTTCTTTTAAAAAAATTCTTTCCTGTTATTTCAGGCATCTGTGTGCTCTGATTGGTCCCAGTCTCTACTTGTAGCTATTGGTGGGATTTCTCTGTGCAGGTGGTTGGGGTTTGGCAGGTCCTGCTGTGGTGCAGGGGGCTGGACTAGATGGCCCTTGAAGTCCCTTCCAGCCTTGTGACTCTGACTAATTTAATGGATGTATTTATATAGCACAAGCAATGTACCTGGCACGGTACCACCATTAAATAGAGACAGATTCCCTGCCCTGAGGGGCTTACAATCTAGGATGGACAAAGGAGGAGAAAGACATGGGGAGAGGGAAACAAAGGGAGAGACAGGAACACATTCAAGAAGTTGAGAAGTTAAGCACATGTTTAGCTTAGTTACAGGGGAGAAGGGAGCCTTGAATGAAGGGTGGAAGAGGAAACATCAGTAATGGATGGGCTTCTCTGCTTTTGCCAAAACTATATCCATTCAGTAATGGTGGGAGGGCTTTAGTTTTCTGTGGGTGCTTCAGTAGATCCAGCAGCCCCTACCCTTGAACCCACACCCTCACCTCTGCTGCCTTCTTCAAGGAGCACACTCCAGCAGCTCAAGAGAAGGGGGCCGAATCCAGGAACTGGGAAGGGGCTGAACAAAAAGCAGGAGTGTGCAAGATTGGACTGTGTGACCCATCGTCTGATCCTGCACACCAGTCTGGGGGAGTTCTCCACTAGACTTGCAGTTTCACCCAGAGACTCTCATAGGCCAAAACAGAAGCCTCAGGGTGAAACCGTGAGTAGGGGGCAACCCTACTCTCTCCTCTTACAATCCACTCTGTCATTATCCCCTTCAAATCAAGGAAGAAGCCATGTTAAAACCACACAATTACTGCTAAAATTCTGATTTATTATCTTTAGATGATGTTCTTCCCCCCTGGCTGTAGCATCGCGCATAATCTCTTCAGTCCAAAAAGATGGTCAATGCTTTAACTCAGGCTCTGCTGTCTCTAATCTTCAATGATGGACAATTCCAGACTCCTTCAGTCCTTCCATTTCATAGTACTATTTTATTCCCAAAGAGGAGTCTTTGCAGGAGGATAATCTCTCTTTCCAGTGCGTTAAAGTCTCTACTACGGGTCCCATCTCCTTCCTGAAGAGCTGGTTGTCGGATATGTTCCGGCTGCAGCTATGGTCTCTCGCTGATGGTGGAAATTCTCGCTCGCTGAGGGCTCATTGTGCATGAGGTTGTTCCATTACCAGCAGGGCCCCGAGGGAAACGCGGGTCTGCGATTCGCAGATTTATTGCAGAATTCCCCTCCCCCAGCAGAATCTCCTGCCCCGCTTACCCCAGCGCAGAATTTGTAGCCTGTGCTGGAAAGACGCGGGGCAGGAGATTCCACAGGGGGAGGGGAATTACCAAACTCTCAGGGCTTCCCCTCCCCAGCCTGCAGGGCTTGCCTCCCCCCATTTAGAAAATTAATTTACTTAGCCGGCAGCAGCTGCTCCAGTGCGCTCGTTCCCCAGCCGGCTCCTGGCCCCTCCCAACGGGGCCTCCCAGAGCAGCGCAGCCAGATGACATCATCCAGCTGCGTCATCCTGAGAGGCCCCGTTGGGAGGGACCAGGAAGAGGCCAGGAGCTGGATGGGGACGAGCGCACTGGAGCAGCTGCTGCTGCCGCCGCCATTCCTGGGTCACTGCTGCCGCCTGCTCCAGCTATAAGGTAAGTAGGGGGGTGGGGACTCCTGGGTTGGGGTTGCCTGCTGTGCTCTCTGCCATGCGTTTGTGTTGGTGGGGGTTGCCTGCTGTGCTCTCTGCCATGCGTTTGTGTTGGGGGGG
>QEPC01014289.1:845925-873054 GCA_003113815.1 Sphenodon punctatus
GGGCAGCTTTGGCCTGGGGCCTGGGCTGGGCCCTCCCAGGGGGTGGGGCCTCGCTCACCTGCAGGGGATGAGCCCTGCTGTTGCTGTTGCTGTTGTTATGGCGGCTGGGGGCTTCCATATTACAAGGTGTGCTCCAACCAGGGGGTGGGGGAACCAGCTGGACCCAGACATACACAGGAATGGGCGGTGGGCTGGCAGCATGAGGGGGCTACACAGAGGGCACTGGTTCAGGGGAGCCATCCTGGGTAACAGGGTAATGGTTATCTTTTGCTTTAATAATGCATGAGCCAAGACCGGACCCAGGAGTGGAGTGGCCGGTGGAAGAAGGAGAGTCCGGGCCGTCAAGCTGTCGCTCACAGCGGACGGCGGCAGCTAAGGGCTTCAGGGAATTGAGCCCCAGTGGTGCGCCAAAGCGGGCATGGGGATGGCCCCGAAAGAAATAATCCCCACCCCTTGTAAATATTCTGAAATAAATACACATTATAAATTACCTGTCTGTCGATGAGTATGTTCTGGGGGCAGCATGCGCTGAGAGGGGATCTGTAGTGGACAAAAGGGGTCAGGCCAGGTGCCATACTAGTGTAGGACAGATACCGCTCATGCCTGCCAACAGGTGATGGGGAAACGTACCACCAAAGGTGACAGGGCTCAGGCCTGCATATCGATACCACTGTAGCGCTGCAATGGCTACCCAAAACAGATAGCGTTCAGCAATACGAGTTACCCATGCCATGCCACTCCACTCGTATGGGCCCTCGCTCCAAGGGAAACTGCTCAGTCATCATGACGGGGCACCGCCTAGTACATAATCTCACAGACACCTGATCTGTCAAGTCGGGGCATATCTGATTTTATTGGTAATGGGCACACGGGCTGTGGAAGGGGGGTGGGATGTGCACAGGCATGGGTTAGTTGTCAGCCATCTGGGCAACAATGCGCCTACACAGTTTGTCCCCCTTCTCCTCCGAAATGCATCTGAATGCCCCACCCTGTACATGTTGATATAGGGGCACAGGGCTTGTTCTCTGCACTGGTGGGGGGTTATCAAGGGCAGCTCTGCTGGTCTCGCATATGTCGTGCAGAACGCAGGCTGCCAGGACAAGGATGGGGGTGTGCTGCAGATCGAACTGGCTCCTCTTCATCAGAAGGCGCCAATGCATCTTCAGCTGGCCAAATGTCTGCTCCACCATGCTCCGAGCAGACGAGAGCCGCTTGTTGAAGAGCCTGCACTCAGGGGTGCGAGCCACAGGATAGGCCCTCATGAGCCACAGGCTCAGTGGGTAGGTGGGGTCCCCAATCACCACTGGAGTAATGGAAACACCCTCGATCACCTGAAACAGGTTGGGGACTATCTCACCGTCGAACATCCGAGCATAGAAGGGTGACGCGCGCAATATACACGCATCATGGCTCCTCCCTGACTGGCCAGTGTACACATCAGTGAGTAGGCACCTGTGATCCACAACGGCCTGCAGATTTACAGAGAATGCCTGCTTTCGGTTTAGATAATCCGTCTTTGCATGGGGGGGCTGGATGATAGGGATGTGGGTGCTGTCTATCGCACCAATACAATGGGGGAAGCCCATATCCTCAAAGCCGCGGATCACAACCTCGGGATCCCGGAGCTGGATGACCCGCTCTAGTAGCAACTCCACTATCGGGTCACACACGTCGTGGAGTGCCTTGTTAATGGTAGCGGTCCCCACTCTGAACTGCTCCCCAACACTCCAGCATGAATTGAGGGTGACCAGCCTCCACACCGACATGGCCAATTGCATCCCTGGGGGCAGCGGATACCGCATATTTGTAGCATTCCTCCAGAGATGTGGGTTGAGGATCTCACCGAGCCGGGTCAACAGGGAGCGGTTCATGCGGAAGTGGTCCGTCCATTCCTCGTCAGTCCAGGTAGCCAGCATGTTCTCCCACCATTCATTGGTGCGTGAACGCATCCAATTCAGCTGCTGCGTTGGAACTGTCACACGACGGTCGTAAAGGTTGAGGGGGCACCTGGATAGGACAAGCCGCATGTGCTGGGACACTGCTGTTCCAAACATGGCATGTCGCCGAGCCGCGATCCTCCGTGCCCATCGCAACGATGCAGCTCGACGCATGTTGGCCTCTCTCTTGCGCCATCTCCCATGGTTGTAGAAGCGGGGGCCTGGGAGGAGTAGCTCGGTCCATTGCTCGAACACCTGGACCAGGATCACGAGGCATGTGGCCAGGACTGCTATGAGGACGGCTCTCTCCCCTGGGGCCTCATCATCAGGCAGCATGGTACCACCAACACGCACACTGTGAGCTCCCACCACCACAACCTGTGACGGATCACCACGCAACTGCCCAACAAGTCACCTAGTGAACTGGTGGCTTGCCCCAATCCCTGCAATGCTGTGCTCGTGGCCCACTCACGCACCCGCCCACAATGCCCTGTCTACTATCCAACCACCCGTTTGCAGCCTGTGACTCCAACTCCCAAGCTCTGTGCGCCCAACACACCCACACCGTGCTTCACCTGTCCCCTGTAGCTCAACGGCTCACCCCACATACTGGGGACTGCTGGCACGTCACGTACCCCGTCGTCCCCCTAGCTCTGCACGGGCACCCTGTAATCGACTGCACCACTACGCTAATCGCTTTGCTCCCTTTCCAATTTACTGCACACACACCACACCTCCACCACCTCTCACTACACGCCGCGCCCTTGCAATGGAACCAGGCCCCACAAGTAGGTAGGCGGACAATGCTAGGTGCCCTTCAATTGGTGCAGCATGTTGGGTGTGTTTTGCTCACCTGGTCATTATCTCCTCTCACCGGGCCTAATGGACATCCCCCCCACCTGCACTGTCCGCTGGCACGGCAGGGGGCTCGAAGGACAGCAGGACTGCACCGTTGACAGGGTGTGTGTGTGTGTGTGCCTGGCCTCCCCCCTCTCATGCCTGTGACACCCCCCCGTACGATCAATGTGAGGGATGCATCAGCGCCCTCCCTCTATCTGTGACAGCAAGTGACGGCTGTGGAATCGTGCAGCTGTGCACACTACTGATACGCGGTATCCTCTGCCTCATTAGCTCCCCGCTGCAACCAGCCGTGGGCTTGTCCTCCTGTCATTGCCTGTGCTGGAATGTGTCCACCCTGTGTGTGGGTTAGGGCTTCCCAGGGCCTAGCAGCCTGCCCACTATCAGCTTTGCATCACTCATTCCCAGCTGCTCTCTGCGGATCACCGTTGCACACCACCACCCAGCCGTTGTGCAGGTCATGGCACAGTGTGGAATGGGCACCCGAGGCAGATGGATGTGCCAGGCAGGAGTGGTCGGCATGTGCCAACATGCTTCTGGGAACGCTGTGGCAGAGCCGCGATATCCAGCTGCTGCTGAGCGACCCCCTCTCTGTGGCCGACGGATTCAATCTCCTGTCACCGTACATATGGACGATGGGCCATCCCTTCTGGGGTGCGGCTTGCTGGAGGCGTGCCGGGGAACTCGGCTTCACCCTCCTCCAGCAACCTCTTTGGGGGCACCCAGCCACCGTTGTGGTGCCGTGGGATGCACAGGAGATTGTGGCTGTTTGCTTGGTGGCTGGTTGCAATGACTACGGCCTGACCCTCCAGGCCGGGGGTCCCCCTGTTGCTACAGACTACGCCGGCATCCTACTGCGTGCCCGTGGCATAGCGTGACCCTGATCGGAATGCCTTGCCATTCTTATTTATTTATTTATTTATTTATATTTGTTAGCCGCCCCCTCATGCCTACGGCATCGCGGGGCAGCTTACAGCATAAAAACACACAATAAAATTCATTAAAACAATGTTTTAAAAATACAATCCCCCCTCCCTACCCCACCGTCCCCTCCGAAGGCCTGGGCGAACAGCCAGGTCTTGCAGTCTCACCGAAACGCCACAGACCTGGGGTCAGACCGGCTTCTTCCGGGAGGGAATTCCAGAGCCTCGGCCCGGCCACCGAGAACGCCCTCTCCATTGTGGCCCCCCTCTTTACACGGGGGACCTCCAAAAAGGCACCCCCGGTAGACCACAGGGATCGCTCTGAGGCACGGAGGGCGAGGCGGTCCCCAAGGTATGGGGATCTGGGCTTGCTGCGTCCCGATGTTGGTGGCTCCCTACTGACAGGGACGCTTAATGCATTGGAGCTGGGCGCCCTGCAAATGGTGCTGAACCGATCCAGTGTCAGAGCTGCAGCTGCCACGGAGAACCACTTCCTGTCCCACTTCATGGTGGATGCCCATATGTGTTCCCGGGGATCCCGCAGGAACCTCTTTGCCTGGGAGGGTCTTGTACAGGGGCCGGTGTTTACCGAGCACCCTCCGACTGCTCCCTGATCCGGCTATCCCATCCTCCTGCTCCGTGTTCCCTGTGACTGAGCCATGCCTCGCCTCCCCATGGACAGAGCTGCTCCTCTCCACGGACAGTTCGATCCCTGGGTTCCTTCCCCCCTCTGCCAGGTCCCATCACTGCTTCTGTAGCATCCTGCTTCCATCGTGGTTGTGTTATTGACCAGTTCTGTCCCATTTAGAGGGACTACATCGGCGCCCCTATCTGATGGTTGGGTGGCGCGCCCATAGGCCTTCGCTCACTCATAGCCTGGCATCTGTGGACCCTTTCTCCCCCCCCCCTTTTTTTTTTTGCTAATAAAGACCTTGACTTACAACGTTACTGCTCCTGTGCTTGTGGGACTGAGTACCGTTCCAGGCACCCCTCACAGGGCTGCATCCATTCCTGTGTGTGTGGTTGTGTGTTCTGGATCCTGGGGTGTGCTTGTGCAGGTGCTCCAGCGGTTACTGGACCCATACTAACAACGCATTTTGGGGCATGCCCTCGGTACCACTGTTGTGGTACCATGGGGCAGTGTGTTAGGGGTCACGGATTTAGACCCAGTGTACAGGGGCGTGGGTTCTGAATTGGTGTGTGGCTTGGTTTGTGGGGGGGAGGTATGTGTTCGGGATCACCGGGGTTGTCCGGTAGCAATCTGTGATGTGTCACGCGTCCCCCCTGGGGGCTCCCTCCTGGATCGTGGGTTTGGGGCAGATGGCTGGGCAGCTCCAGCGTGCAGCCTCCGAGCTCCGGGCTGGGGCAGGGGTCCACGAGGAGATCAGTGAGTTAACTGCATGTGTCCACCCCACCCCACCCCCGATGTCTGTGTGGGGTGATTCGTTGCTTGGGCCCTTGGACCGTCCTACTGGCGCGCTCCCCCTCCCTTTCTCCCGTAGTGCAGACAATGAGAGCTGAGTGGACCAGAGAGCAGGAGGAGGCTCTCCAGCTACTCCTGCACCTCCTACGGTGGGTGCACCAGCTCGACCGCGCCCAGGCGGATCGCTGGAGCCGGGTATGGGGTCGGCATCCCTATTTAGGGGGGGATTCGCCCCACCAAACCTCTCGGTGACAGCTCCCCAGATCGCCCGTCCCTGTTTCCTGTTCCTCCCTGTTTTTCCTTTGTATTAAAGTTGATTTGCTCCCTTCTCTGATTGTGTGTTTTCTCCTTCCCTGTGTCCCGGTCTATTGTGTGGCCTTATGGTGGTTGTGCCATGGTTGCCTGGCAGGAACTGGGAACCTCGTACTCCCCCCTCCTCTCCTGGTGGTTGTGCTGCAGCTTTGACAGACCCCTTGGGGTAGACCCTCGCTTCCCTTTTCTGAGAGTTGTGGGCTATTGGATGCATGTATTGGCTTCCTCTTGACCCCCTCCGGCCCTGTCACGCTGCCCCCCCCCTTCCCTGTGGTCCCTTGGCACAGGGGGGCCAGTCTTTTGTCTGTTGTCCTTGTCCTTTCCCCCCTCCCTGCCTTGGTGTTGGTCTCCCCCTCAGCTACATGCATCTATGGTTGGTGTTTGGTGGGCAGCTGTTGTTTCGCTGCCGGTTGGCGTGTTCTGGGGTTCCCTCCCCACCACTGTGCCCTCCCAACCCGGCTGTGGTGTGTGCTTCAGTGCCTGCCACGGTGACCCCCTATATCCCGTTCCTGGCTCGTAGTATCAGGGGTCCTGGGACTGTGTGTGCGGGGGCTTTGCTGGGGGGTGGGGGTTTGTGTTGCAGTCTCCTGCTGCTTCGGGGCTTGGCCTTTCCCCCCGGTGGCCTGTCCTGCTTCCCCCCCCCCCACCCGTTGGGGTCCCCCCTGCATCCTTGGGCATGCTGCCATTCCCTGTGTGGTTGTGTTCACGGTTGTGTGTGGGCAAGTTCTGGTTTGTGGGGGCTCCGTGGCACCCGGCTGTCTGGCCTCTGGCTTGGGGCTGGCCAGGGGCTGCTACTTTGCATCTCCTGTCATCCCTGCTCCCTCCAACCCCGCACGCACGGGGTCTGGCATCTCCACTCACCTCCACCCACCAGGCCTGTGGCGGCGTCCGTATAGAGAAGGCCTTACTTACTATTTTTTTGCTGTACATATTAACGGAGAGTCTAGGAAGCCTCAATATGGTCCAAAGCCCACAGTGATAGGCACGATACAAACACAAACACACGTAAACACACTGTACAAACACTGGTCCCTGCCCCAAGGATCTTACAGTTGTAAACTGCTGAATTGATGATTTTCTGAAATAACCTAATTGCTAGCTCAAAGACACTGCCTGTGTTATGTAGGGCAGAGGTAATGCACAGCTACAATGAATCATAACCTTAAGCAGGACAGGAACGGTGAGATAACAAGAATGTTGTGAAGTTAGACTCTTTTAAGATAAGGACTAGGGTACATTTTCTTTATGCGGTCATCTTCATACAGCCTAAGATCTGGTTGGAAGAGGAAGAAAACATCTATCAGTTAAAGATATTGTTTGTACAGTGAATATGTGCCACCTACATCAAGAACATTTCTTATGGAATCTTTGTGGAATGTAGAAGGGTATATAAAGACAACTCTTAATGGAGTTCAGTGTTCTTTAGCTCATGACTTGTGCTGGTCACGGTCTGAGTTGAAGTACCCTTTTTGCAAGAGGTTTTGTAACTTTGTTCTGTAGCTTTGTTTCTGTTTTACTTTATTCTCTTATCTTCATATGGCCATATATCTGTATTATTTCTTGTTGTGTATCTTTGTTCAGATTTTCAGTTGTGTGTGTGTGTGTGTGTGTGCGTATGTGTGTGTGTATATATATATATATATTCTGTCTCTATTCTTTTTGGAGACATTTGTACTCTTTCTCATTGCTTACTCTATATACTTAGGTTAGAATAAGTTTGGAGCCAGATTTATTACTTTGTTAAGTTCTTTTCAATTTAACTTATATACAATTCTACCTTGTTATAGTAAAGTCAACTAAAAGAGGACTTGGTCTCTGTGTTCATTAGGAGAAAGGTTTCCCTATCTCCTCTCTCTGTACAGCCTCCTAGCACGATTTTGACGTTGCACTTATTACACTAAGGAACCAGAGGTTATGGAAGTCACGCCTTGTTCAGTTTTACAGGATCAATTTCAGTTGGTGACACCCGCCGATGTGGTCGGGACCCTTGGGGCTGTTAGGGCCACCTCTTGTGAATTAGATCCGTGGTCGTCTTGGCTAATTAAATATTGCAAGGAGACAATGGGGCCCTTGCTGGTGGGGGTGGTCAATGCTTCCCTTCAGGAGGGCAGAGTGCCGGGCTGTCTCAAGGGGGCGATGGTGTGGCCTCTGCTCAAGAAACCATTGCTTGACATTGACTCCCTTGCCAGTTATCGACCTGTCTCTAACCTTCCCTTTTTAGGGAAGGTTATTGAGTGGGTGGTAGCTCAGCAGTTACAGGGGCATCTTGACCGCATCGGTTTTCATGATACCTTTCAGTTGGGATTTCATCTGTGTTATGGCACAGAGACCGCGCTTGTGGCCTTAGTGGATGATCTGCACCTGGAAATGGACCGGGGTCATTCGACCCTGTTGGTTCCGTTAGATCTGTCAGCTGCCTTTGGTACAGTTGATCATGAGATGTTAGTGGCACGCCTGCGGGACTGTGCAGGGGTGGGCGGGACTGTTCTTGAATGGTTCCGCTCATTCCTGACTGGGAGAACCCAGCGAGTGGTACTCGGGGAGTGCTTTTCATCATACTGAGACCTCGCGTGGGGTGTCCTGCAGGGTTCAGTGTTGTTCCCCCCTCCTGTTCAACGTATATATATATGCAGCCTCTCGGTGAGGTGATCAGGAGGTTTGGCGTACGGTGCCACCAATACCTCTCATTTTCAACAGACCCAGACTCCTCAGTCTCGGTGCTTACTTGGTGTCTGACGAATATGAGGGATTGGATGAGGGCAAATCGACTGAAGCTGAATCCCGACAAGACGGAGGTGATGCTGCTGGGGAAGGCGATGGAGTTAATGGCCCCCATCATAGATTGGGTCTGTCCTCCATTGGTTCCCCAGGTCTGGAGTCTGGGGGTGCTCCTTGATGCACAGCTCCGCCTGGATGCTCAGGTGGAGGCCGTGGCATGGGGTGCCTTTTGCCAATTACATCTGGTATGTCGGCTTAGGCCGTATGTTTTGGCCTCTGACCTGGCTACCATCATCCATGCTTTCATCACCTCGAGACTAGTCTATGGTAACTCACTCTACGTGGGGCTACCCATGGTGATGGACCAGAGGCTGCAGCTGGTGCAGAATGCGGCGGCCCATCTTTTGGTGGAACTGGGCCTCCAGGAGGACATTACACCAGTGCTCCGTTCTCTACATTGGCTGCCAGTAGTCTTCCAAGCCCGATTCAAGGTGTTGGTTTTAACCTATAAAGCCCTAAACAGTCTGGGCCCTGCCTATCTGTGGGACTGCCTCACCCCCTGGGTACTGGACCGGCCCCTGTGGTCGTCATGGGATGCCCTTCTCGTGGTCCCCCGAGTCTTCCGAGGGGCCACGCAGGGGAGGGCGCTCTCGGTGGCTTCACCAAGGCTGTGGAACTCCCTTCCGGTGGGGATGCGGCTGGCCCTGGACCTTCCCTCCTTTTGTAAAAGCTGTAAGACTTGGCTGTTCCATCAGGCTTTTGGTGGGGGAGGAGAGGGATGGGGGGAATGATATGTTTTTATAACGTTATAACAGCTCCCTCTTTTCAAAATAAAGTGACAGCTCACCATACATCTTAAAACTTTGAAAGTGCTTTGTGACCACTAAAAGGGGGAGGGGGCAGGAGAAGAGGGAGAGCACTGGTTTGGAATATATAGATATCATTATCCCTATCTGAGAGAAACGCGCCTGCTTTCAGCCTGGTCCCCGCCCTTTTCTAGGTCAAAACATTCAGGAAGGTGGCAAGCCTAAAAGTATATCAAATATTGGTTAGAATCACAGCCCTATCCGTGTATGTATCCCCACCACCCTCACCTCCACCAGTGTCTCCTTTTCTCTAAACCATCTCCTGTGCTTGCCCCTGTGACTGAAACTCACTCTCCCTGAGCTCATATACTCTTCTCCTTCCCTTCTGACCTTCAACGCCTTCCAAAACCACCTCCCCTACCTCCTCACACCAGGGTTTCCCTACCTCCCCACCCCACGCTGCTGCTTTTCTTTTTATGGCCTTCTCCTTCAGGACCCCCCCCCCCTCCTCCCTTTGTAACCAAGCTAAGCAGGTACACCTGCATCTTCTCAACTTTGTGAATGTTTCCCTTTCTCTCCCTGTGTTCCCCTCTCCATTATCTTTCCTCCAGTACTTGGACTGGGAGGTGTGCGTGGGGGGGACCCCGGTTCAAGTCTCGCCTTAGCTAGAAACTCACTGGGTGACCTTGGGACAGTCACAATATTTGCTCAGCCTAACCTACCTCACAGGGTTGTTGGGAGGATTAAAATATGTGTTATATGTAAAGTGATCTGAATGCCAAGGCACCAGGTATATTGCTGGTACTGTATAAATAAGAATACTATTATAATAACATTTATTATAATAATACTAATAACATTTCCACCTATTCCATCATTTTCCTCAACACAAGAGAAAGCACGCAACACTCTTAAACATGCAGCTATAGGCCGTGTTTTATTAGAATGCCAAGATGTTGACTTTATCTCCCTTAGTAATACACCTCTGATACAATCCTTTCTTCTCAAATGATGGCAAATCTCCCCATTTCTATGGTCTCTCTCTCTTCACTGATGGAGTTTTGGTCTCTGGTCTCCTGAATGGGGGTATCTCCTCTCAGCCACAGGAGAGGAACATCTGGCAGACAGGATTGCTCAGGGGGAAGATAGGCTCTCGGGCAAGAGTTCTCCTTGGCAATGTTTGCTTTTTCCAGTAGGTGTTCAGAGTATGTCTCGGGGCTGGTGTTTCTCTCCCTTCTCCTGTCTTGTTCTCATTCTCAAACCAGCATCCCAGGGAGAAGGGGAGGGGGTGTCTCAACCCAAGCGCTGAGCGCCTTTCCTCGCCATCGCCTGCTTCTGGGTGACTCGGTGCCCGGAGGGGGTGACCATCTGGGGGAGGATCTCTTTGTCGGTGAACTGCCTCTGGCCTTGGGTCTTTCTGCTGGTGGGGGCAGCTGAGTGGACAGTGCGTTTTTTGGTTATCACTTCCTGCTGGGTAGTGAGGATCGGGGTGGGGCTGTAGTTGATCTCATTCTTGGAAGAGCGCCTTCCGCCTTGGGTCTTTCTGCCCACAGGGGTGCTGGAGTGCCGGACTTGCTTCCTTGGCATCACCTGTTTCAGGGCCATTTGCACGTGTTTGGGGCCAATGGTGGGACGGTGCTTCTCTTTCCTCAGCCGCTCAGCCTCGGTGGAAACCACTTGGTAGATGTCATCCATGCAGGAGCTCATTAGACCTTTAGCCTTGGGGGATAGGTGCACACTGATGCCCTTTTGGCGCCCCCCAGTGGTGAGGAAATGCCTCTGTCCATGGAGACTCCTTCCATGCTCCTCCCCCCTGCCTTGCTTTGCCTGGGGCTTCTTTCGTTTCAGCAGGGTTTTCCGGGACTTTAGCTCCCTGTAGCGAATCTGGGCCTTCCTCCCTCTCTTAGCAGCTGCCATTGCTCTTTGATGCACCTGTCCAGCTCAGCTGCCTGCCTATAAATGACAATGACCTCACTAAGCAGTACCTTTATATGGCAGCAGATGGTGCTGTGATTGGCTGGCTGGAACAATGCCTCAGTTAGGCATCTCATAATGGGCGACTGTGAGCTATGGAAGGGAAGGGGAGAGTCATCATGCTCTGCAACATGGCCCCACCCTCCAGGTGAAATCGTGAGGGAGGTGGTTATTTGATCTGCAGGCAATATAATATCCAACAAATTTGTCCATCCGATGAAGTGGGTATAAAACATTACCCACACCCCACATCGTTCTGATATTTGCTTCAGTATCAGAGGGGCTGGTTATCTTGGTCATTCCAGTTTGGATAGCTGGTCAAACAACGAAATAACTGAAATATCCCCCCAATTTGGGAGTATTTGATTCAAATTATCCGGCTACGCAAATGAATGGATATTCATTTGGGATACAGGAAAGTTATTCAGATATTCAAATAGCTATCCAAAAAATGTAAATAATATTCACAAATATGAAATATGCAATGATTTGTTTCATATCTCATGATATCCAGGGATGGCATTTGATATTCAGCCCCCCCCCCCGGATAAAAATAAATTCTGCTGCCTGTCACTGGAAGGAGGTTTTGCCCCACTGCACCTCAGGGGCATAGCTAGGTTGGAATGGGCCCAGGGGCAAGAAATGAACTTGCCCCCCCCTCATCAACACCCCCTTCCCTCCTTCCCCCTGCTACACCAGAGCCCTGGAGGCTGCGGCTGCTGCTGCCAGTGCTTGCTCTGTCTTGGGCCGCCCACTGAGTGGGTCTCACGCACACTGCAGGCACTTCTGCTCCCGCTCAGCTCTGTCTCTTCCTGGCCACATCACAACAGGACAGATTTGTGTCCCCCTCCCCCCCCACTTAGGGGGCTCTGGGACAAAGATCCCTCCTGTCCCTATGATAGAGCTATGCCCCGGCTGCACCTCCAGATTAGGTCGTGACCATGAATACAAAGTATTCAGGACAGGAGAGATAAATCAACAAAATATGTACAAAATGGGAAATGACTAGGATTGCCACCTCACTCCGGGCGGAAACCCAGAGGGGGCGGGACTACATCAGAGGGGGTGGGGCAAACAGACTGTCACGCCCCTTTCTGACATAACTTCTTCACCCGCTTTGGAGTGTTGTGACTTCATGATGCTCCAGGGTGGTTGGGCCAAGGGGGGCTGTCACACCGATGGATTCAACTCCATCCTTGCAGAGTGGGATGACATCACGGTGCTCTGTGGCGGCAGGGGTACCTCAGAGAGGGAGTGGGAAAAATCCCCATGGAATCTCCCTTCCCAGCATGGTCACCCCCAGCTGCCCGCGGAAATCCTGATTGAAATCCTTGAAAGAAGAGAAGAGAAACCAGAGCAGGTGTGAGCAGTACTCCCCTTATTTTCCATAAGAACGGCTCATAGTTGGGCATTATGAGGTGTCTTACTGGGGCTCAGTTCCAACCAATCACTGGACTCAGAGGCAGCCTCTTATTTGATGCTGGATATTACATCACAGCCTAGGTGGGGTGAGGCCAGTAGCATTTACAAGGAAGGAGCTGAGCAGAGAGGGAGCAATGGCTGCTGCTGGGAGAGGAAGACAGATGGGCTGGGTGTACTGGAGACAGCCGCAGCAGAGGAGGAGGGTGCAGCCCAGGCACGCAAGGCGAAAGACAGTTGTGAGGAGAAGCCATGGGGAGAAGCACTCCACTAAGGGGCTGCAGGGACGCGGCGTCCCAATGACCCAAAAGGCCAGGGGCATGATGGTCTCCTTCGTAGACAACATCTCCAAAAAGGTGTCAGTGGAGGCCGAGCGCCTCAGGAAGAGGAACTGCCGCCCCACCGTCGTTACCTCACACGTGCAGGCCGCCCTGAAGCACATCATGCCCAAGAAATGGGCCAGTGGCACCGTCTCTCATGTCTACATCAGGGGGCGCTAGAGGAACATCCCTCCCATTCTCCCTGGTTGGATTGAGAACAAGATGGGAGAAGGGAGAGGCGTTGACACCAGCCCGAGATACTCTTAATGCCTGCCTGATGAAAGACCTGCAACTGCCAATGAAACCTTCACTCTATCCCTTCCCCACATCAATTCTGCCTGCAAGAACTCAACTTAAGCAGCAAAACAAACTCCCCTTGGACAAGAGTTACCTTTTCAGGAGACCATCACACATGGGAACAAGACGTTGTCTGTCAAGTTGTGTCAACTGAGCCAGGGAGAGAGACATTCTTTCTTTGGATTCAAGAGGCCACCCTGCTGGATATGAACTTAATGGACCAGAGATTTCTCATGAGAGAGATGATAAAGACTGAGAGATTTGCCATCATTTGAGAAGAAAGGATTGTATTGGGAGATATATTACTAAGGGAGATAATGTCACCATCTTGGCATTCTAATAAAACAGGTTCTACAAGTGGCATATTTAGTGTGCTGAGTGTGGGATTCCTTTTATATGGGTGCTGGTGAGGGGGCGGTTTTGAAAGTTGGTGTAGCCTAGTGGGTAAGGTGTTTGGTCTTGAACTTGAGAGGACAAAGTTCAAATCCCCTCTTAGTTGTGAATTTGCTGAGCAGCCTTGGGCAAATCACTTTTCTCTCAGCTTGAGAGAGGTGCTTCCTATGTTGGCTCCTGCGGACATGCAGATAAAGGGGAGCACACACCTACAACGTAGTCCATAAAGAGAGACAGAAGGTCTCCTGCTTGTCTTTCTACCATCTCCCCATTGTCTTTTCAAGCACTTTTCCTGGGATGGCCACCAGGAAAGAGGTGCCTAAGCCTTGAATTCTGTTCTTTTTGCCTGTCTGTCCTAAAAGAGGAATTTTGACTCCTGAAAGAAGGGACAGTTGGGTTCAGCACTCAAAGAGGGAATGTCCCTCCTAAATAGGGACTGTTGGGAGGCCTATTAGGGGCAGGAATGTGTAGAGCCAACAGAGTCAGGCTTCTGCTGGTCTGTGTTGCATTCCTTGATGGTAAAATGGCTAAGCAAGTAGAGCTGAAATGAGTAACCCCCCCTCCTCCCCAAAACGAGTATATGCCTGTAAATTTTCTGGAACTCAGATCGACTCGAAAATAGCAGGTACCGATCAGCTGATTTCACCCCAAGTTGAGTACCTGTCTGATATCCCGAAATGTCCTGGTTTGTCAACTTCCGGTCCCGATCTACTGGTTAGTAATTGGAAAATCAGTACTGTAAATTTCTGGTTTTTCGAGTATCCAGGTACTCGATTGGTAACTGGGTAGCCCGTCGAGTACCTGATGAGGAACTCGAATATAACAACAACTATAGCAACAATAACAACTTATGATGATGATTACTACTACTATAATATAGCACCCCCCCTGCCTTACATGGTATTCGGAGCACGTCACAAAAAAGAATAGGTTGATATTACCCACAGGTCACAAATGAACTACTCATTTCAGCTCTGTTAAGCAGCCTAGCTAACCTGGATTCAAAGCTCATTCCTCCATGTCCTCCTGACTTGGGGACGATTGCCCGCTGGGTCCCTTTCTTGTGATCTCACTCCAGACGGTGGAGGCAACAAGGCCAATCATTAGTGCCATGTTTTTCAGGGTGGGTGGGGGCCACATTGGAAAGGGGTGGAGGAGGGGGACTTTCCCCATCTTCTTACATGGCCCCTCCCTCTGTGGATCATTGTGACATCACCATGCTCCAAACGGGGATGGCAGCATGTCAAGAGATTTCCTTAGCCTCTCCCCATTTCGATGTGACCCATACCACCCCCCAACATGGCCCTGGACCCCTTGTAGAGAGGATCATGAAATAATGGCACTCTATGAAGGGGGTCACATTGAAGTCCATGGAGAACAAACCCCTTTCCAATCACTCTAATGAGATAATTTTCTGAACCCTCTCCCTAGGTCCAGCCTTAAAGCAACAACAACTTGGTATATAGCGTCATGGGTTGGAGGTCCGCACCCCCACTTTACCGGGTTTGAGTGACTCAGTTTCCCTCGCTCACAGCCCACTTGAATCAGTTTTCCTCTTTGGCCGATTCAAGCCTGCAGCAGGGACAACCCCTTTGTCACCTAAGGGCCCGATCCTTCCCATTTACAGACTCTTTCTCTCTGGGGTCCCAAGAGCTTGAAAACTCTTGTTGCTCACCTGTGTTTCCAATGTTAGACACAGACACTTCTTCATAAAGATAAGAAGTTAATTTATTGATTACATAAGCAAGATAGTTGATACAGAGTGGTTATTAGAAATCAAAGGTAAATATAACACATTCCTAATCTATACTGGTTGAGTTCCTAGATTAGAATCTTACCCTATAAAGGTCCATAGAATCAGTCCATACACAGCCAGTTTGGTGATGTTGGCCGGGCTCCAGTTCTTATGGTTAGAAATCAAAGTCCTGGTCTCAGTGCATGTCTTCCAGAGTTGCTAGCTGGCAGGATCCAGGATGCAAATGAGATTGCTCAAGATGGCTCTGCTCTCTCCTTTGTCTTGTCTCCCCTTTAAATACCTTTTCATGGTCTCTTTGTTTGAGCTTTCCCACTCATGAGCTTGTGTGTTCCCTCGCGTAGGCAACCCAGGCAAACAGGTAAACAGGAAGCTTCATTTGCAAGCAAATGGGTTTCTGTCTGGCTAGGCTTCCCAAATACACATTATTTAAATTGTCTACACTTCCTGGAGTTTCCCGACTATCAGTTAACAGCACATAATTACATGAACTGAGCTGTCAGTTCTCAACATTACATCCATGTTTGACCTCCAGCGTTACATATATGTTAGACCTATAGTCCCGTTTCTCTCCTGTGTGGCCTCATTTTCCTTCGTGACATATAGGGCCCTAAAAGACTGCATATCCCAGCATGCAAAGTTTCCCCAGACTCAATATGTATGATTGTGGCGCCAGCAGTCAAGGAGAGGAGGAGATGGCTGGCTCTCCAGAAACCTAAGAACATAAGTGCCATGCTGGGTCAGACCCATGGCCCATTGAGCCCAGCATCCTGTCTCCTGCAGCAGCCGGCAACAGTAGCTCGAGAGAAGTCAAGTGCAGGTCTATTCCCACGTCCACCGGTAGGAGGCAGAGATTTTCAAACTGAGCGTGCTCTCTGGGATCAATCTTACTTTCTCACCAGTTGTTCCTACTAGTAAGCATTTATGGCTCTATCTGCTAAGAATTAATCTAGTTTCTGTTTGAAACTAGTTATGCTGCTGGTTTTCACTGCCTCTTCTAGCAACAAGTTCCACAACTGCATTGTCCACTGAATGAAGAAATACTTCCCTTTGGCTTGTTTTAGATCTGCCACCATTTAACTTCATAGCGTGTCCCCTTGTTCTCTTATTGTGAGAAAGGGAAAACAACAGTTTCTCATTTACTCTTTCCACACTGCTCATGATTTTATAAACTTCTATCGTCTCTCCCCCTGAATCGTCTCTTCTCCAAGCTAAACAGCCCTGCCCTGTTGAGCTTCTCCTCATATGGAAGTTGATCCATCCCTTCTGTCATCCTTGTTGCTCTTCTCTGAACTTTTTCCAGTTCTAGTCTACCTTTCCTGAGATGGGGCGATCAGAACTGCACACAATATTCAAAGTGGGTGGAGTCATACCAAAGATTTATACAGTGGCACTATAATATTTCCCCTTTTATTTTTTTACACCTTTTGCAATAATGCCTAGTATTCAGTTTGCCTTTTTGACTGCTACCGCACACTGAGCTGATGTCTTCAATGAACTATCCACAATGACTCCCAAGAGTCCACGATGACTCCAAGAAGTCATAGTTTCACTCTATTCTGCGCTGGTCAGACCACAGCTGGAGCACTGTGTCCAGTTCTGGGCACCGCATTTTAAGAAGGTCATTGACAAACTGGAAGGGGTTCAGAGGAGGGTGACAAAGATGGTCAGGGGTCTGGAAACCAAGTCCTATGAGGAAAGGTTGAAGGAGCTGGGTATGTTTAGCCTGGAGAAGAGAAGACTAAGGGGAGAGACATGATCGCCGTCTTCAAATACCTGAAGGGCTGCCACATAGAAGATGGTGCAGACTTGTTCTCTGTTGCTCCCAAGGGCAGGACTAGAACCAATGGGCTCAAATTACAAGAAAGCAGATTTCGGCTAAACATTAGGAAGAACTTTCTAACGGTAGGAGCTGTTCGACAGTGGAACAGACACGGCCGAGGGTGGGGGTGGGCTCTCCTTCACCGGAGGTTTTCAAACAGAAGCTGGATGCCCATCTGTCAGGGATGCTGTAGCTGTGGATTCCCTGCACTGAGCAGGGGGATGGACTAGATGACCTCTGAGATTCCCTTCCAACTCTAAAGATTCTATGATTCTAAGATCCTTCTGAGTGGTTCCATCCAGATCAGAACCTAGTCTCATGTATGTAAACTGAGGATTATTTTCCCCCTATGTGTATCACCTTGCACTTATCAACATTGAATTTCATTTGCCATTTTATTGCTCATTCACCTAGTTGTGCAAGATCCCTCTGTAGTTCCTCAAAGTCTGCCTGGGTCTTAACTGTCTTGAATAATTTGGTGTCACCAGCAAATTTAGCCACCTCACTCTTTACCCCTTTCCCCAGATCATTAATAAATATGTTGAACACTACTGGTTCCCAGTACTGACCCCCTGAGGCACCCTGCTGTTTACCTCTCTCCAACTTGAAAAACGACCATTTATTCCTACCCTTTGTTTCTTGTCTTTTAAGCAGCTACCAATCCATGACAGGACTCTTCCTCTTATCCCATGGCTGCATAGTTTGCTCAGGGGACTGGTGAGGGACTTTGGGTGAAAACAGACATGCACGTAACTGTGTTTTATAAGAAATGTTAAAGTGGAGTTAAAGTGCATGTCTGTTTTCAACCTTTGTCAAAAGCTTTTTGAAAATCCAAATATAATATATCAACTGGATCCCCCCTATCCATGTGCTTGTTAACAATCTCATAAAACTCTAATTGGTTAGTGAGGCATGTCTTCCCTTTGCTAAAGCCTTGCTGGTTTTTTACCTTTTACCCATCAAATCATGCTTGTCAATAGGCCTAGTAATTCTGTTTTTGACAATGGTCTCCACCAGTTTGCCCGGTACTGATGTCAGACGTACCAGTCTGTCGCTTCCAGAGTCACCTCTAGAGCCCTTCTTGTGATAAAACACATTAGAACTTAAACCCACAATACAAAAAGTAGATACACTAAAAGCTTTTACTATAATAAATCCAATAAAAGCGATAAAGTGTTAGCATGGACGGTAAAGAAAAAAAGGATGACAACAATAATCACCGAGGTAAAAGATAGCCAAGGACAGGTTAAAACACAGAGACAAGAAATACTGACAGTTTTTGAACAACATTATAAGAAGGTTTATGCTTCTACTGACCCAGAGAATATAAACATTAGAAAATTTCTGGACTTATTACCAATACCAAAAATAAAAGCCGAAGAAAATGAAAGACTCAATAGGCTTTTTACAATCGAAGAAATTAAAGACACAATTAGCTCACTCCCAAAAAATAAAATAGGGGGCCCCGATGGATATATATCTGAATTTTTTCAGGTTTATTTGGAACAATTGGCACCCTGGCTGACCGGAGTATATAATTCTATGCTAGGTATCAATAGTATTCCTCCTACATTCAAGGAAGCCACAATAATCTTATGTCTAAAACCAAATAAGAATATGGAGGAATGTAGCCGTTATCATCCTATTTCTTTATTGAATGTGGACATGGGGTGTTTGAGTTCATAAGAGATTTAATTCCATCGGACCAAACGGGTTTTATCCCTACTAGACTGGGAATCAATAATATTAGAAAAACTATTAATATAATAAATAAAATACACCAGAATAAAACACCAGCAGCTTTAGTGTCACTCAACGCAGAGAAGCCTTTGATATATTTGAACATAAATTTCTGTTTGCTACATTAGAGAAAATGGGATTAACGGGGAATTTTATACAATGGATAAAACTACTATACGCAGATCCTAAAGCTAAAGTGTTGGTTAATGGTGAATTGTCAGAACAAATTAACTTAGCTAGGGGAACAAGACAGGGATGTCCATTGTCACCACTTCTATTTGACTTAGTGTTGGAACCGCTAGATATAGCAATTAGACAAAATGAAAATATCAAAGGAATAACAGTAGAAAAATCCAAAATGAAAATCTCACTGTATGCTGATGATACACTAATCTATGTAAGCAATCCAATTCATTCAACCCCACCATTACTACGGCTATTAAAAGAATTTGGAGCCTTATCTAGATACAGAGTGAATTTCCAAAAATCTAGAGTTATGTTATTTTACATGACCGGGGTTAATGAACACACCATTTGAAAAATTATTCCATTTGAAGTATCAGAATTGGATATGCCATATTTAGGAATTAAAATTACAAAAAATACACAAAAACATTAAAAGCATAACTTTTTACCATTGTTAAGAGAAATTAAAAAGAAAGTGGAAGAATGGAAAGATATCACATGTTCCTGGATGGGTCGCATTAACTTACTGAAGATGATGCTCCTCCCTAAACTATTATATACTCCTTTTGCTCAGCCTATAAAAATACCTAATGACTTTTTTACAACATTAAACAAGATTCTTTCATCCTTTGTGTGGAAAAATATGAAACCTAGAATTAAGAAGACTACATTGCAAAATGATAAAACACAAGGTGGACTCAACTTACCTGATGTTAGAATTTATTATTATGCAGCAGTGATGAGAGCTGCTCAGATTTGGTATCTGGAACCAAAAAATATAAGTTGGCTTTGGCTAGAACAAGAACAATTGGGAGGGACTAACAACACTACAAAATTTATTTAATGATAAAATAGACAATCACTTACCTCAACATTTGGAACATCCCTTCATACTGACACACTTGCAGGTTTGGAATAAAATTGCCAAAAAAGCGAATATCCAGATGGGAGCGACTGCATACACCTTTTTAATGAGTCTTCTAAGAAAACAGAAAGATGATATGTACAGGTTGGCCCAAACTCTAACTAATATAAAAATTAATATAGTTTTAAAAAGTATTCAATAAGGAAACATTAATAACACAGGAAGAATTAGAAAAGATGATAAACGAAAAAGTGAGTGCCTTCACATTTCTTAAATTTAAAGCTACGTTGAACAAGCGACACTATTCGGAACAATATAGGAGAAAACCCTTGTTATTAGAGCTTGAATTATTTAAAAATATAGGGGGAAAAGGTATAATAATATCAAGGTTATATCAAGCTATCAAAAAAATCATGATACCTCCTAACCTAGAATAGCTTAAAAAATGGGAGAAAGGTCTTGATAGGACATTTATACTAAAGGAAAAAAACAAACAAATATGGCAGACAATGTATCACTGCTTGAATTCTTTAATGGTAAAAGAAATACAAATTAAGTTGATATTAAGATGGTACTTAACCCTTGTGTCGCTTAAACATACAACCATACTGGAGAAAGACAATTGTTGGCGTGGATGCCAAAATAGAGGAAGTACACTGCACTGCCGGTGGGAATGTGATAAGGTACGCCCTGTTTGGTGTGTGGTCTGGAAATTTATGAAAAGAATAACAGCTGTGACATTCCCATTCAAACCATGCATAGGTCTATTGGGACTATTCCCAAAGGTACAGATAAACAAAGGGCAAGTGGATGCATGTAATCAAATACGAATAGCTGCATTGCATGTAATAGTCACTGGAAAGCGAAGGAGAGTCTAACTGAAAATATGTTACTTCAAAGACTGTGGTATGTGTTCTCAATGGAGAGATTTGCAGCAGGAGTACACGAGGGTTTGGACAAATTCTACGAACAATGGCTACCGAACTGGCTGATTCTTTCCAGCAGTATCGTACAGAAGTCTCCTACGGAGAAAATATTACTAAGAGACTTTTACTGAGAACGCAACATAGAAAAGAAGTAGTCAATGAACAATATCAAGAAAGTGGGCTTATACAAAATGAAAAAGGAACTCTTCAAGTTACGGACGTCTCTGGAAGGGAATGGGAGGTGGGGATAATGTTTGGGAGAAAAGAAGAATTCAGTTAAACTAATCTGGCAACAAGAGGAAGCTCTTCTGACCTCGCTACAGCTAGCTTATTTTGTTCACAATGCTAGAGACAAACAACAAAAAAATTGTAGAAAAGATATATATGTAATGCTGAGCCTCAATAAATTTTTTTTTTTTTTTTAAAATAAGGGTTATGTTTGCTAACCTCCAATCCTCTGGCACAGAGGAGGATTTTAGTGGTAAGTTACATATTACTAATAATAGTCCAGCAATTTTAAATCTGAGTTCTTTCAGTACCCTTGGATGAATACCATCAGGCCTGGGTGACTTGCTACTGTTTAAATTTTCGATATATGCAGAAGTGCGCATGCACGAATAAGCGGCAACAGCCAGAAGCGAGCGCTCCTCCAAGCAGCAGAAGAAATCAGCCCCAAAAGTCGCCAAACCTGCAAAAAACCTCTAAAAAGTGAGTAGGGACAATGCCTCCAAAAGGCAGGGAAGAAAAAAAAAGAAAAAGGAGTGAGGGAAACTCTGTTAGAGAGTTATGTGAAACTGCGCCACATGGAAAAGAGCGGGGTTGAGGCCCGGGTGGCAGAACGCAGTAAAATGGCGCCTGCAATAACAGCGGAGATGGCTGAGGCCACAGAGGGGGAGGATTCCCCAGAAGAGAACGAGAGAGAAGAGGAGGACCAAGAGGGGGGCCCAATTATGAGGGTGCTGCTGGAATTAAAGAGGGATCTCAAAAAAGACATGGGGAAACTGAGAGCCTCTATAGCAATACGCCCTTTCACTCTCAAGCCCCCTTCCCCGGAGACAAAATCCCAGCACGGTTTCCGGAATGGCTTCGAATATGCCCGTCAGGATAGTAGTGCGGCCCTTGAAATCCCAGAGGGATTAGGCCTATATCATCATAGGGCGCCGGGTCAACCATGCTGGTGTACTCCTGCTCTCCCACCACCCACTCAGTCCCCAGTTACACCATGGGGAGGGAAGGTTAGTGCGCAAGGTGTGGGAATACAGGGAAGGGTCCCAGAAATACACGTGGGAAGGGGGATCACTCTTACTGGGCTGGAGGCGACGGGGACAGGGCTCCCCAGGAGGGGGAAGGCTGACTCACACCCCCACATGCCCCAGCAAGACAACAAGGTCACACTTACCGCACTGGAACAAGGGAAACACAGGGAGGCTTCACTCACACACACAGCCAGTCCGCAGATACACTCCACACAGTCGCCCAGGGAAAGAAAGGGGGAAGCAAAGCAGGCTCGCCACTCTCCAGAGCCCTACGGTCTCTCTCTCTCTCACTCACTCACTAGCAGGGGGGCTAGTCTAAGCAGATCACCGGCGCTGTGTACTTCACAGCGCCGGCATTTGAGAAAGAGACCACGCCCCTCCCGCGTTCCTGCAGGCGTGCAGAGTGGCGAAGTGCTGTCGGCCCCACCCATGCGCTCTGCGTGGCATCAGGGGGAGGCATCTGGGCTGTTTCTCCCGGTGGTTGCTTTGCAACCGCCGTGTCTGTGTCCGTGCTGTCAGGAGAAGCAGGAGGCTCTGCTGTGGGATCTGACAGCGGGCTGTGCCATGCAGGGACTCTGGGCTGCGGCCGCCAGTGGGGCCAGAAGGCCCGGGGGTGGACCCTGATAGTACAAGGCCATAAGGGACAACAATCGGAGGTCCGGACATGGAGCCCGCACCACCCCCTTCTACGATGCCCTAGACCGCATACTGCACATGAAGGGGTCAATAGTCGCTCCATGGCTCATGGGGAGCGCAGTGGTCCAGGGCAGGGAATGGGCCAAGGTACCCCCTCCCCTCACCACCCCCAAGTAGGCACCCGCTCCAGGGCCCCGGACCCCCAAGAGGAATGCCCCGGAACCTCAGGGGCAGGGGGGGATGCAGGGGCCGGGGGCAGCCCCAGGCCCCACAGACAAGGCGGGAAGGGGGCTCGGGTGCCGCTCAGGCACCCGGACACCCCTACACCCACAATGCCCACAATGTCCAGTCCTGGGTCTCCTGAAACCCCCACTGGCCCCCTCTGTGTTACGGTCTTCTCCCCCGTCTCCCCTGTGGGTCCTCCTCCTCTTCCTCCTCCTCCACCACCTCTTCCACCACCTCCTCCTCCTCCACTTGGGCTAGACCGGTGTCCTTCGGGGGCTCGTCCGCCTGGGCCCGTTTCCTCCCCTGCCCCCCCTTGGTGCCCCTGTTCCCCTCCCCTTGTTTCCCCTTACCTGTTTCCAGGGTGCCTCCTCCCCTGGTCCAGCTGATGTCCCCGGGGTGGCCTGTCCCGGCTGCAGCAGCAGCTGCTGCTGCTACTGTTGACCCTCCACCTCCTCCATTCGCAACACGACCCCCGCCTCCCCCTCCTCCGCCTGCGCTTCCTCCTCCGCTACCACTGCCTCCTCCTCCGCCTCCCTCTCTCTCTCTCCCACCGCTCTCCTCCGCCTCCCTCCTTGCTCCATCCCGCCACACTTCCCTGCTGCGGATTGCCCTTTAAATCTCCCTCCGTTGGCTGTGTTGTTGCTGGTTGCCTGGCAGCGACGCTGCGTGCTTTGTCCCCGGCTGGGAATCGTTTTATTTGATTCCGGCTGGTGATTGGCATCCAGACGTTACTTTTTTTTGTTTCCCGGTGGGAATCTCTTTGACCACGCTTTCGGAGATTGTCCGGTGGGGAGCTCCGGAAGCGTGGTTGAAATTGACCCCATGTGGGTATTGACGGTGGTGGACATCTGGTGGCCACCGAACAGACGTTCAGGGCGCTTTGGCCTTGCCGCGGGATTGACCGTGATTCACTGTGGTTGAGCGTGATCTCGTAACGTCTGAAAATACCCACAGTCTGCTCGTGTTCTGACTACTCTGAATAACTTGATGTCATCTGCAAATTTGATCACCTCACTCTTAACACCCTTTTCCAGATCATTAATGAATACATTGAAAAGAGCTGGTCCCAGCTTAGCTTCTGTTTTACGTATTTTATAGTTTATATGTGCCCATTTTATTTATATATATGATATGTTGTATTTTTAATTATTTTATTGTTATATTTTATGTTGTATGCTGCCCCGGGCTGCCAATGTGCAGCAGGGTGCGGGTTATAAATTTTCCATAAATAAAATAAATAAATAAATAAATAAATAAATAAGGGTCATTCAGGGCAGGGTGGACAGGGTACAGCAGTCCCACGCCATATAAAAGTGCTAACTATGCCATTTCCCTCCTCTTGCTCCTTGGCCACCATGCTGAGAGAGTGACTATTTGTTGTTTGAAGTGGACTGGTTTACCCAGCGCACTCAAGCCAGCTATCGTATCAGAGAGAGTCCTTCTCTCCTTCCACAAACTTGTAAGTATGGTTTTCGTTAGGGTGGGGTGGGGGGATATAGATGGAATGCCACCCTCCAACTCCGAAATCCCCACGCTTCCCTCCTTCGGAACCAAAGGGGCCTCCCTGGAAACTAAGGACCCTCAGGATCTTGTTCGGGCGATCTCTCCTGAACGAAGAGCAAACCAGATCATCACAGGGTGGAGAGGGTGAATCGCTTTGAAAAGGGAGGGGGGAAGGGGGGGTCATCCCGAAACACTCAGTACTCACGTACACTCACTCCTATCACCGAGGGGTTCCCAGGTAACGTGTTGAGGTAACCAATCTGGTCCGGGGGTGACAAAGGTTGCTGTGAAGGGAAATGGGGGCAGGGAGGGGGAAAACACCCCCGCCCGCTCTTGCTCACACCGACGTGCACAGACCTGTGGGGGAAGGGAAGGGATGCACACAGACTCACTCTTTTAATCCACACAAACACCGCTATCACCTCCTTATCTCCTTTAATCACGCCAAGCACACAGGTTCTCACACACACATACTCAAGATTCTACACGCACACGCTCACTGTTCCTAAACACAATTCCAAATAAACTGCTTCCAAGGGCCAGCCTCTCCCAATGATTATTGGCGGGGAATGAAAGCCCCACCGGCTGTTTCATCCTGTTCCCGAGCCCCTCCCAGGTGTTACCATTTCCCAATCCCCTGGAGCCGCCCTCGCTGCTATCACAGCGAGGCGGTTGCCGAGCCCCGCAAGGCTGCGCTGCTGCAGCTGCGCACTGCGTCGCAGCTGAGCCTCTGGTTGCCTATCAACCTGCGGCGCGTGCGGCGCATCCCCCATGCACTTCCTGCACTGCTGGGCTATGCCTCCCGCGCCCCACCCGATGACGCCGCCACAGTTTGGGTTGCCTGGCAACCCGAAGTGTGCATCGCCGGCCGGGGGGCACTGACAGTTTTATTTTCTGTTGTATTCTGTAATTATAATTATAATTATTTCATTCCCTAAATTACAAATTTCATTCCCCAAGTTCCATCCCCAGGCCAGCCCAGCCCCGCCCCCACACTCCCGGATGTCCCATGACCCACACCAGGTCACTAAACCACTTGCATATGGGACATGGGGGGAGGAACTTGCAGTTGCTGGGATGCAAAGCACAAGCAGCAATCTCCCTCATTCCCTAATTTCATTCCCTAAGTTCCCAGCCCGGCCACAGCCCCCATCCCCACGCTCCTGGATGTCCCCACCCACACCAGCCGTGACTTGGGGAAGCACCCTGATCACTAAACTGCTTGCACACAGGATGGGGGGGGTCGGTAGGAGGGACTTGGTGGTGCCAGTGAGCACAAGCACACACAGGAATCGTGTGGCACTGCGGGGAGAATCGTGGGAAGTGCCACTCAACATGTGTGTGGCGTGGGGTTTATCCCGTTTCTAGAGCCATTCCCGACACGCATTACAGGGCCTGATTTTGAAGGCCTGAGGGAACTCATGCTAGAAATGTGCTAAACTCCGTGCACACGAGCGGAGCTACTCACTGCTGAGTTCCCAAATCCATGATTTGGAGAGGTACCGAAGGGGTTACATTAAATCCCCCGGGATCCCTTCCCCAGGGAAGCCAGCCCTGAAATAGACAAAGGAGCAGCAGGGTAGGGGGCATGGGGAATCTCCTCCCCAGTCGCCCCCCAGGGGTGCAGTGTGGGAGGGGGGGGATGTAAAAATGTCCACCCCCCAGTAGGAGGGCAGTGGGAAATGTATAAAAATGCCTCCCCACCCCACTGAAGCGGTTGCCAGTGCCTATCCGTTTCATCCTGAAAAAGACCAGGCTGCAGCCGCGTAGGGAGCGGAGGAAGGGGACGGTGGGGGGCACCCTGCACAGGGATGTCATCATCGCTCCATGCAGTCATGTGGCTGCACTCAGACCAGTCACAGTGAACTTACAGAATGGGATTGCGGCTTGTGCTTTGTGGCCCAGCAGGGGCTCTGCCTTCTAGGAGTGGCCTGCCAGCAGCAGTCTGTTCTTGCTCACTGCTGCGCTCTGCACCGTAGTGCTGCTGCTGCTGCCTATCTCATTTTCTTAATCCCAACCAGGCGGCAGCCTAGCCCCCCCCCCCCCGGCCTGGCATCCCCCCCCTCCGTGTTCCCAGAGATTTCCCAGACCCACAGCCATGCCGTGACCTGAGCAAGTGGCCGGGTCACTACTGCTTCCACATGGGAGGGGGAGAAAGGGGCTGGGAGGGAGGGAGAAGGAACTTGCTGGCACAAGTAGCAATTATGCCGGGAGAATCGCAGGACGCTCTGCTCGTGTGTGCGCGTGTGGTAGGGTTTAGCCCATTTCTAGCATCATTCCCCCTCCCGCTTGTCCTCTCAAGTCCCATTCAGTTCTGTTACCGGTAATTCTTAGAAGAGGTGGGGTGGGAGAGATCACCATTCTAAAACGAAGGGCAATACTCATCCCCATGGGGGGGGGGGCGAGCATGAATGATTTGATCTAAAAGTGTCTCTTGATAGCCATGCTACTGGGATGGTTGAGTCCAGCACCTTCCATCCCTATTAGTTTGATTGGTCGAGAACATACTTTTTAAAATAGATTTTTTAAAAACAACAACAGCAACAAAAAAAAACTTCCTGGCACTTTAAATGTGCTAAATGGTTCACAGGGGGTGATCAAAGACCCATCTCACTGGTAATATCAGAGCTATATTTCTTCTTCTTCTTCTTCTTCTTCTTCTTCTTCTTCTTAACAAACATTTATATAGCACCAGCAGTGTACCTGGCACTTTACAAAGTAATAAAACAGACACGGTCCCTGCCCCTAGAGCTTACAATCTGAGAGACAGGAGCTGGGGGAGAGACTTAGGAAGGGGAACAGAGGGAGAGACAAGGGGTCTAACATTCATGAAGATG
>QEPC01014289.1:892561-913449 GCA_003113815.1 Sphenodon punctatus
AGGTATTTTCCCTCTTATTTTGAGTTTTATATATGTATTAATATTGGGATTTTATATGATGTATGTTTTGTGTATTATTTGTTTTGTCATGGCCGGTGGCCAGTACAATAAACTTATATATTATATTAATATTTTAACTGCCTTTACCTAATATTTAGTTTGGGATTAGAGCTGAAATGAGTACCTGCAAAACCACCAAATTTTGGAAACCCGAATTAACCCCCAAATTCCAGGTTCTAATTGGTACCTGATTAGTGCCCAATTTGGGTACCCAACATCCCAGAATACTGAATTCCAGTCCTTATTTTTCACGTTTCTGTCCCAATTTTTCAAAAAAATTGGTAAAGCTGTGAGTCATGGAACATTTCCAGACTCCAAACCTGAGGGACCAAAAAGAGGGTGGACCCCATCAGTGAGGGGGGCAATACTCCCTCAGCCCCTCCCATCAGCATCACCTCCATCTTGTCGGGATTCAGTCTCAGACAGCTCACCCTCATCCAATCCCCCCCAGTCATCGGACACCAAGACTGCCAGGCCTGGGTCAGCTGAAAAAGAGAACTAAAGTTGGGTGTCATCAGCATAGTGATCACACCGCACACCAAACCCTCTGTCGATCACACCCAAAGGCTGCATATACACACTGAACAGGAGAGGGGACACTGGGGGAATTGGGAGAATTCCCAATTAGGGGAAACTGGAAGGAGCTGCCTCCAGGCTGGGGTGAGGCAAGGGATGGGCTTTACGTTAAGTTGTATGTTTGTGTTTTTGGATGAGCCTGTGAACTGAAGTCTGCTGCTAGGTGGGAGCTGTGTGTAGAAACTAGGGATGGGCTAATGCGGTTCGGATGTTTGGAGTTCGAACCGAACTCGGTCTGTTCAGATGTCCGAACCGAACTTCCAAATTGAACTCTCAAATGACCAAACAGTTCGGTTGTGTTCGGATGAGTTTGGGGGCAGGAAAAACGTCTTTTCAGGGCAAAAAAATATAAATCAAGTTTCGGTTAAGTTTCGGTTTTGGTTAAGTTTTGGTTTCGGTTTCGATAGTGCTGTTTTTGACTGTTCGTCCAAGTTCAGCCAACCCGAACTCGGCTGAACCGAACCATCGAACCCGAATTCTGGTTTCAAACCGAACTACCGAACATCCTGACCACATTCTGTTCTCCCATCCCTAGTAGAAATTTGCAGCACCCAGTAGGGATGTGTGAACGCGGTTCGGAAGTTCAGAGTTCAGACCGAACTTGAATAGTTCGGTCGACTGAACTGAACTTTTGAACTGAACTCGATTTTTGAACTGAATCGAACTGAACCAAATTTTCGAACTTGGTTCTGTTCGCACATCCCTAGCACCCAGGTGTGTGTGAAGTATTTAGGAATTATGCAATAAACCTGTTAAACTGAAGGATCTCTGAGTTTGGTGCATGGTGTGGGAGGAAAACTGAATCACAGAGCCCTGTGCAGGAAGACAGTCTGTATGAACTTGTCACAATGCCCTATTTGTTCCCTGGCAACTTGGCTCTGACACTGGATTTCCATTTCACAGGCTCCCATTCCCTCCCCTCCTCTCAGAATTGGGTGGTCAGTAGCAGTTTGAGATGTAGGACCTGAATCCCTATATCACCTGTTACTTACCTGCCTGCCATTGCTCTGAGACTTTGGTGGTGTCTAATGTTCTCTCCATCCCAGGTGTCATATGCAGAGGGATTTCTCTCAGTAGCTCATACCTCATAACTGGGACCTATTTTGACATTGCAGTAAACTCTGGCTCTGGGTAAGTGCCCTCAGTCTTGCAGTGTCAGACACACTCAGCTCTGCCGTGGCTGAAAGCACAGGTGTCTGCCCCAGAGGCCTCCCTGTTGTTAGATGAGTCATGGCACAAGTAGGTAGTGGTAATTGGTGTTGATGAGTCTCTCCTTGGCAGCAGCCCTGAAGCAAACCCTGTGGCTGGACTGTGGCAGGGATGCACTTACCAACCCTGCTAACTGTTGTGAAAGCTGCAAATAGAGATATTTAGGGAGGAAAGTTGTGTTTAAAAAAAACAAAACAGAGAGGCTCACACTTTATTTCACTTGCAACCTGTTGACCTAACATGGCTGGGGAGAGAATGGGGAATTGGCAATTGTCACACAGTGCAAAAAACAGGACTTAGTACTTGATCTTACACACACACACACACACACACACAGCCCAAGACATGAGTTCATTATCATCCATCAATCAATCATCATCATCATTTTATTTATTATAATGCCAGCAATGAACCTGACACTGAACAATAATTAATTAGAGAGAGGTCCCGGCCCAGGAAGGCTTACAAACAACGATGGCCAATAAAGGGGTGGAAAGAGGAATATTAGAGACCGGATACATTCACAAAGTTGAGAAGTTGCACTTGTGTGCGCTTAGCTTAATGACAGGGGATAAGGGGGACCCTGGTTATAGGGGGTGAAGCCACATGGTACAGAGGGTCTTTTCAAATGTGACGGTGGCCCAGTTTAACCTGCTTTAGCACTGTTTAACCTTGGGGCCATGGTCACTTTGAAAGGCTGTGTCTAGACAGGGCTGTGACTCAGGGAAATCCCCAAGTGTCAGAGGCATGGGGGGAAAGGGGGACCAGACACCCAAGCTTGCACTCAAACACGTGTCTCCTATAATGCTGCCCATCAGGATAGTATTGTGGCCCTATGTCTCTCAAAGAGATGGGGCACCTATCATCATAGAGCACGAGAGCAGACCAGGGCAGGGAGAGCCCGCTATCGATTCACGCTCCACACACACTTTGGAAAAGACGGGAGGAAGGGCTGCGGGTGCAGGGAGGTGTGAGGGAGAGGAAGGGAGCGGGCCCGGGATCAAGGCAGGGAAGAAGGGGGCACCCTCACACACTAATAATGAGGCAGGGTCCCAGAGACAAGGGTAGGGAAGGGCTTGCACACTCACAACTGCTCTCACACACACACTCCTTTCACAACACACACTGGGATCTTTAGGGCACAGCCGTTTCCACTCAAACTACACCACCCAAGTCTCCACAAGCACCCTCCCACACTCCAAATACACAATAATCAAAACACTTAGCTCTGCAGTGGCCAGTTTCAGCTCCAATTACCAGCACCGGAAGCGTCAGGTACGCCCCCCACCCCCCAGCGTGCCAAGAACCGTGCGGAGCGCCACAGTGGCATCAGTCCTGGCCCCACCCTTGGAGGCGTCACATGGGGTTGTGCTGCTGCACACCCGTCTAGCCCGGTTCCCTGGGTAACTGGACATGAGCGCGGTGCGCCATCAGCATTCAGCGCAGGGCCTTCATCCGGGGCGGCGCCAGAGGGAGAGCCCGTGGGACCCGCAGTCCTTGTTCCCCTGGCTCAACTGCCGGTGCTGACACCAAGTCACAGCCCAGACTAGCCACCACCATCATCAGTATCCAGCCACCGGACTGGCATCAAGTAGACTTTCACGCCTGAAAGCCTGCTTTAGTTGGACCCTTTCCAGAGTCCCTATGTTTTGGAGTGTCATGGCAATCATCATTGGCCACCATGACTGCCTTTCAGCCGGGGAGACAGGATACTGCGTGCAGCCAGCATGGAGGCGGCGCTGGGCAGATGCATATCTGTGCATCTCCCCGCCCCTTCCCTCGTCCGGCTGCCATCATGTTAGCTTGGCCGGGCCAGATCCCAACTGGAGTGATGGTACCCACCACTTCACAGGCAAGTCAATGGTGGCGGTGGGTGCCTTCAATTCTGAAAGCGCCCAGGGGGGGAGGGGGGGATCCTGCCATGCCTAAGGTATCCTTACCCCACTCTGGGCAGCCAGACTATGTGATGCAGTGCATCGTGTGGCCAGTGCCAGCTAGATGTTCCCCCCGCCCTGGGGCAGGGGGAGCAGCTGGCTGCTATGCGACATGTCCTTGGAAAAAATTCCGAGGACACATCGCAGAGCAGCCTTACCCCAAATCAGGGGGAGAGGAGGTAGAACTGGTAGAGGTAGAGCCAAGTTCCTGGGTGGAAATGTGGCAAGAGATGAGGGCAGAAAGATAAGAGGGAACAAGGCCATGAACAGCCTTGAAGGTGCAGATGAGGAGAAGGGACAGAAGCATACCTCTCAAGTGCCCTGGATTTTCCAGCACATCCCTGCTTTAAAATCCCTGATTTGTCTCATTGATGGCTTGCAAACTGCTGTCTTTCACACCTCTCTTCCTAGAGACTCTGCAGCACTTTTCCATGACTGCCAGACAGATAACAAAAGAAGTATTAACTCAGGGGTGTCCTTGAAAATCCAAGACTCTTGAGAGGTATGGGCAGAAGTAACTAGTGGAAGGAGCAGAAGCAGGGATGACTATGATTGAAGTGACAGAAGAGATGGATGACCTTGGCAGCAAACTAGAAGAGAAGTTAGAGGGTCAAGGTGAGAGCAGGGAAGGCCAGAAAGAAGAAGGATGCAGACATCAACGTGAGAGATAGGTACTATGGGTAAGTAGACCTATTGATGTCAATGGAATTATTCACTATTAGGGAGGAAATGAGCAGATAAATTGCTGCGTATGGGAAATTTCACCATCTTGGAAAAGGAATTTATTTCCCCAAACCAATGCTATTTCTCAATTCTTGCAATACCACAAGAATCCGTCTCAATTCACCAACTTTCCACTTACCGCTATTTATTTACCATTTACCACATTGCTGAGGGGACCATTATACTGCTGGGTTCATTGTTTTCACATTTCTAAACCAATCACTATCCGAATAGCCTTGCCCTTAACTTCCACCCCCTCCCCCCAGGGTCCCTTAACCTCCATTCCAGTGACTGTAGTCAGAATTGTCCTATGTTGTTCCCTTTGCTTTGACTGATCTGCAAATGGTTTGCAGATTAGCAAAGGAATCTGCGTACCAGCCAATGAGTTGACTAGGAAGTACATGGAAAGAGAAAATGGAGTGCAGGGACGGTAGAAGAAATGAGATATTGCATTGGTATTACCTCTCGGGATTTGAAATTGACAGTAAAGTGGTAAACAGCAAAGCTGTAAATGGGATCCCAGTAAGCATATTATTGGTAAATCAAGAAACAAAATGTCGATCAGGACATTCCTGAGTACCAAGAGGTCCTCGATTCAACTGAGACAGAATTGGGGACCAAGAATTTCGGTGGGAATTCCCATTTTTGCAATAACTCGTTTCAGCCCTACTCACCATAATAAAGTTAGGCCCACATGTACTTGCAGGGCTAGGGCCTTAAATTGCAGTTTACCTCTGAAATGGGATCATTCATGTATAAAGGCACACTTCATACTCCAGAGTTCTCCTATGATCATGCAGTCTGCCTGAGTTAGTGACAGAAAGAAGCTTTTGTCGACGCACCCCCTCCCCCCAAAGAAGACGAGGACACAGTATATGGTTTTGAACGGCCGCACTCTTTATTATTTAGCCAAAAGGGGGAAGAGGTAACCCTCCCACTTCCCCCTTTGAACTGGGGTCCTATCAATCTCTTATCCCTAACTGTTAACCTTCCCAACAGGAGGTTCCCCTATTGTGCCAGGCGTTGTCCTGTTTGCCTGGTGCCATCCTCTACCGTCTTCGGGTTAAGCCCGAGGGGAATCCTCCTGTGCCCTATCTTAACCAACTTTTCCAACTTACACCCTACCCCTACTACCGGTTTAACCGGGCCAGGGCGGGTTGTTCGCACCTATCCCCTCGCCCACCGAGGCGGGGGGTTTAAACAACAAGGATGAGGACACCGTAACCTCCTGTTTGGTGCATGGTCCGCCCAGCAGGCTCGGCCGCTCGTCTCTCACCCTTGGGCTGGCCATGCAGTGGGCCGCACTGAGCGGCTATGTCTGGCCAATACCCATCTCTTAAGGAGATGTTGCTACCCTATGCTATCCTAACCGTTTCAACTTTTAACCGTTGGCCTGAACTCAGCCTACCGCCAAGAGTGCGACATTTCGCCTAGCACCGGCAAATTTGCCTCCTCATCTTCTCTTACATTAGGTATATCACTCCGGGAAAGGCGAAAAACCCCTCGCCGTTAAGCCAATTTGGTTCAGGGAAAATTCCTTTCCGGTCCTAACTCGCAACCAGTATTTACTCGGAGTGCTGTCCTTGAGAGGGATGGGTGGGTGGGTGCACGACCTTCTCCCCGCTCCCGCCTGGCCGAATGAGGCGGTTGAGCGGGGAGCTCTAAAATGGCGCCCGGGACTTCCGCTCTCGCGAGAGTCCCGGGCGCGCTCCTGCACGTGGCTGCCGTGGCAACCACGCCTATTCAGCCTCCCCGCCTACCCCGCCGCGGCCGCTCCTTCCTCGCCTCCCTTGGCCGGAGGGAGGAAAGGGGGCGCTGCCAAACCCCCGCCGCTGTAATCGCGGAGGGGAATTGCTGATTGTTGCTTCTACCCACCTGCATATCCAGCATGCAGCAGGATCCTAGCATTCTAACTAGGTTATTCACTTTGAGGCAGTTTTCAAAGGCAAAAATGACATATAGACACACAACTCCTTCTGATTTTCAGTGGGATTTAGGCACCTAAGGCAGAAATGGAACATAGGTATGAAGGGACCCATGTTCACTGTTTTTCCCATTGCTGCCAGTGCCAATGGGGAAAACGCAGTGTGTGAAAATGGGTCCCTGCATGGAGATGCCCAACTCCCATTGAAGACTGGTAGTGGCTGGTTATCCGGGTGCCAGTTTTGCCTATGAAAACTTACTCTTAAGTTTCTTTTCTACCAGTTGCTGTGCATACCCACCACTCACAATTGGAGCATTCAAGAGATGTGATTTCACTAGCCTGACCTCCAGAAGCTTTCTTGCCTGGGTCAAACACCTCGCTCGCTGATTTAATCAAGTTCATGTGGTGAAAAACTGATACATTTCCACATCCTGAGGACTTTGCTGTTTGTAATGAAATTGGCTTTATCTACAAATCGTCATTTCAGCTCTACTTTCCATTGCTAATTAAGGCAAAAAAGACAAAAGATCCATTTCCTGAAAGGGAAATTCTGAAAATGTTCATGTATATTTTCATGTATTTTTCCACTATTGCATCATGGTAAATATATTCTTCTAAGGTGCAAGTTCCCTTCTATTCTCCATTTCCCATGAGGCCACAGTGCACTCAAAATAAATCGTTTGAAACGGCTAGAAGTTTTCTGTTGACTGAAATGAAGACTCTCAATTTAGTGAACAGAAATTCTTGCAATAAGGTTTTTCATTGGAAAATGGATTCAGCTTTTCCACTTGGGAAACAATTCCATCAACAATTTTTGGAGAAGACTTTGTACAATACCCACATCGTGTTTTCTCTTGTTCCTGCCTGGGACCCAGTTGTGAAGGAGCATCTGTCATGTGTTATTTGTGAACAGCAGAGATTTTGACAGCTCACTGTTGGGATAGGAAAACTTTAGTTATAACTCTGTCACTAACTCTCCAGGCATCTTTGGGAAAGTTACTTAATTATCTGGTGTCTCCGTTTATCGCGTGTAAAATGAGGATTTTGTGGCATGTTGCAAGTCTCTTGGATTTTTATCAGTAACACTTAAATCAACCATCACAAGGTGCTTTATTACCAGTTCCTGCTGGTGTTACTGACTCTTAATCTGTCATTCTTAACTCTAAATGGTGCTTGATTTTGTAGCATGTCATATAATGGCAGCCCCTTCCCATTCCACCCCCACCCCATAAAGAGCTCCCTGGAGACTGGAACAAGATACAAAATCTGCCAATGTAAAATAACAAACTGGGCTGAATAGTGCAAAGTGTCTATTTGAGATGTGCTATTTACTTAGTCTGAAATCTTCTCAGGAAGGCGATGCTGGAAAGACAAACAAGGCACATAAACCAAGTGGGAGAGACACTGGCTTGTACAAAACTGGCTTGGCGGGGTAGAAAAATAAATAAATAAATAAATAAATAAATTGTTGGAGACTCCTTCCAGCTGTTTCCAAATAGCAAGCAGTCCCCTAGCAATCTCGTCTCCAAACACTGCCTTGCCAATGGGGATCCACACAGGGTACCTCATCTCTTCTCCTTAACAATGGAAAAGGAGACACCTGGGTCACCTAACCAACCTTGATTTGTCTTGGTATCAGGAAAGAAATATGTATCATTCACTATACATCAGCTAGCAAAGGGAAGGCTTCAAAACAGGATCAGGAGAGCATTTTATTTACTATTATTATTTTGGATTTTTACCCAAGCCTTCTCCCCAAAAAGGGCCCAGGGCTGCTTACAAAAGCAAAACCGGAACAACAAAATACAAGGTTGTGGAAGTTGTGTTAATTAGCTCTATGTGAAACACTCTGAGTGCCACGGCAAGGGGGGGGGGGGGCGAGGAGGGGAGCTATAGAATTTTTTTAAATCCCCACCCACTCAGCCTCCGACACCCCCTCCCATCCATTCTCTCCTCATAATCCCCCCAACAGCACTCATGGTGGCTAATATAAGTCCACACTGCATACTTAAAAATACTATATTTAAAATATATCAAACTTAAAATATAAGCATATCATATATAAAGCCCCCAACCAACCCTTCCTACAATCCCACTCTCTCCCCATACTCGTACCCATGGCTTAATTTATTTATTTATTTGGGAGGGGAGGGAGGGGAGAGGCTTGCCAGTGCTCAGCCCTAGGAAACAATGGGCATTTTTAGACATTTGTTAAAGTTCCGGATGTTTCAATCTTGTGGGTTTACAAGTCCACAAGTAAGTTCCAGATGCATTGTTCACACACACACTGCCCTGAGGCAGTTCCTGGATGCATTCTTCACACACACACTGCCCTGAGGCAGTTCCTGGATGCATTCTTCACACACACACTGCCCTAAGGCAGTTCCTGGATGCATTCTTCACACAAACACTGCCCTGAGGCAGCCTAAAGTAGCCACAGCTGTAAACATGACAGGCTGCCATGGAAACCAAGTGACCACAGCTGCCTGGAGCAAGCAGTTTACCAGGAGAACCCTTTACACACAAAAGTTCTGGGAGAAGATTCACACAGAAGTTCAAAGATCTGGGTAAGATCTGGATGTGTGATGACACACAGGAAGTTCTGGATGTACCAGCAAACATCCAGGAGAAATGTGTGTCTAAAAACACTCATCCTCAGTAGGAGTGATCACCCCAGATGGTGAAAGAGCAGGAAAAAGCCAATATCGGCCATTTCGAGGTTGGAACTGAAAGCCAGAAAGGAAGAAAAAACTAGATGCTTTATTTGGCTTTTCTTAATGACTTTCCTGCCCCAATCCCTGTGCCGGTCATCATCTAGATTAAATTGCAAGAACTCCTGTTTTATAATCAGCAGTAGAGTGGCCGGTTAGTCCAGTGTAGGGCTGCTAGCTGGAGACTAGGGTTAATTTCCAAGTTCTGGGCCAGGAGGAGTGGCTTCTGGGGAAGGCTTGGGGACCCAGCAGTTCATTATTATTTTTTGCTACAAATTAACCACTGCTTTTACCTCCCCACACACTCACTAGGGTGGGGGAGATGGTATCCCCATCCACCCAATCCCATATCCCACCTGCCTGCCTTCTCCCCCTAACCAGATGGCTGGGCCAGGAATTTGGAATTAGCTGTGCCCTGCATTTGCAGGCAGGGAGGGCTGCCAGTTTGGCAACCCTTTGACATGGTTGCAGGCTGAATAATAGAGCCCCTTTTGCCTTGACCACTGTGACAGGGTCACTGCAATGTCTTTGCAGGTGGTGAGAGACTCTGCAAAAGTCTTTTCAGAATAAGGCTCAAGTGGGAGCTAGGGTAAGTCCTTGCAAGGGTAGAGCCCCTAGATGCAAGGCAGCATCCACCTCTTAAGAAGAGTGCTGGTACAAAAGAGCAAAGCCAGGACATGGCTGGCTAGTGGCTAGTAAGCCAGAGAGACGACTTTCAGCTGGGCAGGGGCATTAAGCCAGCTGAGAACTCGCACTATAAAAACCTGAACTGGGAGCTCAGGAAAGAGGATCACCAGGGAAAGGCATGTGGAACCGATAGGCCCTGCCTCCGGGCTGGGAGCTTGTGGCTACAGATCTAGCTTAATGGGCCAGGGAGCTTGCCTCAAGGTCCTGCATTGTGCTACCCTGACAACTGGCTGGCAGCGGAGAGCCAGGCCAGAGGTTCTTGATGGAACCTGAGAGTGAGAGGAGCTCACCTTACTGAGGGGGCTGGGAGCTAGGGAGAGGCTGCCTGGGGAAGGAGCCCTGCCTCATTGGACGAATGTGTACGATTAATGATTTAAGGGGCTCAAGCTGAGGACTGATTCAGCCTCATCCCAACTGTGAGCACTGGTATATGTATGGGAACTTGGGATGCTGTATAATAGATCTCATAGGAAAGGACTTTGGGTGTTAACAGACAAGATGTTAGCTCAGAATAGCCAGCAGTAGCTCCAGGGTCATGGGCCCATCTATTAGGTGACCACCAGATGTTTGTCACCCACCTGCCACAGGTCTACTACCCACTGCGTTGTTCTGGGGAAGGCCGATGATGCCATGTAAGTTGACCCTGGCCAATCCAGGGTACCACGCTTCCTCATGGCCGCCTCCCATCTGTTGGTGTGGATCGTGGTGCACCCACATGGCCATCTCCATCTATTGGGGTGCACGCAGCCTCTGTACATGTTCAGGTCCTCCAGAACCATCGGTCCTGGGAGCAGTCAGTGCTCCGAGGAGCGACTGTGTCTCAGTAGTGGTGAGAGATGGGGCTGAGTGTGGTGCTGCCGGCCCATTTGTTTGGGTGCTGTACTCAACCCCGGGGAGTGGTGGCTTTGTGGGGCTCCAGCCAGCTCCGTCTGACTTCCTCCAGTGGGTGCAATTCTATAGCCAGTGCAAGCCATCTGCAGGCGCAGTGCTCGGCCAGACTGCGGGCACTCAGGCGTGCATGTGTGCTGCGTGTGCAGCAAGCCATGCAGGGCAAAGGTACAACCCAGGACAATGCGACTCCTCAAGCCCACACACACTGCTGCCTGGGGGATGGAGCAGGCACAGCTCCTGCGCCATCCCCCGAGCCACCGGGTGTGTGGGCTCAGGGGGTTACATCAGCCCAGGTCGTGCTTTTGTCCCATGCGGCTTGCTGTGCATGTGACGCTCATGCATGCCAGAGTGCAGGCGTACTGGCCGTGTGCCAGCAGTGTACATGGGCCATAGGATTTCACCCTTTGTGTGTTAACAGACAAGACAGGAGCCTACATTAGCCCACATCAGATGAGTGGCCATTGGCAACTTGCCCATCTATAAGGTGGCTCCAGATGTTCTCCCTCCCATCCCCCCCATTTAGCCCTCACTCACGGTGTCATCCTTGAGAATGTGGAACCTGTTGTACACATGATCGCCTCCCATCTGTTAGGGTGTGCTCAGTCTCCATGCATGTACATGTCTGCAGAAGCATAGAGTGCCGGGTGGAGCACCTAGAGGGAGGGAGCAAGTACTCCCTCTGCTCTCACAGGCTCTGTGTCTATTTACTTTCACTTTTCGGGGTGCTCCAAAAGGCAAAAATAAACAAGAAAAATGGGGAAAAAACCACAGTGGGTGTGGCTTCCTGTATCTGGGGGCTGCCACAACTGTGTATCAGGAGAGGGGAGTGCAGAGTGCACATCACCTGCCAGCCTGTCCCGTTTGTCATGCAGAATCTGCGAGTGGCAGCTGTGAGCAGGTTCCACTTAGCGACTCCGGACTCCAGCGGGATAACCTCACGTTTCTTTTCACCCTTCGTGTTGTCTAGATGGATCCTTGGAAGAGGATCCTGCAGCAACCTGGGCCACCTGCTTATTCCCACATATAGCAGTGACCGGTGAGACACACTAGAGAACTGAAGAGAAAGGCCTTTCAGCATGATATTGACGGGGGGTGGGGGGAAATACAGGCAAGAATATGCATTACTCCCAGCTTGTCTCACTTTGATGAATGAGAACAGAGTTCAGCTAATAAGCTGGGTCATTCATTTTTTCTCTTCCACAAGTTTGGGAGGGTTTGTTTGATAGAGAACATTTATAACTGCCAGAAATGTCTATGTATTGGGTATCAAGCAAATTCCAGCATGCAATATGTTAATAAATGTATGCATTGTGTGGTTGTTGATCCTTGTGATATACTGAATAAAGCAAGCGAGGGATAATAATCTGAGAATTGGCATTATAATTTGAAAGTTATAATGGGAATCTATCGGGCCAATCACATGGCCCGCGGAACACCCGCCCAGCCCCCTCGTGCATGCAACCGTGCACAAGTCCATTGCGAGACACTGTGCTGTGCAGAATCCACATGGATTCCATACAGACAGGGTTTGGGATTGCAGCGTGTATATATATATATTAATTGGTTAAAGATAGTTATTGAACCGTCTTGGGATAGACAGAGCTTAATAGGTATCTGACCTATTAAAAAATTTAATGCAAGAATGCATTTTAATGTATTTAAACCAGGGGGAAGGAAACCTTTTCCCTACCAGAGGACACTTTGAAAATTGGTCTGAGTTGACACATCGAAGCTGGGATGGGGGGTGCTTAAGATGCGGGTACTTAAGGAGTGCACACTCAGGGTGAAGGAGGGAAGGAGACGGGTCCAGATCATGGGTGATTTCAGAAGTGACACGTTCCAATTCACCACAGTGAATCCCACCCCAGTGTGAACGGATTCACCGCGGGCTGTGGTGACACTTGCGGCCCCAAAAGAAGTGAAAGGATCGTGACCACTGCCTGGGGGCAATCAGAGAGAACACGGGCCGGGGGAACACAACAGACATGCAGTGGAGACGTGGACCGCAGTTCGAGCCCCAGAATGTACCGTGACTGGGGTCCATTCCTTCCACCACGGCTGCGGGTTTCCGTTCAGAAGTTACTTTTCATTCACCCCTGCCATGGTGACCATTCACCACACTTCTGGACCTCGTCCTGCCCCGACCTCACGAAGTGTGGTTAGCTTCACCTTGGGCCGCGTTTGACTGTGGTGAACATCTGGATGTGAGCAAACAGACATGCACGGCGCTTTCACACACACACCGTGTTTGACTGAGGTTGACTGTGGTGGACATTCACCACGTCACTTCTGAAATCACCCCATGTATCTAATATCATGACCCCATCCTCTTTCCCTGAGTGCATGCCCTCTTGAGCTGAAATGGGTAGCGCATTTGCTACCCCTGGATAATATCCAAAATTCAGGTAGTCTATCGGGTGCCTGATTACTTCCCAAGAACCTTGTCGGGGTCCCGATTACTGAAAATAATGGGTATTACTGTTACCAAATGACCAATTTTTTCTGTTTTATTTACTGATTTTGGTAATGGGAAACCAGTAAATTGGGATAGGAGGTCAGTAAGGTTGGGTAATTGGTATCGGGGAGGGGGGGTTCAATAAATTGGTGCATCAGGTAGCCTACTGGATTAATCAGATACCAATTATTAGGCTATGTTACCAGGTCTAATTGGGTACCATCATTCCAACAGGTTAACGCATTGTCCCCACACCCCAGAAGAAGACAAGCCCACAGTTATGGGATTTAAAGGCCACACTCTTTATTAACTGAAAGCTTATGGTCAGAGAGGGGACATTCCAGCTCCTGGGTCCAGTCTATAACTAATAACTGTAATGGCAAAAAAATACTAGGTGGCTTGATGTCCCTTAGTACTGCCAAACTTATTACTGCTGCTAGGTCACTCTCACCCCAGCCACTCGGCTGGTTGGGGAGGCACATTAGCCCCTCATGGAGGAAGCAGGAGAGGAGGTGATGTCTCCACCCAGGACCGCCCCTCTCCTCAGGTATAGAGCTCGGCCCTCCTTCCTAGGCCTGGGTTGAAAGCTGGCTGCCTCTGCTCTAGCTTCACCCATGGCCCCATCTCATAAGGAGATGACTTAACGTCAGATAACTCTACTAACCCTACTAACTAACTCACTGGACCCATGCAGAGTTCTACAAAGAAAAACAGTTGAAAATTCCAACCACTCCCTCTACAGCCAATTTAATTGCAGTGTACTGTGGGGAAGGCGAAAAACTGTCAGGCACACAAGCCAATCAGGCACGGCATTAAAAAATCCTTCCCACCCCCCTTGATGGGAGACCAGTATTACACCTGCAGTGTCACAAGGGACGGTGGGTGAGTTCTTCCTCTTCGGCGGCCTCAGCATGACTGATTCTTCTTCCTTCAGTCCATAAAATGGTGCATGCAGGACCCTGCCTCATGAGATCCCGCTTCGCGCCACTGGGCCCGTTACCTAGCAACGGACCAAGAACCTGCGGCCAGACCTTGGATTGTCTCCCCCCTCTGACTGGGGGCGGGACAAGCCCCTCTGCCTTCTAGGCCACCACGCAAGTGGGGGTGCCTGAGCAAAGGGAATTCTGTGGATACCTGTTTCAGCTCCAATGCACTCATCCCCTGGGCTCATGTTCTTGAGGCTAGGAACTGGAATGGATCTATGGGCCAGATTCAGGAACTAGAAACTTCAGGAATTGTCAGCAGCCCAACGCATGATGGAGGACATACCCTGGACCTGATTTTTTGCACCAATCTTGAGGCAGGGGATTTGTTGATGGGGGAGGTGTTAGTAGAACCCTTGTCATGGACGGATCATTACCTCCTGCAAGCACGCCTCCTGGCGCATGTCTGCCTGTGGGGAGGAGGGGTGTAGAGCCATTTCGGATGGTTTGTCCCCAGAGACTAGTGGAACCTGAGAGGTTCCAGAACGCTTTGGGAGAGTTATCCTCTGATCTTGACAATCACCTGCTTGATGGCCTCGTGGCTTTATGGAATACCTTGCTGTTGGAGGCCATCGACCGGACGGTTCCGAGGCATCCATTCCCTCGGTGATGGCTCCTCAGGCCTCCATGGTTTACAGAGGGCCTGAGGCTGCTGAAGTGGGAGGGGAGGAGGTTGGAGAGACGGTGGTACCGTTCACGTGCTGAAGCTGGCAGATTGCAACATAGAGCAAGTTTGCATGCCTATGCTGTAGCTGTAAAAACTTCTTTTTTGCTGCCAATATAACCTCTGCAAAATCTCATCCAGTGGAGCTTTTCCGAGTGGTGAGGGGGTTGGTCAGTCCTCCTTCTCTCCGCCTGGAATCGGAGTTATCTAATGCCCACTGTGACATGTTTGATTATTATTTTGCAGAGAAAATCACTTGGATTCACCACAACTTCAACGCTGCACTTATTGCAGTGGGTGAACCAGGCATTGTGGAAGCCCTGCCTTGTCCGGTTTCATGGGATCAATTTCAGTCAGTGTCATCTGCCAGGACAGGGGATGTCCTTGGTGTTAGGGCCACCTTTTGTGAACTTGACCCATGCCCATCCTGACTGTTTAAGGCCAGTCAGGACATAGTAAAGCTGCTGCTGACGGGGGTGATCAGTGCCTCCTTTCGGGAGGGCAGAGTGCTGGGCTGCCTAAAAGAGGTGGTGGTGTGGCCTCTGCTCAAAAAACATCACTTGAAATTGATTCCCTCGCCAGTTATCGGCCAGTCTCTAACCTTCCCTTTTTAGGGTAAATTGACCCTGCTAATTTTGTTAGATCTGTTGGCTGCTTTTGATATCGTTGACCATGAGATGTTGGTGATTGACCTGTGGGATTGAGCTGGAGTGGGCGGGATCGTCCTTGACTGGTTCCACTCTTTTGTAGCCAGGAGGTCTCAGCGTGTGGTGCTCGGGGATTGTTCTTCATATCCACAGGACCTCACGTATTGTGTCCTGCAAGGTTCTATTCTGTTCCCGCTCTTGTTCATTGTGTATATGCAGCCATTCGGTGAGGCCATGAGACGGTATGGGGTGCGGTGTCATCAATATGCTGATGACACCCAGCTCTACCTCCCATTTCATCCAACCCAGACCCAGCAGTCTCAGTGCTTACCTGATGTCTGGCGGCTGCTCGGGATTGGATGAGGGTGAGCGGACTGAAGTTGAATCCCAACAAGATGGAGATGATGGTGGTGGGGAGGGCAGTGGATGTGGCTGTTCCCATCATTGATGGGATCTGCCCTTCGCTGGTATCCCAGGTCCGTAGTCTGGGCATGCTCCTCAATCGGCAGCTCTGCCTGGATTCCTAGGTGGGGGCTGTGACGAGGATTGGAATGCGTTTCGCCAATTACATCTGGGGTGACAGCTGCATCTGTATGTTTCAGATAGTGACCTGTCCACCATCATCCATGCTTTCATTACCTCAGGTTTGGACTATTGCAACACACTCTATGATGATGGTCCAGAGACTGCAGCTAGTGCAGAATGCAGCGGCCCATCTCCTTACACCGGTCCTCTGGGAGTGCCCTACTCAAGGTCCCCCGTGTGTCCCAGGGGACCACTATGGAGAGGGTGTTCGCAGTGGCAGCACTTAGGCTGTGGAACTCCCTGCTGGTGGAGGCCCGGGTGGCCCCGGATCTCCCTTCCTTCAGTTGCATCTGTAAAACCTGGCTTTCCACCTGGCTTTTGGTGAGGGAGATGGGGTGTAGGGTGGGATGGGGGGCTGGGAGGGGTGGGGTTGGTTCCATCCCTTCTCTTTTTATTGTATTGTTTTTACTGATTTCATGTGTTTTATGAATTTTAACATTGTAAACGGCCCTGGGCTGCTTGGAGCAGGAAGGGAGGGGTAGTAAATGATTTAATAAATAAATAAATAAATAAATAAATAAAAGGGGTCAATTAAAAACTAGCTGCAGGCCATATTTGGTCCCCATGCCTGAGGTTCCCTGCCCCTAAACACACACACACAGTTCTAGTAGATCAGACTGCAGCATATTACACCAAACTCTGAGCATTTAGCCCAGCTCAGCTCAATACAAGGGATGGCACAGAGCTTACAAGAGTCCGTCAGTGCCAATCCATAATACAGTGTGAATTACTGCTGATCCTTCGGAGGATGCAGGCTGCCTGGGACCAAAGCAGAGGTCACCAGCAAGGCAGCTAGCAGTATATTTCCTGGCACAAGGGAAATACAGCGTGGGATTGCAGTCTCCAACCTATTGACAATCCCATCATGGTGCTTATTCCCTTTTATTCAGTGATGCTGACATTTTTCCTGTTAATTTTTATTTTTATTTATTTAAAGAGATACCCTAGCATTAAAGCTACAAGACCAATCAATATCCCGTCTCCAGCCTAGGCCGGGTGATTACAGTTCCTGTGTACGCTGTGCCATCACAAGGCTAACAGGAAGCTGTTCTGTGGAGTCAGCTGTTACCCATGGCCCCTGTGTTCATGACTGTTCAGGAGAGGTAGAATGGGGCGTGATTCGGAGGTTGCCATCCTGCTCGGAGGCAGTTTTGCTTTGTAAAGGAGAGGACAAAAATCATTCTGATTCCCCTTAAACACTATCATCAACAGGCCAGGGTCTCAATTACGGCTGGCTAGCTGGGACAGATGCTGCCACAGAAATGATCTTTGGACTGCAAATTGCAAATACAATTACTTGCTGCTGGACCCCCATCCTTCAGCCGTAAAGCGGCCAAACTCCCACTGGGCACTTTGCTTGGCAGGAATAGCAAGATCAGACCTGTTGTTAGGAATAAGAAGGCTCAGCAAGGGGAAGGGGTTGCTTTACAACCCCAGTGTCCCAGGGGAGATGGTCGCATAACTCCCAACATTTCCAGCGGTTAAACAGGGAAAAGCCCTGCCCCGTTGGCAATGAACCTCCATACCTCAGTAGGTAATCTCCATCCTCAATCACACTTGCATGTGAATGCACACCTCCCAACACTCCAAGGTAGGGCGGGAACAAGATTTCCTTTTGTTCTTGTGAGATATCTTACAAGATCTCATGCCAGGGACCAAGATCTCAGCCCCAATATGAAATCTAGCAGATATCATGTAAAACACACACACCAAAGAAAACTTTGCATGGGGGGAAATCGCCACCAGGGTCATTCTGCACATACATGTCCCTTTTCCAAAATGACCCCAGCAATGTCGCCACCATTTTGGAAAAGGGAAGCCGTTCTGTGCATATGCAAAAGATCCACCATGCATGCCCAGAACGGCTGCCCTTTTCCTAAATGCTGGTGAAGCAAAACAGCCCCGGTGGCCATTTTCACAATGCACAGTTCTTTTTGCTGTTGTCCCCCCTCATCCCCTTGTGTTTCTCAACGAGAATGTAGTCAAGAGGAGGCTGGTTCTTAGCTCATTCTCATTTGTCAGAAGGAGCCAAGAACCGTGATTCTTGTAGATAAACACAAGTATTGCAAGAGTGAGTTTCAGCCCTAATTCCAAGGGACTGGCATTTTCCTGCTTCTCATTNCTCTTGTTCATTGTGTATATGCAGCCATTCGGTGAGGCCATGAGACGGTATGGGGTGCGGTGTCATCAATATGCTGATGACACCCAGCTCTACCTCCCATTTCATCCAACCCAGACCCAGCAGTCTCAGTGCTTACCTGATGTCTGGCGGCTGCTCGGGATTGGATGAGGGTGAGCGGACTGAAGTTGAATCCCAACAAGATGGAGATGATGGTGGTGGGGAGGGCAGTGGATGTGGCTGTTCCCATCATTGATGGGATCTGCCCTTCGCTGGTATCCCAGGTCCGTAGTCTGGGCATGCTCCTCAATCGGCAGCTCTGCCTGGATTCCTAGGTGGGGGCTGTGACGAGGATTGGAATGCGTTTCGCCAATTACATCTGGGGTGACAGCTGCATCTGTATGTTTCAGATAGTGACCTGTCCACCATCATCCATGCTTTCATTACCTCAGGTTTGGACTATTGCAACACACTCTATGATGATGGTCCAGAGACTGCAGCTAGTGCAGAATGCAGCGGCCCATCTCCTTACACCGGTCCTCTGGGAGTGCCCTACTCAAGGTCCCCCGTGTGTCCCAGGGGACCACTATGGAGAGGGTGTTCGCAGTGGCAGCACTTAGGCTGTGGAACTCCCTGCTGGTGGAGGCCCGGGTGGCCCCGGATCTCCCTTCCTTCAGTTGCATCTGTAAAACCTGGCTTTCCACCTGGCTTTTGGTGAGGGAGATGGGGTGTAGGGTGGGATGGGGGGCTGGGAGGGGTGGGGTTGGTTCCATCCCTTCTCTTTTTATTGTATTGTTTTTACTGATTTCATGTGTTTTATGAATTTTAACATTGTAAACGGCCCTGGGCTGCTTGGAGCAGGAAGGGAGGGGTAGTAAATGATTTAATAAATAAATAAATAAATAAATAAATAAAAGGGGTCAATTAAAAACTAGCTGCAGGCCATATTTGGTCCCCATGCCTGAGGTTCCCTGCCCCTAAACACACACACTCAGTTCTAGTAGATCAGACTGCAGCATATTACACCAAACTCTGAGCATTTAGCCCAGCTCAGCTCAATACAAGGGATTGCACAGAGCTTACAAGAGTCCGTCAGTGCCAATCCATAATACAGTGTGAATTACTGCTGATCCTTCGGAGGATGCAGGCTGCCTGGGACCAAAGCAGAGGTCACCAGCAAGGCAGCTAGCAGTATATTTCCTGGCACAAGGGAAATACAGCGTGGGATTGCAGTCTCCAACCTATTGACAATCCCATCATGGTGCTTATTCCCTTTTATTCAGTGATGCTGACATTTTTCCTGTTAATTTTTATTTTTATTTATTTAAAGAGATACCCTAGCATTAAAGCTACAAGACCAATCAATATCCCGTCTCCAGCCTAGGCCGGGTGATTACAGTTCCTGTGTACGCTGTGCCATCACAAGGCTAACAGGAAGCTGTTCTGTGGAGTCAGCTGTTACCCATGGCCCCTGTGTTCATGACTGTTCAGGAGAGGTAGAATGGGGCGTGATTCGGAGGTTGCCATCCTGCTCGGAGGCAGTTTTGCTTTGTAAAGGAGAGGACAAAAATCATTCTGATTCCCCTTAAACACTATCATCAACAGGCCAGGGCCTCAATTACGGCTGGCTAGCTGGGACAGATGCTGCCACAGAAATGATCTTTGGACTGCAAATTGCAAATACAATTACTTGCTGCTGGACCCCCATCCTTCAGCTGTAAAGCGGCCAAACTCCCACTGGGCACTTTGCTTGGCAGGAATAGCAAGATCAGACCTGTTGTTAGGAATAAGAAGGCTCAGCAAGGGGAAGGGGTTGCTTTACAACCCCAGTGTCCCAGGGGAGATGGTCGCATAACTCCCAACATTTCCAGCGGTTAAACAGGGAAAAGCCCTGCCCCGTTGGCAATGAACCTCCATACCTCAGTAGGTAATCTCCATCCTCAATCACACTTGCATGTGAATGCACACCTCCCAACACTCCAAGGTAGGGCGGGAACAAGATTTCCTTTTGTTCTTGTGAGATATCTTACAAGATCTCATGCCAGGGACCAAGATCTCAGCCCCAATATGAAATCTAGCAGATATGTAAAACACACACACCAAAGAAAACTTTGCATGGGGGGAAATCGCCACCAGGGTCATTCTGCACATACATGTCCCTTTTCCAAAATGACCCCAGCAATGTTGCCACCATTTTGGAAAAGGGAAGCCGTTCTGTGCATATGCAAAAGATCCACCATGCATGCCCAGAACGGCTGCCCTTTTCCTAAATGCTGGTGAAGCAAAACAGCCCCGGTGGCCATTTTCACAATGCACAGTTCTTTTTGCTGTTGTCCCCCCCCCCGCAATCCCCTTGTGTTTCTCAACGAGAATGTAGTCAAGAGGAGGCTGGTTCTTAGCTCATTCTCATTTGTCAGAAGGAGCCAAGAACCGTGATTCTTGTAGATAAACACAAGTATTGCAAGAGTGAGTTTCAGCCCTAATTCCAAGGGACTGGCATTTTCCTGCTTCTCATTCCACTTTGTTTCTTCTTGTTCTGTCCTATCCCCCATTATTTTCTCAATTGGTTTTCCTTGGAGACAACCAGGAAAGAGGTGCGTAAGATTTGAATTCTGATCCTTTTGTCTTTCTCCCCAGAAAGAAGAACTTGGGGCCCCTTAAACAGGGCCAGTAGAATTCCACACTGAAAGAGGGACTGTCCTTCCTAAACAGAGATTGTT
>QEPC01014289.1:919294-933975 GCA_003113815.1 Sphenodon punctatus
CAGCTTCCAAACCGTCACCAAGGGCAGCCCCACATAGAGCATGTTAATTCAAACTAGAGGTGATGAACGCATGGATGAGGGTGGCCTGGTCGGAGTTTGAGACATATGGCTAGATCCTACACACAAGATGTAATTGGCGAAAGGCTCCTTTTGCCGCTTCCTCCACCTGACAATCCAGGCAGAGGCCAGAGGCCAACAGGACCCCCAAACTTCATACCTGCGGGGCCAGCAGAGGGAGGATCCCCTCCACAAGTGGGGCCATCGCCTCAGCTGCCCTACCTACCAACATCACTTCCGTCTTATCAGGGTTCAGCCTCAGTCTGCTCAGCCTCATCCAGTTGCTAACTACTGTCAGGGACTGGGGAAGCACTGAGACTGCAGGACCTGGGTCTGCTGAAAAAGAGAGGTAAAGCTGGGTATCATCAGCATACTGGTGGCAACCCACACCAAACTGTCTCACTACCTCACCCAAGGGTTGCATATAAATATTAAATAGTAATGGAGACAGAATTGAACCTTGCGGTATGCCACAAGCAAGATTCCAGGGGCTAGATGTTTCTTCCCCCAGCACCACCCGCTGGCTTCTCCCCGAGAGGAATGAGCGGAACCATCCTAGGACAGTCCTGCTGAACCCACCCAGGGCCTGCAGCCGCCTCAACAGCAACCCATGGTCAACTGTATCAAATGCTGCTGAGAGATCCAACAGGATGAGTATGTTGAACACCCCAAATCCATCACTCAGGTCATCCATCAACGCAGTTTCGGTGCCGTATCCTGGTCGAAATCCTGATTGAAAAGGATCCAGGAAACCGATGTCATCCAGATGGCCCTGGAGCTGCTGGGCCACCACCCGTTCAATAACCTTCCCTAAAAAGGGGAGGTTAGAGACGGGCTGATAGCTAGCGAGTGCATTAGCATCTAAAGATGGTTTCTTAAGCAGGGGCCGCACCACTGCCTCCTTGAGGCAGCCTGGCACCCTGCCTTCCTGAAGGGAAGTATTGATCACACCTGTCAACACTGGCCCCAACATCTCCCTGGCAGCTTTCACCAACCAGGATGGGCAAGGATCTAATTCACAAAAGGGGCACTAACAGACCCCAGAACCCCCTTGGCATCGACCGGCGACACTTCCTGAAACTGATCCCACAAAGCTAGACCAGACGGGGCATCCATAACCCCGGTTCTCCTTCTTCTGCATCAAGCCTGACCCTGAAATCGTGCTGGATCCAAGCAATCTTATCTGCGAAGTAGTTCACAAATTCCTCACTGCAGGCTTGGGAAACCTCCCCCTCCAGGTGGAGGGAGGTCGGACTGACCAACCCCCTCACCACCCAGAAGAACTCTGCTGGACACGACTTCGCAGCAGCTATGAGGGTGGCAAAGAATTCCTTCTTTGCCATTCTCATGGCCACAGCATAGAACCGCAAATGGACCCGATGCCGTAGCCAATCAGATTCAGCATGAGAATGGCGCCAGCATCACCCTTCCCGCTTCATACACCTCACCCCTCAGTAAACCAAGGAGCCCTATGATGACGAAGGCAGCAGTTGCCTAGGAGCCACGCGATCGATGGTCTCCTCCAGCAAGGTATTCCAGACTAGGATGAGATCATCAACCGTCTAAGGACACTTCCCCCAGGGCTTCTTGGAACCACTGCGGTTCCATCTGCCTCCTGGAGGCAGACCAACCTAATGGGTCCCCCCTCTTTCTGGGAGCTGTCATGCACTAGGAGTCTGGCCTACAGGAGATAATGATTCATCCATGACAAGGGCATAGAACTTCCTTCTACCACTAGCGGATCACACACCTCAAGGCCAGAGCAGAACACCAAGTTGAGCATATTCCAGGTTTCCAGGATGCGTCTTCAAAGAGGCCGCAGGAGGCTGCACGCGCGACCAATTCCTTTGGATGACGGTCACTTCCGGTGCGTGTAAACGCACTCCGCGTGGCTTTTCATACCGGCGCATTGAAGAACGTGCTTCCTTGGTTGCTCGTCTAAATGTGGTCTAAGGGAACTATGTAGCCCTGAACTAGTATTCCCCATATAAGCACCTCTGGCACTTTTCCAGGTATAACCCCACACTGCTACATCCATAATTCAGCTTCAGATTACTCAGCATAGCAGACACCCTCACAACTGAAGGAACCCCGCAGCTCAGTGAAACTTTTATTCCCAGACATCTGGGGTGGACTGGGGAGGGGAGGCTTTACCTTGGGCAGTCACAGTGGGGCAGGAAAAGAGGCAGTTAGTGGCACAGGCAACAGACATGTGTTTTCTACCTGAAACCAGTGTTGACCAGGAGTGCAACCATTCTGTTCCCTCTGCCAGGTATACTATTCAAATTCCCCACAGCTGGAAGTATGCCCTTCCCTGTGATAGGGGAGTAGCTGCCATATTTCCAGCTGACAGGAAGTTTAAAAACATGGTGGACTATGGCAGACATAAGCGTTCCTGAAGCAAATGGAGCATGTAGTACCAGCAGAGCATGGCCCATAAAGACCGAGGCCCCAGGTGGACTCCCTTAAGGTTAGTTCTGTGTAGGGTTTCCATTTCTCATAGTTTGACCCCAAGACTCCCATTGTGGCCTGCAGGACTTTTGAAGTGAACCACGAGAGGCAGCAACCCTAGCGTCAGCAGCTGTGGGGCTTTCCCTCATATACACCACACTTAACCCATTGTACGCTGCAGGCTCACCTGCTCCAAGCGTTAACCCGACACTCAAAAAACATGTCAGGCCCCAATCAACCCTGACACTGGCTTGCAAATTACAAGGGTGTAGAAGAAAATCTTTTAAAAAAATAATTATTATTTCCATCCTTGATTTGATTTGACTCTCTACATGTCAGATCTTCGGCTTTTCCAGATCTCTAGATTATCACCATAACAGATGATCTGGAAGTATCTCTCTCTCTATATAACTTACATTCAGACACACACTTACATGTGTGAGTGTATCTTTGCCTCAAAATTTCAATTTGCTATTTTCGTCACATTTCGTCACATTTGGCCACATTCCACATCTCTCCCCATAGATCACTCCTTCCAAATTTCACATGGTTCTAATTTTATGACAAACAGAATTTTGATTTTAATGCAGCAGTGCATTTGCGTCAACTACCACAGCTTTCTAATATAAAACACACTGGGCACAATCCAATGGCCTGTGTGAGCATGAGCACATTCTGCGTGCATCCCACGCATGTTGCACAGGCAGAGGGCACACGTAGGGCATTGGATTATGCCCACTGAGTTTTAAATCCCATTACAAAATGATGGGATCCTAGCTTCAACCTTCAATACAATACAGTGATTGTTCATCCTAGAAGTACTTTATTGGCATCATAATTAAAGAAAGCACAGCCACATTTTCTTGCCCCCAGACGGACTGGATGACGCTCAACAACTGAATCAGCTCCAAAGATGGATTCCTCTGACATCAAAGCGTATATTGAGAACAGAAATGGGAAATGCTTTGCTGCAGCTATGACTATAAACAGAAAAGCTGCCTGGAACTTTTAATACTTCAATGAAAATGGTTTACAAGGAAATGTTTCTCCAGCAGTTTATACCAATGGGTGTTTTTTACACACACATTTCTCCTCCATGTTTGCTGTTACATCCTGAACTTTCTGTGTGTCTAAATCACTCACCCAGATCTTAAAAATCTGGCTCTTTGAACTTCTGCATAGAACTTCTCCCAGAACTTGTGTGTGTAAAGTTCTCCTGGTAAACTGCTTTGCTCCAGGCAGCTGTGGTCACTTGGTTTCTATGGCAGCCCCTCACGTCTATAGCTGTGGCTACTTTAGGCTGCCTCAGGGCAGTGTTTCTGTGAAGAATGCATCCGGAACTTACTTGTGGACTTGTAAACTCAGAAGACTGAAAGACCAGCACTTTAAGGTCTGTGTAAAAAGGCCCAGTGTTTAGAGGGGACTGGTCCTCGACTAAAGTAAATTGGTAGAACCCTGGTGGTATGAATGGGAGTGGGCAACAATAAAAACGAAGCCAGCTTTGCCAGCTAAAACTAAGAGGAGAATCTGACTCTTAGTATTTTTTAACTTTAAATTAAGAAGGGAAAAATAACAACCTCAAGTGACTTTTTTTTGATCATCAGATCAGTTCCCTAAGTCACCCCTTCCCCCCCCCCTCCCATTAGCTGAGGACTGCAGAACATGTTGGTATGATTTGGATGGTGAATGTGCAGTGTGAGGTAACACCAAAGTTTGCATCAGAGGACATTCATTCTGGGAAACTGTTCTCAAAGGAGCACGTAAAATCTGTTGCTCCCCACAGTAAAATGTCATCTCATCACTCCCCAAAGAAATGGGGAAAGCATTTCTGTTCCTCCCTCTCTGGGGGAGTTTCTAAAATGAGTGTCCCAGGTGTGAGTGTCTCATCTCTGAGGGCCCAATACTCATCAGAGAACTGAAATGGGTAGCAAGTTTCTATCTGCAGGCTATATCCAACAGGTAGCCTGCCCGATGCTGATTGATACTTGATTGCCAATTTGGGCACCTGATTACCCAAAATACCATGCTTTAGCATTACCTAGTTGACTACTTTCCATTTTACCAACCGATTTTTTATTTATTTTTTACCAGTTTTGACTTACCATTTCACTTTTTCATGCGTTTCTGAATGTTCCTAGACATTTTCTTATCTTGGCACATGTCAGAAACACACATTTGGTAATGGAAACTGGAAATTCAGTAAACTGGGCAGTACATCTGACTCTAATCAGATACCAATTAGTAACCAATGTTACTGAGTTGGGTACTTAATTCTGCTGTTTTTGCAGGTACTCGTTACAGTTCTAGTCATTGGTTGCAGGGGAAGATGGAGCAATTTCCATCAGCTGGGCGTACATTTGCATTGAACGGAAATTAAGATTTCAAAACATCTTTGCATTTCTGATTTCCTGGGGTTCAGGTTATTGCTCTGCCTGTTGAACTGGTAATTTGTGAGACAGTCTGGGTGCAGCCACGTGAGCTGGGGTGGGCTTGATCCCCACGAGGACTATGGCAGGCAATAACTGGTGACATGCTTTGGGGACGATACAGAGAACAAGGCAGACAGTCCGCCCGCTCTCTTATTATTTTAAAAGGAGAATGACTTATTTTTAGTCAGCTTTGCTCTCTTGCCACCTTCCCCCCTCTAGCTCTAACTATTCACAGTTATCTCGGTAGATTTCCTGCGCACATGATAAATACACCTCATTCTCTTTTTAACTATCCCACAGCCGACACAAGACAATAAAATGTGAAATGACACGCAAATCATCTTCCCCAAGAGCAGTAAAGAGCTCAGCTGCTGCTCCATGCAATAATCAGATGAGATTCTTGTCTTTCTAGTTAGCAAAGAAGAATATTCAAATTGGATAGCAATTCATTTGAGAAATGGGGGGAGCCTGCTCATAGTGAGTGGGACAGACTCTTCTCTCGGCTGTACTGATGTACAACCAGAGTAGCTCCATCCGTAACAGTGGAGTTACTCAAGCTGCATGTCAGCATCACTGAGAGGATAGTCATGCCATTATCTTTCCTTTCTAGTCCCACTGATGGGAAATGGCTCCTCTTACAACTTAGTGTGAAAACAAGTTAGTTCCCTTTATTTATGCAACTTGGCACTATGCAGGATTTCAAATTGGACATTTTGTCTCACAGCAGATGCCCAAAACCCGCACTTAAAATTGTGTTGTTATATAATCTGTTTAGCCAACAGAAGACAGTGGAGTCAGTGGGTGCTGCCACACAAGCTGTCACCACAGTTTGGGCAGCGTTACCCTACATCAGGCAGACTTACTGCGTGATGCAGTGCATCGTCTGCTCGGTGGCCGCCAGATGTTCTCCCTGCAGCTGGTGGCGTGGGTCCTGCAACCTTAAAAAGGCCAGGTCACTAGCAGTCTTAACCAGAGTGGGGGAAGGCTGTCCAAAATACTCATGGGACAGGTCCCTGTCTGTCCTGCCACGTGGCATGGTTCACCGCAGGGCTTTGAACGGCTGGCGCTGCCTCCATTCCCATGTGGCCACATCGTGGCCAGGGGTGGGATAGTGAGCATGATGGGTTAAGGGGTGGGTGGGGCTGGGTGGCTGCCTGTTTAGCCAGCACCTCAGCCTGCATTGGGATGTGGCAGGAACTCTGACAGCAGCTCAACTGACTGACTTCCACAAAAATGCTGGTTGCTTTGTGTGTGTTGATGGGTGGAGGTGGGTGGAGATGGGTGTGCACTCATCTACAACCTCCCCCCACCCACCGCACATGGACCACGGGCTCACATCGCCTCCCCAACCCCCTGAGCTGCTGTCCATGTAAAAAGGGCTGTTGAAAGAGGGGGAGATAAAACTCAGCATTTGGAGTTAAAATATAAACAAACCAATACGGTGTACTTGATTAATCCAACCATTCCATCTGGTTTAGCAAAATACTCATGCAAGTAGCATAATGTTTATTAGAGATATAAGTTACTGACTTCTCCTGCAATTCAAGAGTCTATACATCACCCCTAGGCAGCTGGATATTTATTTCACTATTTCCACCCTCTGAGATTCAGAGACTGAGTACAAGAAAGGATACTCTTTGAAACCAGTCCAGTGGTACAGTAAATAAATTCAGGAGTTTTACAACTGCAGGTCCCCCTGGAGCCTAAGAAATCCTAGATGATAGAGTTGGGACACATCAAACAGTCTTAGCGGAAAAACATGTTTTAGATATTTCCATAAATCTTAGTCACAAGAGATGACTGAGGCCATCTAACCTGGCCTGTATAGCACAAGACTTTCCTGGTGACTATCATGATGATCGCTAAGGTCAGCCAGGGACACTCTCTTGGAAGTTTCATCATTGCACCGTGTCCATATGGCAAGGACATGAAGAGGGGTATTCTCGGTGGCTGCGCGACAGCTCTAGACCCCTCTCCCTAGAAGGTTTGCTTTAGTCCATCTTCTGGAGGCAATGCAATACTTTTCTATTCAGCCAGACAGTTAACGGGCAGAAAGAGGGTTTTTTTTTCTTTCTGGGTATTTAAAATACTTTTGTGCTGCTTTTTATGGGTTTTATTTTTGTTTTATATATGTATGCATTTTAAAAAATGTTGTTATCCACCCTGAACGGGATAAAAATCTAAATAAATAAAAGCCAACCAAATTCAATTTGATTCATGGGCATCTAGGAATGTCTAGTATTGCCTACATGACTCTCAGTTACTGTAGTATCTGGGTGCCTCAGAAGAGAGACATTTCAACTTTGGGTGTTAACCAACAAGTTGACCACATTAGCCCACAACAGGTGGGTGTCCACCTGCCCGTTTATTAGCTATTTGCCCCACCAAACATGGGGCTACCACCACCACTGCAGGCCACACTCACAGCGTGGTCTCAGAGAATATGGAGCCTGCCATGCGGGCAAATGTGGGCTAAAATGGGTTAATGTGCATCCACATGGTTGCATTAATTAGGTTGTGGGAAGCCCCTCTGCATGTACAGGACCACCGGCATCATAAGGTATTTTCAGAAGTGACGCTACCATGCTTAGACACAATCTGGGTAACAACCACCACCCTGTCCCAAGGTAGGTCAATACTCAGAACAGACATGACAGTGTGCCTTACCACACTTTGCCCATTCGTGGTAGCAATTACCACTGGCTGTTCCCCACAATTTCCTGAGATCACAACCGGTGCTAATGGGTACCATGGTTTGGGGCAAAGCATGGTGAACATCTGGCGGCCACTGAACAGAAATGACGGTGGATGTGACCAAGGGGTGGGGTTAAGTGTGGTAATGCATGGCTAAGCATGGTAGTGTCACTTCTGAAAATACACGTAGAGTCGTGGGTGGAAATCTTAAAGTATCCGAGGAGCAACTGCTTCCTTCCCCTCTGTCATGGGATTGGCATCTCACTACCCCACTCTAGGCTGTCATGACTCAGTTTCCCTGGCTTGCAGCTCTCAGTGGATCAGCTCTCTCTCTAGAACTGATTGAGCCTGCAACGGGTGGACCTTCTTGTCACCTTTTCAGTCATAGAGTTTCCCAGCATTGGACTCTTTCTCTCTAGGTTTGCCTATGTTTCTAAACACAGAATCAGCCTCAAACTGTGTCCCGCCAATGTTAGGATTAGCGATTCCACTGAACCATACTAAGTTCAGTTAAAAGAAGTTTAATGAATAAATCATAAATAAGCATGCAGTACAAGATTATAACTCGAGAGTGCTGAAATCAAAATATCATAACCAATAACGCATCCCTATCTGTATTTGGGTTCTCCTAGTTTAGACTTACCCTAATCAAGGTCCAAGGGTAATTCAGTTCATGTCACAGCCAGCGGTGGAAAGCTTGGCTGGGTACAAGTCTTAGACTTTCCAAGAATCCTTATTTCATAGTTCCTTTGGTGCAACCCTTCTCTGGCTGATAAGATGTGATGATGCAGATCAAGCTGAAAAATCTCAAAACTCAACAACCTGATCTCACTTCTTTGTCTTGTTTTCCCCCTTAAGTACCTTTCCAGGGTCCTTTGTTTGATTTTCCTGCCAGGTGACTCTGTACTTTCAGTCACGTCCACAGAAAGAAATCCATTTGCGACTCAATGGGCTATTGCTAGTGTCTGTTAGGCTTTTTTCTGATTACACACTTGCTTAAGGTCATGACTTAGCATTTCTCCATTGCATGAAGTGAGTTTCCAGTTCTCAGTGTTCACATTACATACATGTTTAACCTTTACCTTTACATATTTGTTAGACCTGAAGTCTACATGTAGCCCAGTGTCTCCTCATCACACCCTCTCTCCAGTCTCACTCTCGGTGGCACTGTCAGTGGGAGCTATCCACAAGTGCATGAAAGACATGCCAGCAGCCGCCCATTTATTAGGCTGGACATGCAAAACATGTGAGTGGGGGCTGTNGTCCATGTAAAAAGGGCTGTTGAAAGAGGGGGAGATAAAACTCAGCATTTGGAGTTAAAATATAAACAAACCAATACGGTGTACTTGATTAATCCAACCATTCCATCTGGTTTAGCAAAATACTCATGCAAGTAGCATAATGTTTATTAGAGATATAAGTTACTGACTTCTCCTGCAATTCAAGAGTCTATACATCACCCCTAGGCAGCTGGATATTTATTTCACTATTTCCACCCTCTGAGATTCAGAGACTGAGTACAAGAAAGGATACTCTTTGAAACCAGTCCAGTGGTACAGTAAATAAATTCAGGAGTTTTACAACTGCAGGTCCCCCTGGAGCCTAAGAAATCCTAGATGATAGAGTTGGGACACATCAAACAGTCTTAGCGGAAAAACATGTTTTAGATATTTCCATAAATCTTAGTCACAAGAGATGACTGAGGCCATCTAACCTGGCCTGTATAGCACAAGACTTTCCTGGTGACTATCATGATGATCGCTAAGGTCAGCCAGGGACACTCTCTTGGAAGTTTCATCATTGCACCGTGTCCATATGGCAAGGACATGAAGAGGGGTATTCTCGGTGGCTGCGCGACAGCTCTAGACCCCTCTCCCTAGAAGGTTTGCTTTAGTCCATCTTCTGGAGGCAATGCAATACTTTTCTATTCAGCCAGACAGTTAACGGGCAGAAAGAGGGTTTTTTTTTCTTTCTGGGTATTTAAAATACTTTTGTGCTGCTTTTTATGGGTTTTATTTTTGTTTTATATATGTATGCATTTTAAAAAATGTTGTTATCCACCCTGAACGGGATAAAAATCTAAATAAATAAAAGCCAACCAAATTCAATTTGATTCATGGGCATCTAGGAATGTCTAGTATTGCCTACATGACTCTCAGTTACTGTAGTATCTGGGTGCCTCAGAAGAGAGACATTTCAACTTTGGGTGTTAACCAACAAGTTGACCACATTAGCCCACAACAGGTGGGTGTCCACCTGCCCGTTTATTAGCTATTTGCCCCACCAAACATGGGGCTACCACCACCACTGCAGGCCACACTCACAGCGTGGTCTCAGAGAATATGGAGCCTGCCATGCGGGCAAATGTGGGCTAAAATGGGTTAATGTGCATCCACATGGTTGCATTAATTAGGTTGTGGGAAGCCCCTCTGCATGTACAGGACCACCGGCATCATAAGGTATTTTCAGAAGTGACGCTACCATGCTTAGACACAATCTGGGTAACAACCACCACCCTGTCCCAAGGTAGGTCAATACTCAGAACAGACATGACAGTGTGCCTTACCACACTTTGCCCATTCGTGGTAGCAATTACCACTGGCTGTTCCCCACAATTTCCTGAGATCACAACCGGTGCTAATGGCTACCATGGTTTGGGGCAAAGCATGGTGAACATCTGGCGGCCACTGAACAGAAATGACGGTGGATGTGACCAAGGGGTGGGGTTAAGTGTGGTAATGCATGGCTAAGCATGGTAGTGTCACTTCTGAAAATACACGTAGAGTCGTGGGTGGAAATCTTAAAGTATCCGAGGAGCAACTGCTTCCTTCCCCTCTGTCATGGGATTGGCATCTCACTACCCCACTCTAGGCTGTCATGACTCAGTTTCCCTGGCTTGCAGCTCTCAGTGGATCAGCTCTCTCTCTAGAACTGATTGAGCCTGCAACGGGTGGACCTTCTTGTCACCTTTTCAGTCATAGAGTTTCCCAGCATTGGACTCTTTCTCTCTAGGTTTGCCTATGTTTCTAAACACAGAATCAGCCTCAAACTGTGTCCCGCCAATGTTAGGATTAGCGATTCCACTGAACCATACTAAGTTCAGTTAAAAGAAGTTTAATGAATAAATCATAAATAAGCATGCAGTACAAGATTATAACTCGAGAGTGCTGAAATCAAAATATCATAACCAATAACGCATCCCTATCTGTATTTGGGTTCTCCTAGTTTAGACTTACCCTAATCAAGGTCCAAGGGTAATTCAGTTCATGTCACAGCCAGCGATGGAAAGCTTGGCTGGGTACAAGTCTTAGACTTTCCAAGAATCCTTATTTCATAGTTCCTTTGGTGCAACCCTTCTCTGGCTGATAAGATGTGATGATGCAGATCAAGCTGAAAAATCTCAAAACTCAACAACCTGATCTCACTTCTTTGTCTTGTTTTCCCCCTTAAGTACCTTTCCAGGGTCCTTTGTTTGATTTTCCTGCCAGGTGACTCTGTACTTTCAGTCACGTCCACAGAAAGAAATCCATTTGCGACTCAATGGGCTATTGCTAGTGTCTGTTAGGCTTTTTTCTGATTACACACTTGCTTAAGGTCATGACTTAGCATTTCTCCATTGCATGAAGTGAGTTTCCAGTTCTCAGTGTTCACATTACATACATGTTTAACCTTTACCTTTACATATTTGTTAGACCTGAAGTCTACATGTAGCCCAGTGTCTCCTCATCACACCCTCTCTCCAGTCTCACTCTCGGTGGCACTGTCAGTGGGAGCTATCCACAAGTGCATGAAAGACATGCCAGCAGCCGCCCATTTATTAGGCTGGACATGCAAAACATGTGAGTGGGGGCTGTATGGGCCAAACTGGGCTAACTGGGCTCATTAGTTAATGCTCTTTCTCTACTCAGGGTAATTTCAGACGTTATGAGATCACAGTGAACCACAGACAGTCCCGCAGCGGGGCCAAAGATCCTTGAACGTCTGATCGGCAGCATTCAGATGTTCACCACAGTCAATCACCTGTAGGGGCCAAAGCCAACCACGATTCTGGAGGTCGGGACGGGACCATCCCTGGAATCATGGTCAAAGTGATTCCCACTGGGAAACTGCCAAACGTAACGACTGAATGGCAACCACCAGGCAGGATCAAACAAAATAATCCCCAGCTGTGGTGAAAGCATGCACCATCACTGCCAGGCAATGAGCAACACACAGACCAGGGAGGGAGATTTAAAGGGCACACAGCAGCAGGGGAATGTGGTGGGATGGAGCAAGGTGGAAGGGCATGGAGAGCGGAGGGCGAGCGAGGAAGGGAGGAGGAGGAGGAGGAGCGACAGGTGGGGCAGGCCATCCCAGAGGGGACAACCGGACAGGGGATGGAGGCACCCCGGAAATGAGTAAGGAGAGTGAGGGAAGGCCCGCACAGTGGTAGAGGGGCATGAAGGGGGGGTGCCCGGCAGGAGGGGGGTAGGTCCGTGGGTCAGAAGGACAGAGGCACCTAACACCCCCCCTTTATGACCCACAGATCCGGAAACAGGCCCAGGAGCTGGAGCCCCCGGTGGAGAGGAAGTGGAGGAGGAGCATGAGGAGGGCACACGTGGGAGATGCCACTACCAACAAGGGGGGCAACAGGGGCACAAGGAGACCCAGGACTTTATCCAGATCTGGGGTCCCTGGAGCACCAGGTGGAGCTCACCGTGAACAAGAGGAACGAGCATGTGTTCACGGAGATTGTGCAGGACATGGAGGCAGTGGGGCACCAGAGAACTGTGGCCCAATGCCGGTCCAAGGCCAAAGAGCTCAAGAGGGGGTACAAAGTCATAAAAGACAATAACAGGCGGTCCAGACATGGAGCACGGCTGCCCCCTACTATGAGGCCCTGGACTGCATCCTTCACCTGAATGGCTCAATAGTTGTCCCACGGCTCATGGGGAGCACTGTGGTCCAAGGCAGGGAATGAGTGGACATGCCCCCACCCCTGGAAGCCCTGCCCGCAGGCACTGACTCCAGGGACTCAGCCCCCCCAAAGGAATGCCCCAGGACCTCGGGGAGCAGCAAGCCCCCCTTATGAACCAGCACCAGGAGTCCACACCCGCACTCCAATTTGGGTGGATCCGAGGCTGGAACACTGGTGACCCTAAGGCAGTGGATTCAGGGGGAGCAGAGCCACATGAATGAGCCGGCCTTGGAGGGTAGGCAAGTGGTTGGGACGGCAAGCAGACCATAGGGGGTGCACCCAGGGGTGGGGGGCCCCCACAGGGCATGGGCCTATCCCCATGGCCCCCAGGAACCAGGGAACGTTGGAAGGGGTCAGGGTGCACAGGGGCCCGCCCAGGCACAGAACAGGGGGGACAGGTGCTGCCAACCGGGGGACAGTGGCACCAAGTGCCAGCGAGTGGGGAGGGATGGTGGGATGGGGACCGGGTCCATGCATGGGTAATGCAACCCCCCACATCAGTTCCCCAACAGGTGCACATACGCCCCGGCACATGGGACCACCAGGCAATGGGGGCAGCAGTGAAAAGCCGCCACAGCATCCGGAGGACCAAGATGAGGTAACATGGTGGGAGATGGGTGTGAGGGGAGGATGAGCGGGGCAGAGGGGATCACTGGGGGTGGGAGGGGGACAGGTGGGCCACAGGGAGGCACTAAGGGGAAGGACTGCGGCCACCACGAGCTGAGGGAGGCCAACAACCACCCCCAGCACCACTCCAGGACAGGTGGCATGCGACCAAGCCCAACTAACGGTCTCCAATCAGCTCCCCAACAGGGCATCCAGCAGTACCCTACCAGCTGAATTTGTGCCCCCAGAACAGTGGATGCAGGAGCACAGGGAATGGGTACGGCGCTGGAGGGAGGATCTGGCCAAGGAGATTGTCCAGACCAGCACAGAGCAGAGGTAGCAGATGATCGCTGCCACAGACTGCATGGAGGCACCACAGAGAGGGCCCTGCAGCATACAGGGACCAAGGACCGGCAGCTGGTTCTGGAAATGCGTCTGGAACGGAGGTGGAAGCGCCGGACCACACCAGGCACATGGAGGCATTGGGGCTGCCACATGAAGCCATCAATCAGCTGGGAGCGGAGCACACATGCAAGATGGACTGGTCCCTGGACATAGGCACCTCACTGCTGCTGCATGCAGGGACCATGAGCGCCTACATCATGGCAGCCGCTCCGCCCGGCATCAGACTGGCTCCAGCACCTCAGGTGCCCCCCACGGTGCCACCATCACTGCCCCAGCCACTGGCATGGCCGCAGGGCCTGCACATCCACCTCCCGGTCCCACCCGGCCTTCGGAGGCAGCAGCCGCTGCTCAGGGGGGCCCCTCAGGCACCACCGCTGACCCCCATCCCCACCGCACAGGCCAGCCCATACCCAGAGGCCTCCCAGGACGTGGTCAGGTAGACTGACAGCAGGGGTGAGGAGAGCTCCCAGAGCTTCACGGCACCCGCAAGGTGGCTGGGGCGACAGTCCAGGAAGCAGCAGGGTCGGGGGGGATGGGGACAGTGGCGGGGGTGTTAGGGTGGTCCAGGGAGCAGCAGTGTGGGGGGGTGATGGAGGGGTTGGAGGGACAGGGTGCACAGAATGTTCAATAAATTCATGGGTGTACACAACCAACCACTTTATTAAGTGCTTAACGGTATCGAGAGGGGTCGGGGAATCGCCTCGGGTGAGACACGGTGACAGGTGGGGCCTGCAGAGGGGAGGCCCCCATAAGGCCGTGGGTGAGCAGAGGTGCTAGGAAGGCTGGTGTTGTGAGCTGCCCATGTGGACGGGACAGGGTCCCAGGGACTGCAGGTGTCCCATGGCAGCCGTGGGGGGTGGGGGACCGGGGCCAGTCCAGCACACTCAGGCCCCAGCATCACTGGATATACACCTTGCCAGGGCAGAGCAGATCTGCTTGGCATAGCGGTATTCCTACGGGTCCTCAGCTTTCACATAGAGCGGCACGGGTCCTGGTGGCCGCAGGGGCATGAGGAATGGCAAGGTGGCCCCATCGGTCTCACAGATGTTGTGCAGAACACAGCACGCACCGATCACGAGGGC
>QEPC01014289.1:937849-957747 GCA_003113815.1 Sphenodon punctatus
AATGAAAACGGATGAAAGCAAACAACTATTGTTTGCTTTTTTATCAAACAAGTAACATTAATTACAAAAGTTATTACGTAACGTTAATTACAAAAATGAATTGGACTCCATTTGTCTCCATAACTAATAAAAAATGTTATGGATACACACCCCTATTCTGCTCCAGGGTCCATTCCTACCTAGTTACACCCCCTACTGTTTCCTTGTGTTTCCATTGTCTATCTATCTGTTTCCACCCTGTTGCCTCCTAACTTATATTTTGACAGTAAGCTTTTCAGGTTAGTCACCACCTTTGTATTTTGTGTAGAGCTGAAATGAGTATCCACTACTATCCGGCATCCAGCCAGATATCACGATATCTGGTTGGATACCAAATGGTATCCAGACCAGTTTAGAATCCGATGGCTATTCATTTTACCGGGTTACCACTTACTGTGTACCATTTACCAAATTATCATTTGCCAGCTACCATTTACCACATTACCATTTCATTACCATTTGACTTTTTCCCCCTTCCTCCTTTATCCAAATCAGTTTGGTAATGCAGTAAATGGTAATTCAGTAAACAGTAATATGTGGTATTCTGATTTGGTGGTTAACCTCAATGGTAACCAGATAGTTACCGAATAACCACCAAGCAGAATGCCAGATATCAATGTATGCATTTTATTTATTTAATTATTTAAATTTATATGACGCTCTTCCCATCAAGGCTCAAGGCAGCTTACAGTCAATAAAAACATCTCAAAGTCCCCCTTGCCCTCCCAACCCTTCCCCTAAGTCGCCCCGCCCCAAGCCACCCAACCTTATCCCTGTCTGCCAATCGCCTGGCCAAATAAAAAGGTCTTAAAACATTTCTGGAAGATGAACAGGCTCAGGCTTAAACAAGGGGAGGGAGTTCCATAATTGTGGAAGAATTGGTTCCTGTTTACAAAATGTCAAGAACTTTCATTGTGGAAGAAAAGCCACCGAGAATGCTTCTTTCCATTCCCTAGCTGTAAAAGCTCCACAGGCACATGGTACTTGTAAGAGGGCACTCCCATCTGACCTCAGAGGCCATGAGGGGATGTGAGGGAGGAGGTGGTCTTTCAGGTACCCGGGGCCCAAGTAGTTTTGGATATCTGGTTCATAGGTCAAAACCAGCACCTTGAATTGTTCCCAGAAAGCTGTTGGCAGCCAGTGCAGATCCTGGAGCATATACATAATGTGCTCTCGGCAACCCACCAACAATAGAAGACAGGTTTCCACATAATGACCAAGTTCAGCTTCCACCAAGGGCAGTCTCATGTAAAGCACATTGCAGTAGTCAAGCCACAAGGTTGCAAAGGCATGGATGACTGTGGCCAAATTCAAATCTGATAAAGTTTGCAGACGTTCCACAGATATAATAGGTTAAAAGTACTCCTGGCCACTGCCATAACCTGGAAATTGAGATGCAGCAGCAGCAGCAATAGAACCAGGAGCACCCACAGTCTGCAAACTTGAGTGACCAAAAGAGGCTGGACCCCATCAAATACAGGGGTCCCTATGTCTCCCAGGTAACATGGCCGGCCGACCATCATTACTTTGGTCTTGTCTGGATTATGTTTCAATCATCTCCCCTGCATCCAGTTCCCAATGGCATCCAGGCACTGGATAAGCACCGAGACTACAGGACCTAGGTCAGATGAGTAAGAGATACAGTTGGGTGTTGACACTTTGTAAACAGGTTGGCTTACCCCGGCCCCAGTAGCTTCAGCTGCCACGGCTTGAGCCAACGTTAACTCTGGCTCCATTTGCTGATGTTCCTTGCACACTGTTCCCAGGGCTCCTAATCCATGTTGCCAGGGTCCATCCCAGGTTTCTGCCGGGACCACACTTGAGACCAGGCTTGGGAGAGCCTCCCAGATCAGGTAGGTTCTCTTACACATGCTCTCTGGCACTCCATTTCTCAACTTCCCCATCTGTAGCTGGGTTGTCAATTTCACTGACATTCCTGCCTCCCAGCCACTTCTCAGCTACAACAGGTCAATTTCACAGCAGGCTTCTTTTCCTGCAGTTTCCACTTTATCACTCTCACTGTCCCCGACTTGCTAATTCCTTAGCCAGTTACTCAGTTGTCTGGTCTGTCCCAAACTCTCTGGACCCTGGATGTTTGTGCTCCTGTCTACAATCCCGCTGGTCCCCTGCTCTCCAAGCCAGAATCCTCAGTAGAGCTTGCCTTCATTCGCACAAGGAGGAAATCTGTTGGCATTTTCAATCTTTTTTGTGTGTGATTTTCCTCTATTTTCTGCCATTACAGTAATTTCTGACATTATTGTAAATATCGTAAATTACCGAAAATTACCAGAATTACCAAAAATTACCAAAATACCGGAAAATCAAAGAAAAAGTAAAAAATGTCCACCGATTTCCTCCTTGCTGTGGAACCCCACAAGGGAGCTACCGAGGGGATGACAAGTCACCACCCATCACCACCCAGGAATGAGCGGAACCAATCAAGAGCAGTCCCTCAAATCCATGCCAGATCACACAGACATTCCAACAACATCCCATGATCAACTTTATCAAAGACTGCTGGAAGATCTAACAAAATCAACAGGTTACGATTTCCCTTGTGAATTCCTAAAAGGAGGTTATCAACCAAGGCCACAAGCACAATCTCAGTGCCATGCCCAGGATGAAATTCTGGCTGACATGGGTCCAGGAATCCAATAACATCGAAGTGAGCCTGAAGCTGTAAACCAACCATCCATTTAATAACCTTCCCTAAAGGGGGAGATTAGAGATGGAATAATAGCTGGCAGGGGAAGTCAATGTCAAGAGATGTTTTTTTAAGCAGGGACAGTTTTGAGGCAGTCATGCAGGCACCCTGCCCTCCCAACAGGTGGCACTGACAATCTTAGCCAGCAACGGTCCCAAAGTCTCCTGGCTAGCTTTCACCAACCATCGATCTAATTCAAAACTGATCACCCACATCACTCCAAGAATACCCTCTGCTTTAGTGGACAAAAATGATTGAAGTTGATCCAAGCAAACCTGACAAGACCAACCCTCTCCAACCCCAAACACTGATTCTGCATCCAAACTAGGAGTTCCCAAGTCGAGCCAAATTCAAGTGGCTCAGTTGTATGCCTCTGCAAAGTAGGTGGCAAACTCATCACAGCCAGGATTTAGCAGGCTATTCACCACCTGGAAGAGCTCCACTGGATGACACTTTGCAGACACTATGGCAGCAGTGAAGAAAGCTTTCTTTGCCACCACCATTGCCATGGCATAGTCCTTCAAAATCTACCTATGCTGCAGTCTGTTGGCTTTGGCAAGAGTTGGGCACCACCCCTCTAACTGCCTACCCTCTCACTTAAGCAGCCTCAGGTCTTCCGTATACCAACGAAACTTGCACTGCCGGTGTGGAGGGAGCAGATGTTTGGGTGCCATTGTGTCTATAGCCTGAGTCAGTCAACGTACCATACCACACATCAATCAGGTTATCAACAGAGAGACGGTCAAGGTCAGCAGGTAAATCCCCCAGAGAGTTCTGGAATCCTATGAGATCCATTAGTCTCTAGGGTGGACCAACCTAACTGGTTCATCACTGTAGTGTGGGCAAAGCAGAGCAGGGAACTGGGCCCTCAGAAGATAATGGTATGTCCATGACAATGGTGTTGTAACTACACCCCTCAATAATCAGAGCTCCCATTTCCAGGCTGGTGCAAAACATTAAATCCAACATGTGTCCAGCCTCATGTGTTGGGTCAGATATTATCTGGGATAGACCAATGGTTATCATGTCATCCATGAAATTCTGCTCTGCCCCTGAAAGGATGGCCTCAGTGTGTATGTTGAAAATCACCCAAACCATAAGTCTGGGTGATTCAACACTACTTCTGAGGCCAATTGACTACAGCAGTCAGGGAATCCTCTGTACAGCAGGGTGGTCTGTACACCAGCAAAATCCCCAGTCTATTCCAGGCCTCGAACACAAGATGGGCACATTCCATGTTGGATAAGACAGAAACCAGATACCTTCGATAGACCAGATTGTTTTTACAGACTCTGCCAGTGCACCGTCCCCTCTCCCTCTGGCCCCCGCCCCCAATCCTAGGCTGATGCTGCACCAAGTACCCAGCCAGCACCAACTGGACCAACACAGGCTCAGAAGCTTCATCCAGCCAGGTCTCATTGATTCATATGAGTTCAGCAGTCCTCATTCTAAATGAGATCATGGATGGTAGTTGTCCTGTTAGCCACGGATCTTGCATTAAGCAGCATCAGGGAGTCACAGTGACAGATCAGGGGCTCCACTGACCTCAACCCCCAAATATATTGAGACGGGGGGGAGGGGGGAGAAGAAGACAGAAGAACAGACAACAAGTGTCTACCCCTGTCCCTGTGAAGACACACACCCCACATGGTTCATTCCCAAAACAACCCCAATCGGTTCATCAGCTGCCCCGACAACTCCCCTCAAGAGATTCCCTCTGTTGGCTCCACAAGAAGTGGGTGGGCACCCCTTGACTATGACATCCCGTGAGTAAAATGTCCAGGGAGGAGGCAGACAAGGAAATCAGCCTACTCCCATATCCTTTCCCTCCTCACACCAGGGGACACAGCACTCCCCCCACACCTACTCCCCATGCCTGTACCCCCCTCCCTCACAAGTGTGTGTGTGGAACAACCCTTCTTCCCCCACCTCTGCCCACCCCTCCTACTCTCACCAGGGGCTTATGGCACTGCCCCCCCCAATCTCTCATACCCCTCCATCTCACTGGGAGACCATAGCACTGCCCCCAGCCCCACCCTCTCCAACCAAAACTCCTCCATTCCATGTCCCCCTAAAATCTATTAAAACAAAAATAAATGAAATAAAACAAGTCAGATACCAGACCTGCAGTTTCCAAATCAATACCAAACAACAGATAGCCTTTGGTGTCAGCCTCCGGCAGCCACCAGTCAGTCTCCAGCAGGGGTATAGAGTCCTTAAAAGCCAGAGCATGAGCGTGGGGCTGTCCCCAGTGGTATAGCCCTTCCACTTCTTCAGCAGCTGCCTTTGTCCTTCTGCAGGGGCTCGACTGAAGTCCTTAAAAGCCAGAGGGCCAAGGGTGGGAACGGGGCAGCCCCTGGTGGTATAATCTTACCACTCCTACTCCTAATGGGTGGATAATTGGGTTTCCACTGCAGCGGGCTCCTCGGTGCAGAACTTTCTCCCTCCAGATAGTCATTTCAGCTCCTCCCTCCTCACATTCAAAAAGCACCTGAAGGCTTTTTTTATTTTCCTGGTGCCTTTACAGGATCCACTGCCAGTTCCCCTGAATGTTTTTTTTTTTCCCCCTTCCCCTTCCCCTTCCATTCTGAACAAGAAGGGGATTTTAAATGGATTTTAGATTATTTTATTGTATTAATTTTGTGAAGCACCTCAAACACCATTCAGAGGGAGGTAGTCAGTCTAAATAAAAGTTATTATTTATTATTATTAATTATTATTATTATTATTAATAATAATAATTATTATTATTATGTACAGGGCCTCAAATTCCCTGGATTCCTGTTACGTCCCTTCTGCAAAACTTTAATAAATCTGAGAAATAGAAACATTCCCTAAGCAGTAATTGTTTTTAACCAAATAATATTTTGCAACTTCTTCCAACAAGGAAGCTCTTACTAGGGATGGGTGAACGCGGTTCGGAATTTCGGTCCGAACTCAACCAGTTCGGTCGACCGAACCGAACTTCCGAATCGAACTCGATTTTCGAACCGAACCGAATTTCCAAACTCGGCTCTGTTCGCCCATCCCTAAAAGATAATATTCCATTTAGTTCAATGGGGTTTGAATTTCCGAACCTTGTTTGGAAGTTCGGAGTTCGGACCGAACTCGAATAGTTTGGTCCACCGAACTGAACTTCCGAACCGAATTTCCGAACTGAACCGAATTTCCGAACTCAGTTCTGCTCGCCCATCCCTAGCTCTCACCCAATACAAAAAAAACAAGCTAATAGCTTCAGCAGCTATTCCTATTCATATACTGCAGTCTGATCTTCACCTCAGGAGGTAAAAACTGTACAGAAGAGAGGGCTGGGAGGATAATGTTTTGTGCTTCTACTGCATGTGTCACCCAATGAACTTATTAATTCATTAGCTTAAACATTAATTATTCCCCACAACACTACTGTGAAGATATGATGACTATGCTCACTTTTAATACAGTGTATCTTCTCTTAAAGTAAGTGATCTTCATAGTGCAGAGATATAGCTAGCAGGAAATTTTGGGGGTATGGTCGCCTTTTGCTAGAGTTCAGGAGAAAGCTTTTCTTTCATGGGGAGGTGGAATAGCCCTAGGAGATGGATGTTCTACAAACCTTTGACTGCTGTGTCATTGAAGATAAATGCAGCAGTGGAAATGGACATTCTTATTAATTCATTCTGGGGGTGGGGGTGCTGTTCAGACATGATGTGGAAGCAGGGAACAACTGTTTTTACATAAGTGGAGAGACAAAGATTTCTACTTAAAATTCCTGCAGCAGAATGTGAGTGCCTTGTAGCTATTGAGTTCTATTCTCAATGGTTGCCAATAACAACCTAGTTCTTCAAAGTATAAAAGAGGGATGGTTAGGGAGTTTTCTTTCTTTCTCTTTCTTTCTCTCTTTTTTTTTGTTTTTTGTTGAGAATTTCCAAATACAATATCCTCATTCCATAGTCTCATGCAGAGCAGCAGCATAGCATTGGGGGCAGGGAGGGGGGGGGGGTGGAAGGCTCTCTCATTGTTTGGCATCTAAGAGAATTTCTCTATGCTATTCACAAGCTCAGGGAGAGGAAGGGACCAGTCTTGCACTGTAGCCCTATGATGGGGTGGCTTGCTCATGCTGTACTCCCTTGCAGGAGCCACCCCGTCAGCACCCCGTCAGCAGCCAGAGCGTCTCAGATTAGTTGTCCTTCACTGACAGACGTCCAGCCCTTCCCCCCCACCCCATGCTGCTGCTAGGGGACCAGGGAGAGTGTACTCCCATTTCCACAGGATAATAGATGTCCATCTTTGCGAGAATTTAGCAGATTAAACATATACGCAGTGAACGGAAGAATGAGATCAGCACTTCAAGGTCCTATGAATAGTTAAGCCAGGGACACTGCCTAGACAAAGCCTTGGGGAGAGGGGGAAGTTGACACTTTGCAGCCCACCACAAGTACTTTGCAACCCACTGTTAGCGTGAGAGTGAAGAAAGCCAAAAAACACCTAGTACTTACCAGAGGGAGGAGAAACTTCTGATTCCTGGGGAAGGAACAAAGGGTTGTCAAACTCGAGTGGTGACCAAGCAAGTGAATTTTTTTCCACCTTGATTACAGCCAATCTCTCCGCTCAGTACCTTTTGTTGTAAACCCCTGACTGAGCTCCCAGCCAACTCTGGTGAGCTGCTCCCTTATCTCAAGCCATCTTTAGGCTTCTAGTTTTCCTTGAGCCTTCTGGCCTGGCTTACTCCTGCCCAGCCGATTCCCAGGGGAGCCCTGTGTGGTGCAAGACCTTGAGACTTCTAGCATTCTCTGGCCCTTCTGGCATGCCATACTCCCAGCCAGCCAGTTTCTAGGGAAGCCCTGTGTGATGTGGGGCCCTGAACAGGTTCCCTGGCTCCTTCCTAGCAGCCCTCAGCCTGGAGGCAGGACCCATTGCCTTCTCTCTAGTAGCCCAGCCTTCTGAGCTCCAGCCCAGCCTAATATCTCTGGTGCGCCTCACCCGGTTGGCAATTTCCTGGCATGGCCAGTTGGAAGCACTCAGGTCACCCTTATTGACTCAGTTAACCTATTCCAGTCTTGACTATCCCAGCAAGGACTCATCCAGACCCATTCTGGGTGTATCCTACATGGATTCATAGAAGCCCCAATACAAGCCCACATTGAAATGTTAACAGGTTTCTGAGTAGGAAAAAAAAATTACAATGGGAATTTGCATGTCCCATGCAGTGGTGCTCCACGTACTTCACATGGACCCGACACCTACTCCTGCCATTTTAAAATGACCAATGTATAAGGGAAAAAATACTCCGAGGGTCCAAGGAGCGGTTCCGAGTTTTCGGGTCACCCCTTGGAGAATACTCATTAGTTTCCAAGGCCGGGGAGATAGTTGGGAGGTCAAGGGTGGGGTGCTTAAAGGGGAGCAAGGGCCTAGCAGGGGAGTCAGGGTGGGTTACTCACTTACCATAGGGGTCCCATGCAATGTGTGGCCTCTTCCTGGCTTGTAAGTTTGAAAGTTAAAAATAAAAACCCAAAACCCACAACTGACTCCTTTCTGAGCATGCTCGGCCCTTTTCAAAGATGGTGATGGCGTGCTGACGCTGCCAGTGCCATCTCTGAAAAAGGCTGAGCATGCTCAGAAAGGGCCATTGAGGACTTTTCTCAGCATGCTCAGGTTTTTTATTTTTGGTTACTTTCAAACTTACAAGCCAGGAAGAGGCAACACATCGCATAGGACCCCTCTGGAAGATCAGTAACCCCCCTTGAGCCTCCCCTGCTAACCCTCACCTCCCTAAACACCCCATCCCTGACCCCCCGCTAAGCCACCCAGTAGGCCTCCAGGGGGACACAAACTAGCAGGGGCCAGGGAAGGGGGAGCACTGGCTTAGTGCTGGCCTCTGACCCCCACTTCCCTACCCTTTAGCCCCCTTCCTTGCACTTGGCTGAGTTACAAAGTTCTGGGGCCCTTCCTCATAATTTTGGAACTTGGTAAATCGAGGCTGTATGCACCAGTCTGTGTTTCCCGAGGAAAACTGAGGACCAAGTTTCAGCACTAGTTTAAATGGTGCATTATGAGCATAAAGAGAAATGCATTCCCTTTTTGGGTAGATATAATCATTCTTTCGCTGCCCCTTAGTCTATCTTGCCCTATAAAATCACTTTCCTAAAGTGTCCAGGATGATGCACATATTGTTGTGCACAATTACGTAGCTACAGCCGTTTTAAAATTAGACACTCTCCCACGCATGGGAATGTCTTGTTTGACTGTGGAGGAGCATGGCCATGCGCTGCCACAACCCACACACCTCCACCCATCTACACCCATCCCCCACGCATGGAGCAACAGGCGAAAAGGTGGGTTGCTCCATGCATAAAGGTGGGTGAAGGTGGGTGTAGATGGGGATGTGCCCGACTGCACCCTCCCCCCAGGCATGTCCCATGCAGTGGTGCACCACCCGCTGCACATGGACCTGACCCCTACTCCTGTCCAATTAAAAATGACCTAAGTTTATAAGGCCTGGGGCAAATCAAATTACTGGGCCAAATACTGACCAGACTGAGATGGGGAGACCAGGCAGAGCCGGCCTTAGGAGATGCGGGGCCCAGGGCGGGGTAGAAACGCAGGGTCCCACTCTCCAACTGGCGGGCTTAGGGGCTCTCCCTGACCCAGGGGGCACTACCCGGCTCAGTCAGGGGGCACTACCCAGGCCTGGGCTTGGGTGGAGGGGCAGTCCCCTTCACCCATCCCCAAGCCCAGCCATTTCACGAGCACTTACCCTATCCATCAATGTGGTGTTGGCATCACCGTCTTGGGCACCGCATCGGGCCCACTCACCAGCTCCCTGTGGCAGGCTCCGGCAGCGGTGGGTACAGCTGCAGCAGATTAAATCTGCTGCCGCGCCACCTGCTACCACTAGAAGTTACGAGGGAGTGTGGGAGAGGTGGGGCCTCTGCCTCTCCCTCACTCAGTGCCCCCCCCTGCACTGCCAGTCTGTCTTGGCCAGAGGGAGTGAGAGAGAGGCAGAGGCCCCACCTCTCCCACATTCCCACTGGCCAAGACTGACAGGCAGCGGGGGGGGACCCACAGAGTGAGGGAGAGGTGTGGCTTTTGCTTCTTGCTCACTCCCACTGGCCCCTCTGCTGCCTGTCCTTATCTGCCACAGGGAGTGAGAGAGAGGCAGTTGCCCCACCTCTCCCACATTCCCCCTGGCTGAGACTGACAGGCAGCACGGGGGGAGCATGGAGTGAGGAGGGAGAGGTGGGGCCTCTCCCTCTCCCTCACTCCCGCTGGCCCCTTCTGGTGGCACTACCTGTCAGTCAGACTCGGCCAGGGGGCCCCCGTGCTCAGGGTCCCCCAGCTTCTGGCTGGGAGCTGGGGACCCCAAATGCAAGGGCCCTCCAGAAGTGGGGCCAGGGGCGGCCGCCCTGAGCTGCCCCGTGGTAAGGCCGGCCCTGAGACCAGGGCAGGGGGAGTCCTGGAAATGTGTGTGGAAGAGTAGATAGTATGTCTTTTGGAGCTGGTTGCAAGTGGTCAGTTGTTGGGAGGTGTCGTCTATCTAAGACATAGTTCTTTAATGAACAAATAGGTTCCTTCCCCTTCCCTGCACTTTCAACCCCAAACGTTAATAATTCAAATCAATACTTCATTATATTGCTGATGAGAAAGAAAGCCCGTATCTGCTTAGCCAATAGGGCAGCTTTTAAGCTCACAAACTTTAGCATTGGAAAAACTGGCTTCGTTTCTTTTCCTAGGCATCAGTAAACAGTGATTTGAAGGCAGGGCTGACTTTCATAAATCAGCTCTCTGTTCTTAAAAACAAAATCAGTTGTTTTATTCTGAAAATATATTTCCCATCCCCTGCCCATTCCTGCCTGCACTTCTATAATAAAAAAAAAAAATGAGTTTGGCATGATAGGAAGGAGGAGGTTGATGCCACATCTGTCACTGCTGGGTAGAAAGATGTTTAGCTGGTGGATTATATAAGGAGTCTGAGTTATAATCCACATGTAACAAAATTCCTAAATTACAGTAAGTTTGCTGAAAGCTACTAAAATCACTTCACTCCCAAGAACATCCATAAAGGAGCTGCCTGCTTCTGAACCACTGGACAGCACCATGTAATATCCTGATCTTGTCATCTCCACAATGATGATGTTACAATATCACCCGAGCTCATTGGCTGACACTGGGAGGTATATCACTTTCTAGAGGTGGTAGTTCCTGGAATGACAAAAGCATCATGGTGGCTTTCATATCCTTGTGTGTATTAGAGTTTTTGTTATTATTGTTTATTATTGATATAGCACCAGAAGTATGCCTGGTGCTGGACAATCCTGGTTAGAGACAGGTTCCTGCTTCAAGGGTCTTACAGTATAGAATGAGCAAGGGAAGGGTATCACTGAGAGAGACAGGGACACATTCATAAAAATTGAGACGCTGCAGTTGCATGTGCTTAGCTTAGTTACAAAGGAGGAGGAAGATCCTAAAGGGTGAGGCTGTATAAGGAGAAGCATAAATGAGAAATCTACAGGAGAGGGTGTTCAGATAAAAGGAAGTTAAGCATTATTGAGGAATACAATCCAATACAATAGTGCTTTTAATAACCCTTATACATTTTCTGTGGGTATTTTCCTAACCAGGGTGTGCATTTCTCACGAAAACTTGCAAGTTAGTGGCTCTCCAAGTTTGCCTTGCCTTTTAAGACATGTCCCCTGGACCCAGGTACACAATATACTCAATGGGAAATTTAGTTAACATTAACTGTTTTCTTTGTTGTTGTTGTTGTTGTTGTTGAAGTTTTTAACCTGGGGGTTAAAAAAATACCCCATCACATTTCATGTTAGTTTACACATTGCAGAAATGTCCGTGCTGAGGATGGGGGTAGAAAAAACACCCCAAGGCACAATTAACATCAGTTTTTTTCAAGAAAATGTATATGGGTTAAGCAACTCCAGCTGGTGGGAAGGCTGTGGGATGACCCTTTCTTTCAGGCCTGGTGCTGTCATCCATGAAATCATAACCTTGAGACTAGACTGCTGGAGTGAGAACTACAGGAGGTTGCCCTTGAAGACTGTTCAGGAGCTACACTTGATGCATAACACATCAGCCTGCCTTCTCAAGGGGATTGGTCATCAGGATTACATTACACTGCTGCTTCAGAGTCTACGCTGGCTTCCAGTACCTTTCTGGTATGGATGGGACACTGAGGAGAATACCGGATACCGGATTTATCGGTATCGAATCTCCCTGGTATCGGATTTACCGGTATCAGCATACCGGATTTTTAACATTGGTTGCTTTACCAGTTTTTTTACATTGCGGCCATTTACTTCAATGGCCGCAATGTAAAAAAACGGTAAGGCAGCCAGTGTTAAAAATCAGGTATGCAGATACCTGTGATTATCGGATTAATCCGATATACCTGATTATTGGGTGTATCGGATTTATCCGACACCGATATTCCCACCTCTACTTTCTGGGTACAATTCAAGGATCTGATTTGGTCTATAAAGTCCTAAATGACTTGGAACCTACATATTTAAAAGACAACCTCCTCGGCTATGTTCCATCGCAATCCGTAACATCAGCTGGGAGGCAGGGGGGCTCTTACAAGTTCTACCTCTGCATCAGGTGCGTATGGCAAGGGTGCACTGAGGGGCATTCTCTGCTGCTGCTCCACAACTCTGAAACTCTCTTCCCCTGGAGATTCCCCGAAGCCCAAACCTTTGCATTTTCCGAAGGCAATGTAAGAGCTATCTATTTGGCACTGCAGTCTTTTGGCAGGTGGGGATAAGGTATGGGGAAGCTGTTTTATACATAGGATTTTTTAAAAATATATTTTTACACAGTAAAAATATTTTTCTAAGGATTTTATTTTATGTACATTTTGTGTGTCTGTGAGCGAGTGTGCATTAAGTTGCTACTTGCTGTGAGTCTATGGAGAATGACAACCTAGAAATCAAAATAAATAAATAAATACAATAGAAGAGATTATCAAGCAAGAAATGAATTGATGGATAAGTCTTCCCTCTCCACAGCAAACCAGGTCATGCCCCATATATCACCTCTTTACCACTAAAATCTTCTGCATCGGCAAAAATCTCAGACTGAGTTTCTGCACAGCACTCTCAGAAAGCCACTGGTCTGTGGCCTTCAGCAAGAACGATATTATTAGCTTTGGTGGAAAAGCAGTTGATAGCAGAAAAAGATGAAGCTGGATCATGAGAATGAGACAGGTTAAAAGAACTGGGCTTGTTTCCCTTGCAAAGAAGGAGATTTTGAAGTCACCTGTGGAGATGTTCTGAATTCTGAAGGGTGGATGGGTGTAATTTTGCTCCTGTGTGTAGGTGAGATGGGCTTCTTTCCGCATAATACAATGTTTTCTTGCTAGAGCTAGCTGTCTCTGTGGTGAAGCAAGTTCTGAATGCATCGTGGAGGTGGGAATCCTCCTCCGTCCTAGAACTGGGCCTCCCAGTCCCATCACCACCACCCACCCGCTGTAATGCAAATACCCCTGGGTCAGCTTTGAGGCAAATCAGCGGGGGAGAGTGAGACGTTTGCCTTGCCACTGTGTACCGATCCTGTAGCTAAACAGAGGAAGAATCACTATAGCAACCATAAAAGGCATCCAGTTTTGCAAACCTGATAGTTAATACCATGTGGGGGAATCTATTCTTATCTGAGTGCGTGGGGGGAAGGGGGGGCGATGTTTGTAACTACCAAGTGGGTTAATGGGACTTACTCACTCAATTCTTTTGCCTCATTGAGATGGATATGGAGCCCTGGGTCTTTTATTCAAGCATGCTAAAGCAACAAAAGATAAATGAGGATGTTTCTAAATTGAGCTGAGCGAGTTTTCCTTTCCAGACCTGAGCAAGGTAGATGAATGACAGAACATCATCTTATTTTTTGTGTATTGCTGGAACATGTCTGGATAGTAAAAATTGAAATGGGCTGTGTCTGGGCAGAGCCAAGGTAGACCTGAAACAGGAAGCTAGTTTGCTACCCATGGGAAACACCTGACATTCCAGGCAACCTGTCGGGCATCCCAGTCACTGAGTTGGGCACCTGATAACCGGAAGTACCAGATATTACCAATTATTAGGTTCCTGGTTTTCCATTTTACAAACCAATTTCAGTAACATAAAATTAGGAGGGGGGGGAGAGAGGCGATCAATAACAGAAATGAGAAAATTGATACCAGAAACTGGAAATTCAGTCTCGGAAATCAGAAATTTGGTAAATTGGGTAGCCTGTCAGGCACTAACTGGGTGTCAATGTTACTGAGTTAACTAAGGTACTATAATTTCAACAGGGATACCCAGTTTTACAGGTACTCGTTTCAGCTCTAGGCATCAACACCTAGTGAACATGTAACAGGGATGGGCTTTGGAAATTACTGGCTACGAGTTCAAGATCAGACCAATAGGTCCTTATGGCAGGATAGGCTACTGAGTCCTAGATTGGACTACAGCTGAAACAAGAATCATTCTTGATTCTCATGAGATTTCACCCAGGACCAAAATCTCACTGAAATGTCAGGTCCCGGTGCAAAATCTGGCAAGATATCTTGCACAAAATATATATATTAAAAAAAACCTCCACTGCGCATGCACAAAATGGCCACCTGGGCCATTCTCTGCATGCACAGCCCTTTTCCAAAATGGCACCAGCAACATTGGCACCATTTAGGGAAAAGGGCAGCTGTTCTGCACATATGCGGCGCTGTTCATGCAGGTGCAGAACGGNGGGGTGTCTTCAGCAATGCCCTGGGGGACAGGCCACCACTGTCTGTTTCCCTGTGAACACATTGTCCCCAGTTTTATGACATACCACTGCCACCCTATTAAATATCTTTCCCACCTGCTTACAGACCAGCTTCTTTTAAACATCCTATTTGCTGCTGATAATATTCCAGTTTTAAGACTCTGTCCTCCTCTTGTTTTTATCGCTTTGGAGAGATTGTTAGAATCAATTTTACCAATCGTCTTTGTAATTACAAGAAAAAGCTCAATCATGTCCCCTATGATTTTTTGTTCTTCCTAAGAAAATACTCTCGGAAATTACTCGCAGAAAGTGGCAAGGTCTGCATTCGATTATAGCCCAGACATGAGACATTATAAAGACATGGCACCAATTTCTATTGACGCCACGGACCCACCTGGCCCGGTTTCATTTCATCCTTTGTTTGAAATGCATGTTGTGCCATGCTCCCATTCTGTGATGGTGCCACAAAACTCCTGTTGGGGTTCCTTGCAGACTGGGGTATGTTTTTCAAGGTGATTGATACTTCCTTTTTAAGTGTGTAACTGAGTTGCAGGGCAGGTTCTCTTCAGAAGAGGATTATAAGTTGGGACTCCTGGATTCTATCCCTAGAAGCACTAACGTTCTCCATGACCACAGGGTCAACTTTACTACAGGGCAACCTGGGGCAACTACCCCACAACCCACTCTTTCCAGGGCCCCTGCAGTGGCCCCTGTTTTTACCAAGGTTGCGTAAAAGAGTCCCACTCCCTTCCAGCAGGGCCCCAAACATGACCACCTTTAGGACCCTGCAGAAGGTGTCGCCAAAGGGATGGGACCATGGGGGAGGGGCCACCAGGAATCCCCCATCGTATGTTTACCCTGGGTCTTGCAAATTCTAAGACCAGCCTTGCATAAGCAAAACACTACATTTCTCTGTACCTCAACTATTATTGACAAGCATTGATTTCCCCCAAACACCCCTGCAAGTTAGGCAAGTAATAATTTAACTATCTGATAGTGGTACTGTTAAGGTTGTGTTCTCACCTGCGGCGGCAGCGGTGGCAGCGGGAGGGGCGAGGGAAGACGTGGCAATGCGGAGGAGCTGGCTGATGGGAAAAGAGCCGGTGCGAATGAGGATCTGCCGCAGCTTCTCTCGCACATGTCATGGCAGGAATTTGCACCCTGACATGCGCGTGATAAGCCGTGGCAGATCCCCGTTTGCAGCGGCTCATCGGCCAGCTCCTCCGTGCTGCCACGTCTTCCCTCGCCCCTCCCGCTGCCGCCACTGCTGTCGCAGGTGAGAACACAATCTAAGACAGGGACCCCATTCCACATGGTTTATGTGGGCCTGTACCCCAATATCCAGGAGTTGTCTAAAATTTGGGGGAACTAGCTGAATTAATTTTAAGGGGTCCTCTAAATATCCCTAGGGATCAGTCTGAGACGTGATGCGCTACCAAACCAGTGGCTTTCCAACCCCAAAGGAGAAGAGAGAAATGTGATTTTGAATAAAAAGAGTATGTTTATTGAGGGGTCATTGACAGAAAAGGGATGTAAGGGGAGGAAAAGGTATACACATGTATTTAGGTTTAATACCACCACCAATCTACAGGTTTAAACTGGCCCAGAGTCTGCTTCGGAGGAGGAGAGAGAAATAGGCTACTTCTTCTTTACCAACAGCAACACAAGCGACTTTCAGGGAAGTGGAAAGGCCATGAGAGTGAGAGAAAGTTTCAAAGAGCTAACACACATGCAGACACACTCGTGGTCCCTTAGAGGCCAATGCTCTTTGGGGTGCTCAGGGTTTTGGAGGGGAAGAAGGGGTTGAGGTGAGAAAGAGAGAGAGTCTGGAGTTGAGAAGGGAGCGGAAGGGGAAAGAAGTTCTCAGGGTTACCTCTCCTGTCCTGCTGCAAAAAGGGGCAGGTGCCCATGGATCCGGTGATGTTTCTGGGGAAGGGAGGACGGGTACAGACAGATAGTCTGGGAGACCATTTTGGAAGGAACACGCACAGAGGGGTTTGTATGGAACCATAGACAAACTGAACTCAGAATGCTAAGGGAAAACTGGGACTGGTTATAATAAGCTGGAAGGATGTCACCAGAAAGACTCCACCCCCCACCCCCGGGTGCTCTAAGCTTGTCAAAAGGCATCCTGGGCATGGTGATTTGCAGGACAATAGGTTTCTCTTCTGCTGTTGAGATGGCAATAGGAATTTTCTAGCTGGGTGAAAGGATTAGGGGGAGCTCCTACTATGGGGTCAACAGAGTTTTCCAGGTGGGTCTAGGGCAGACAGGGGGGAAAGATGAGCAATTATGCAAATATGGAACTGGAGAGACCTTTTAATCCTTTATCTAAGGGGCCCTTGATGCTCTTTAGGTGGTTCAATTGTCCATTGATTACTTCCTCTCTGTTAGTCAGAATTTTCCACAATGACTGGGTGTCTCTAAAAAAAAGATAGAAGCCACCTGGAGTCACCATGCTCCAACTTTAAGCCAGGGGTTTCCTTACTTTCCTTTCCTCCAGGCTGGCCTATTTTGCATTAGGGCTAGTTTATCTGCTGCCAAGTTTGACCTTTAGCGACCTCCTGCTATTGACTTCATAGTTTCCAAGCACCCCACATATTTCTGGGTTCCTCTCTTTTGAGGGGGGGGGGGTCCTACCATTTTTGCCCAAAAAATAGCAATGTTGGTAACAGTTCATATACCCCTGCTTGTCACATTCAGGAGACCAAGGCTCAGGCCCCTAGGGGGAGCTACTTATGGGAAATCTTGTATCTTTGCTGGCACCCCAGGCCTTCTTCTGGACACTTGATGAGCTGAGATCTTGCGCTTGCTATAACTTGGTTAAAAAGCAAAGCATGCCAGTCTCAGTAGTTGGGATCCAACCAACGTGTGGATCCTATAGGGTTCAGGCAACACAGGGAACATATAGCAGATGCCCAGGCATGCACTGACTGGTGTGTTATGGTAAAATCACCCACTCTGTTTCACACTGATTTCAGCAGAACTCCTCCAGGAGCAAAGGAATAACTCAGCATGAGTGAGTGTGTCAGAACTAGGTCCTAAGAAATTGCCCAAGATGAATGAATGAACAGTAGTAGCACAGGCTAGACCAGGGATGGGTAACTTTTTCCCTCCTGGGGGTCACTTTGAACATTTGTACAAGCTCCAAAGGCTACAATGAAGTTGTAGGCAGAGGTGTTTAATGTGTATGTCCAGGATAGGGAAATGAGGGGAGTTCAGATCAAGGATCTATGCTATGGAATGGATCCGATCAATTCCCTCTTCTGGAATGCATCCCCTCATCTTCACTCCCTTCTACAAGATTAATTATATTACTGCCAAGGTATTTGCTTACCTTGTGCAGAGGGACCCAGTGAGGCTGTGCCCCCTCATCTCCATATGACTTCTGGTCTCATCACTGCTACCTTGCTCCACCTCCTGGATTCCTGGATTGCCATCACTAGCCACACCATTGCCACTCCCCCACCTCCAGGTAAACAAAGCAGTACCCAAATAAGTTAAAAAAAACACTAAAATTGAGATTTTACTCAAACCATGGGAAGCCGTTCTAATGCTGAAAATTCAACAGGTTTATCAATTTTACCGAGTACCTGTTTAACCTTTAATCTACGTGCTGGTTCATTTGCAATAGCACTACTAAGGCTGGCCAAGTAGAACTCAGTTTGTCTTTGGGGAAAGGTTTTCTAAATCCCTCAAACTCTCCCAGAATATGCCCCCATGATGCTGCCCAGCTCGTCTCCCTGATGCTCCCCCTCACTCTTCTACGTTCTCCTTTAACCCTACCTCTTTCCCTTCCGGTGTCAGGCTCCAGGGGCGGAGCCAGGGAAAGGGGAGGGGAAGTCGGTAGACAGGAGAGGGGAACGGGGTGTAGGGAATCTGGGATGTCCCTTAGTACACAGGGGGAAACCTCTCAGATGCTCTCCAATACCAAGGAGATAGGGTGTTCAGCATGGATCCCAGCACTGCTGGTCTAAGAATGCCTACANCCAATTTTGCAACTTTCAGTACCCGTTTTTTGACTGCAGGTACTGATTTTCTGAATCTGATATTGTGGGGTTTTTTCACTTTCCATCCCGACTCCTCTGCTGATTAACCATAAATTTATTACTGTAACACCTGGTATTTTCATGTAATTGGATGGCCAATTGGTACTCAGAAATGTGGGTATTACCCAGAAGTAACAAATGAGCTACCCGTTTAGGTTTGTAATCTACCTCTATGCAGTGTGCTTGATATGATAAAATCTGGAGGGAATTCCATTGGTCACAAAGAGACTTTACAGGAGATCGAAATCGATAATCTGTGTTCTCAGTGATCCCTGTTGATCTTAAAATATGTTCTTGAATTAGACAGACATCCCACGCTGTACTGGCACGAGTATATGCACACTGTATCAATTTTATTTCTTCCATTCTGCTGAGAACTTTCACTCCCAGTGGGGAATTTAATCAAAAACCTTTGTTTTTCTGAGAAGTTTTGTTGTTGTCAAAAACAACCAGCATTTTCTTTCTGAAATATGTTCATAGAAAAATTCCCAGCCAGCCCAAGGAAACCGAGAGTTCACACCACACTCAGTGTTTGTGCACGTCTGTCTTCCTCCAGCTGGGTACAGTGCTGTGTAGCAGAGTAAGATATTAACATTCTTACTGCCTGACTTAGTATGTAAAGATAGTGGTAAGATGGGACTAATGTGGCATTTCTTAATAGGCTAAGCATTGGAATGCTTTGTACATTCCAATGCATATTGCCTGGCAAAGTAGCTCACTCTCTGAACCTTCTCTCTCCAGGGCCCTATTTGTCTGCTTATCCCCTTTCTGTACACATCATGGGACTGATCCTAATCCCATAGCACTGCGTGTGCAACGTGCATGCACAACCCACATGTGCCACCTGTATGGGGATTGTGTCACTCATGCAAACTGTGGGATTAGAATTGGAACCCATGTCTGCACCTCTCCTCTGGTCCTTTCACTCTGGTCTAGGTGCCTTGTCTTCTTTAGATCTGAAATGAATACTCACAAAAATGGGTATACCCAACAAAATTGTTGTACGTAACCTGATTCCGTAAATTGGGTACTAATCGGTATACAATTAATGCTCTTATGGGCTACCTGGTTTACTGATTTACCATTTTTCATCTCAATTTTCCAATTTCCAGTACCAGTTGTCCAACCTCCAATACCATTTTTTTTTAATTTCTGTCCCAGTTCTTCTACTCCGTAATAGTAATACCTAGTATTTTGGGGGTAATCAGGTGCCTGGCTTAATGCTTGATTACCAATCAGGCACCAGATGGATTACTTTAAAAAGCTGTTATTACTCATGGTTAGCAAATGTGCTACCCATTTCACTTCACACTTATTCTCCTACTTTAATCGTCCTCTCAACTCCCTTTTGCCCAGCTCCTCTCATGGACCTTTACTCCTCC
>QEPC01014289.1:986761-998303 GCA_003113815.1 Sphenodon punctatus
GCTCTCTTCTACAATGGGTCTGTGTGTGTGTGTGTGTGTGTGTGTGTGTGTGTGTGTGTGTGTGTGTGTGTGTGTGTGTGTGTATTTTCAAATGTTACAAGATCACGCTCAGCCACAGTCAATTCCCTGTGGTGGGAAATGGTCCCATAACATCTGTTGGGGAACCGGAAGTTCCCCCCCAGATGTTACCCACACTCAATCCCCGCTGGGAATCACATTCACCACACAATTGGCTGAACCCGCGGGGCCAGCGCCGATCGCGTGGTGAATGGGATCCCAGCAGGGATGAAGGGGCCTGTCACACCTGGACAGCAATCACGGCCCAGAATCCCCGCCGGGATTCCGGGCCGTGGTCATTTTGGGCGGGCGCTGCAGATGCATTGGCCACGGCGCCCGCCCATCTCCCCAGAGGGTGGGTGGTGGGGGAGCATGGGAGGGGGCGTTCGGCCGCACGTTCTGCTGTGCGGCCCCGCCCCCTCCCCAATTCCCCACCGGGATCCCCCGACACGTCTGTTGGCCATGTCGGAGTGATCCCAGCAGGGAATCCATGGGTTGTTTCCGTGACAGGATGAATGCCGCCCTGTCACGTCTGAAAATACCCTGTGTGTATCAGGCTATAATACATGTGTACATTGAGAAATTTTCAAAGGCAATGTAAGACCTCTTATTCAGCCAAGCATTTGGCAGGAGGGGATGCTGAATGGGGAGGTTGAAGGGTTTAAACTGATTTATTTTAGATGTTTTTACATCTAAAAAAGCTTTTAATAATGCCACCATTAGTAGTGATACAATTTATTCCAGCAACAAAGATAAGTTTGAATAATTCCAAAGTAAGCAAAATATGCAATCACAACCACCTGTGTATTAAAATGCATAGATATTTGTGTACCAATGCTAGAAGCCTCAGAAGTCAAATGAGAGAATTAGAGTACTTAGCTTTAAGTGAAGACACTGATATAACCGGCATCTCAGAAACATGGTGGAACAGGAAAATCAATGGGACACTGTGATACCAGAATACATAATATATAGAAATGACAGAGTTAGTTGTACTGAAGGTGGAGTAGCCTGGTATATTAAAGACAACATTGCATCAAGCATGATGTGTAGAGGTGTGCACCAGGGGTTCATGTCATTTTTGGTTTTCGTTTTTGTTATGTAAATCTGTCATTTTCATTTTCATAAATATAAAATCATCGTTTTTTGTTTTTCTTTAGTTTTCTTTTTCCATTGGTTTAAATGGAAAACACATTTTCAACTGTAACTTTTTTGTTTTTACTATATTTGGCTGAAACTAGGACAGATTGTACCTCCAACAGAAGACATTACCTATACCAAACTACAAAAAGATTGGATAAAGGATTCTGATTTTAGAAGCAGTTGAATTATATTTTTTTGCAAAAATCATCATATACATTCTTAGCTGTAACTTAACTTCTTTGCCTCACATTTAAAGTAGATGAAACTTGGCAAGTTTACACCCCTTCCTATATTTACTATCTCTGCCAATGTTCAGAAGAATTGGATAAAGGGTTCTGGTAGTATAAGCAATTAACATATAAATGTATGTCTGACTGTAATATCTTTGTAGTCCAATCAGTGTACGTGAAATTTGGCAGGGCTGTATATCACACTTTCATGATCATCTCTGCCAAGTATCAGAAATATGTGCTAAAGGGTCCCAATTTTATATGCCTCCACATCATATGCAGAGAAGGAACTTCTGCCAGGAATTCTCTTATGTTTCACTTTGGTATAAGATCGGATTGTGATGCCAATTGGCCAGCAGAAATGTCAACCAAATATTCTCATTCTGTGCTGTGACCATCCCAACATCTCTCCCCCACTTGTTACTTGGAAGTCAGAAGCATCTGTTTAGGGAAGAGCCAATAGAGATTGTCTTATGTCCTCTGTCACAGTGCTGCAGGATGTGAGTGTGATGATAATTGACCAGCCTGGATGTGTAAACTATGTCTCCTGATTTCTGGGATGCTGTCCCCAAAGTCCCAGGTTTGTCCCTTCTATGCCCACCTGCAGGCCGCCCTATGCCTGCCTCAAAGCCACTACTGATTGGTCCTGTAAAGCTGGAAGCATGCAGTAATTGGCCAGTGAATGTGTCTGTCAGTCTTTTGGGTTCCTCCACATCCTCACTCCTACATCCTCCCTCCCCTGCCATGCCATGTGCCTGCCTCTGACTGGCACTGCATGTGCTGCTTTTTATCTGAATAATGGTCTTCAAGGGGACAACTTCAATTGCTTATAAAATTGGGTTCCTTTATCAAATTGTCCTGTAGTCTGGCAGAGATGACAGTGAAGGTATATGATACATTCCTTCCAGCTGTCTTGTAAACAGGACGGAATATACAAAGGTTACATCTGGAAATGTATTTTCAAGTTAATGTCTTATACCATCAGGACCCTTTATTCAATCTTTCTGAAGACTGGAAGAAGTGTTAGGCTTTTGCAGGGACATAATATTTGTAGGTTTCATGCAAATTGGATAGAAGATAAATAAGCTGTAGCCATGAATATGTATAGCACTTTTCTTAAAATCACAACATTCAATTGCTTCTAAAATTGGTTCCCTTTATCTAATTGTTTTGAACATTGGTACACATAATGCCCTCGATTGGGGGTACAACCTCCACATGTTTAATCAGAATTGAATAAGAAACAAAATTGTTATAGCCATAAGTTTTTTCCCTTATTTCAAAACCAAAAATGTTGTTTTCATTTCTATTTTCATTATTATTATTTGTCATTTTTGTTATTGCAATAACGATAATGAAAAGAACAATTTTCATTATCTTTATTGTAATAACGAAAATGACAAACACACCCCTATCTTTCCCCTGGAATCACTATGGATAGAAATTCCTTGTTTAAACAGGAACTGAATAGTAGGAAGGCTATATTATAGACCCCCTGAAAAGGATGCTGACTATGGGGCCAATCCCATACCCCACAGATCCTGCACACACGCATGTGTGTGTTTCCCATATGGCACAATATGCCCACAATGGAGCTCTGTATGGTTTGTGTGCGGCTGGCCCCAGTGATTTTGAAATGCTAAGGGAGATGAGAGAGGATACAAAAGTATGCAGTGCAATAATAATGGAGGATTTTAACTGCCCTCATATTAACTAGGGAAATGTCTCCTTGGTGTATCCATGGGTCTAGGAACCATGTGCAGCCCTTTTACACATTGACGCTGGCAGCATCACCATCATTTTTGAAAAGTCCAGTTGTTCTGCACATGCTGATGCCATTTTGAAAAAGGGCTGTACATGCACAGAATGGCCCTGGTGGTTATTTTGTGCGTGCACAGTGATTTTTTTAAATTTATTTTTCAGCTCAAGATGGAAAACAACCTCCTTACTTCATCCTAGCCCCCTAAGGAGAAGCCTATAAGGGAGGGCAGTCTGAAGCAGCCTTGGAGCAGCTCCTGACTCGTACAGGCAGCCAGGTGAGTCAGCTATGATTTGAGTATGGAGGAGGGCTGTTTTTGAGATTCTCGTATTTCTCGGCGAGAATCCAGGCAATTCTCAGCTCTTTGTTGTTTGCAAGAACAAACTGAGAATCCCGATTCTCATCAAGAAATGTGAGAAAGTGAGAATCTAGTTTTAGCCCTAGCCAAGAGGGAGTTTGAGGAACAACTTGAATGGAATGCAAAATCCAATACAATTTTTTCCCCGCAGTACATAATACTGGAGTGGCTGACTGTTTCTTGATACGGTGGAATGACAGCACCTCTGTGTGAGGAATGATGGCCCCAGACCCATGATGGTGGGTCCTGGGGCTAGAGTGGCAGCTTCTAGATACATATTGGCCACAGCCCTCCCTGCCTGTAATTTGACCCCAGAACTGTGACGGCAGGTACTGGGGCTTGAGTGGTTGTTTTTTGGTGCGGTGGAATGACATCGCCTCGGAATGATGTGCACGGAATGATGGCCCCAGACCCATGACGGTGGGTCCTGGGGCTGGAGTGGCAGCTTCTAGGTATTGGCCATATATAGAGAGGGAGAGGGAAAGGATTCAATGGAGGGGGGAGGGAGGAAGGAAGATTGAACACAGGGAACACAGAGAGGGGTAAAACCAAAAAATAACACCTAAATATATCTAATATAATCTAAATAAATGATAATATGGAGGTAAATGGGTTGGATCGGATGGGTGAAATAGGAGGAGGATGGCAATGGATTAGGAATAGGAAGGAACAAAAACTTCTGGGAGCGAGGGAGCCTTCTGAAATGCCTGCTGTTCAGGAACAGTGACTAGCTAGAAGGTGTTGGGAAGTGGGGGAGGCAATCAGTTTTGTTTCTTGCTGCGCCTGCCTCATCGTAAGCCCCATTGTCTCTGTGCAGCTGAGCCCGTGGCCAAGCGCAGACTGCGAAGTCAGTGGTCTGAGGCAAAAAGGGATGCTGATTGGGCAGGCTGACTGCTACTGCAAGCCTCTCGACCCCTGCTGCCTGGAAGTCTGCTCTTCATCTGACTCCCCCTCCCTGTCATGTTTTGCATTCCAGTGACATGTTTTTGCTGCCCGAACTCACCCGAACAAGATCCGAACTGACCAAACTGTTAGGTCATTTCGACATTTGGAATCTAGTTCGGTTCGGTCAGTTCGTGTTCGGATTCGGGTTCGGGTTCGGTCATCCAAACAGGCTGAGTTCGGGCCAAACTCCGAACTTCCAAACCACATTTGCCCATACTTAATTGTGGAGGATGTTGGGGAGATAACTATGCCAGAAATATTTTTTGTTCGTAATGAATCTGAGGAATTATCTGAAATTAGCGTCATGTTGAATATCGATAAGTTAAACACTAGCAAATCACTCGGGCCTGATGGTATTCATCGAAGGGTACTGAAAGAACTTAAATTTGAAATTGCTGAATTACTATCAGTGATATGTAACTTATTGCTAAAATCCTCCTCTGTGCCAGAAGATTTGAGATAATTTAAAATATAAATAAATTAGTGTGCATGCTCACAATGGCCACCGGGGCTGTTTTGAGCATGTGCGGCTGTTCTGAGCCTTTACAAACTGGCTGCCCTTTTCCAAAATGATGCTGATGTTACCAGTGCCATTTTGGAAGAGGGCTGTCCATGCTCAGAATGACCCCGTTGTCTATTTTGAGCATGCACAGTGATTTTAAAATAATAATAATAATAATTTTAAAAATTCCTCCTCCTCCTCCTCCTCCTCCTCAGCTTCTCCACTTCCCCTGCAGAAATGCTGAGCAGGGACAGATCCATAAGTGAGACGCAGTGGCTCAAGCAGTCCCCCTGGCCTTGGAGAGGCAGGTTTGCCAGGTTTTAGGTTAATATTGATTTAGTTATTGATTTATTAGATCCATTTTCTAATTGATAATTAATAGATAATTACACAGGTTCAAAACCTGGACAAACAGCTAAATTATGGAAAAACCCAGAGAGATTGAAATGACTACATAAATAAAGAGAGGCACATAATTAGTAATAAGAATATAATTGAAAATATTTATGAAAACATAGTAAAAGCATTTTCTATGGGACAAGACCCCAAAACAGAATAAATCATTAATAGGTGGTTTATATAAAGTATTTCAAAGGTACATGTTACATAGATAGAGTTAAAGTTAAAACTTAAGATTGTTCTAAGTATTAAAAGTACAAAGGTTAAAGTAATAAACTTAAAACTAGCATAGTTACCCAGGCATACAAGCTTAAGAAAGATAAAGGAAGATCATGTGACCAGAGGATCACCATGGTGACCAAGGAGCACCAGGAAAGTGTTCATGTCGTCTGAGGTAACATTTCCTTGGTGACTTACTCTTTTATAAGAAAACTGACGTCAAACTCAGGCTACGTAATTCATATATTATTAACTGCCAATAGCATGGTTAAAATGGATTAATGCATGCATAAAATTATAAATGTGTGACGTTTTTGGTTAAGATATTGGGGAACTAAAGTTATTACCTCCGCCCATGAAATATCCTGTTTTTATAAACTGTTTTAAACCTCAATCTTGCAACCCATTTGTACAACAAAGATTTTTCATCAACTGTATGCCTCCACTTCCCTAAATGTGAACTTACTCATACTTTCCTAAACATTAACTAACAAGGTTAAAAGTTAAGCAGGGGAAAAGCTATCAGAAGACCAAATATGTCCAGGCCTTTAATGTCCAAATTAAAGCCAGTATGTCCAGACTATAGCCAATCTGTTAAACGTATCTCACATATGTCAAAACTGAGGGTAACACAGGTGAGTAAAAGGGGCCCCACTTACCTCCCTTTTTTACAAGTGTTGGGGGAAAACTTTTCTCAAGATTTTCACCCTTCCTCTGAGAATCCAGGCAATTCCCAGCTCATTCTCATTTGCAAAAATGAGCCGAAAACACTGATTCTTGTCGAGAAAAGTCAGAATACCAAGATCGAGTTTCAGCCCTAATTCACAAAGTGATTTGCTCGGAAATGTGGTAAAACCAGACAGAAACCCAGAAATAAAATAGTACCCTTGGCAATGTGGTAAGTAGTCTTTTGAAGGTATCCAGTGTCTGACTTTCCCAACATGGAGTGTTTCCATGTAGTGTTCAGAGACCGGGATAGACTGCTGATTCTGCTGGTGTACCAACCACCCCACTGCACAGCAGACTCCCTGACTGCTCTAGCCAAGCTGGTCTCAGGGGTGGTACTAAGGTTAGCAAGACTTATTGTCTTGGGTGATTTCAGTATATAAGCTGAGGCTGGCCTTTCGTGGGCAGATCAGGAGTTCATGGCTGCCATAACAACCATGGGCCTTAGGGATGTGCGAACAGAACGCAGTTCAGATGTTCGGACGTTCGGTCCGAAAACTTAGTTCGGGTTCGTGGGCTCGGTCCCGCGGAGTTCAGACCCCCCCCCCAAACATTTAGAAAGTTCAGCCATGGCGGAGGCTTGGGGCGCTCGTGGGGGGGGAGTCCGTGGGGGCATGGCAGGCTGTTGGAGAGACAGCAGCAGCAGCAGCATAGACTGGAAAGGCTTGGGGCTTGGCACCCTGGGTTACCCGGGCAGGCAGGATCGGTGCTTGGCCCCTGGGGGTGCCTGTGGTGCCATGGCTGGCCATCTGAGACCCAAAGGCCGCAGTAGCAGCAGAGGCCGGAAAGGCTTGGGGCTTGGTAGCTGGCCTGGCACCCCTACTTGGCTGGGCATTTCAGGCTGCCAGGCATTGGTGGAGCAGCAGCAGCAGCCATTGGATTTCCTGGTAGCAGAACCCATGGCACAGTAGAGACAGCAGCGGCAGCAGCAGCAGACAGGCAGTGTGGCATGAGCAGTAGAAGGCAGGCTGAGGCAGGATTCGAGGTTGGTAACCTGGGCGGGCAAACAGGTGGCGTGGCATGAGAGACAGTAGAGAAGGCAGTTTGGGACCTTGGCAGGGCACTCCGATAGGCTGACGAAGACTGTGAAGCAAGAGAGAGAGAGAGCCAGTCAGATAGGTGGGCCAAGATCATATAGCCAGAGGCCGGCTGGAAGGCTTACAGCTTCCCAATGCCACCCGGCATCATGAGCTCAGTCAGATAGGCCGGACGAGGCCATCTAGTCAGAGAGAGAGAGAGGCAGGGCAGGTGCCAAGCATTGGGAGGGAGGGACAGCACCTCAGCACAGCAGCAGTAGCCCAGATTGAGGAGGAGCACCATCCCAAGTCTGCCCCTAGCATGGGATAGCGTGTGCCACTGCACCATCAATCCATGTCCAGGGGCAGATCAGGGAATCCCAGCAGCAGAAGGTTGACCTTTATAAAAAAAAAACTGCTCCACCAGCTTGGCCCCCAGTTTCAGGCGGTGCAGTGAGCAAATGTCCCCCACCATAGAGACCACCCACTTGCTGGGGACACTTGTTGGTGGGCAGGACAACAGACCCTTGGCCACTTTGGACAGGGCTGTCCACACGTCCCTCCAAGAGCTGTGTCGCCACCATGTTCTGCCCCTCCCATCAGCACTGTCAGCGGTGCAGCAGCAACAGCCAGTTGAGGCCCAGAAGTGTCAGTGCATCATGGAGGAGCTGGTGTGGCGGAAGCTGCCAACTTAGTCCATTGGCAGCTGCAGGATGTAGAGGGCAGTGTGGCTTTCAACTGAAAGCCTTGTGTTGGACTTTAAAGGAGTGGGTGAGGGAGAAGCTGTCAGGGACTGCGGGTGCCACCATCCACATCACCACAGACCTGTGATCGAACAGAAATACGCAGCATGCCTCCCTTGCAGTGACGGTGCACTGGTGGCAGGACCCAGAGGCAGCATTTGGGAATGGTAGGAGGGGTCCTGAAGCAGGGTATAGGTGAGTCGTGCTTCAAGCGGAAGTCATGGACATCCGCCACACTGCTCGGAACATCGAGGCATCCCTGACCGCCATGGTGAGAGAGTGGGTCACACCAGGTGCACCCTTCACCAAGGGGTGCATGGTGATGCACAATGCAGCCAACATATTGAGGGCAGTCCATGAGGGGGGGCGTCACCAGCATCCCTTGAACCGCACACACCCTTCACATGGTGGTCAGGGACGCTCTGGGCTTGGGGAAGAAGGGGATTGGGGCAGTCTTAGCTCCATGATCGAGCGGGGGAGGAAGTTGACTGGTTTCTTAAACTGGAGCGTGAAGGGCAGCGACCTCCCCCAGTCAAAGCAGGCACAGCAAGGCTCCCCAGTGCACCAGCTGGTGCAGGATGTCTCCACATGATGGAATTCCACATTCCTGGGGCTCAAGCAGCTTCTCGAGCTTTTCATCAGGTTCAACTGGTGACAGATAGGGGGCACCTCCAGGGTACAATGGGGCAGAATGGGAGATCCTAGCTCACATGGACTTTGTCCTCAGACCATTCCTGGCCATGACAGAAACCATTAGTTCCTCCATGGTCACCATCAGCCAGGTGACTCCTCTGTTCCAGAGTCTCCTGAGAAGGCTGGATGAGATTCTCCAGGGGCAGGATTGTGGCTCTCAGGCCAGGAAGCTGGTGGCTGAGGCAGTTGTTCTGGTGCGGCAGCTGAAGGCAGGGCTGAAGGCATGGTTTGATGAGCTCCTGCAGTGGGAGGAATATGTGTTGGAAGGAAACCATGCTGGACCCCAGGGTCAAGGGCAGCGTCGCACGCCAGACACCACTCTATGGCCACTGGAAGGGTGAGCTGGTGGAGAGGGTCCATCAGGCAGAAAGGGACGGCTCTGGAGAGTGTGCGGCAGCAGCAGCAGGATGCCCCTGGGGATGGTGGGAGTAGGAGCAGCCACACCTTTCAGTTGATCTATCCCTGCCCCCAGCCCTATCAGTAGCAGCACCAGCAGCAGGCTGAGCAGCAGCAGCACCCCTATTTTTGGATGACATGGATGACGTGGATGGACAGCTCTCCCTGTCTGGGATGTAGGCCCCAGAATCCTGATGGTGGGTCCTGGGGCTGCAGTGGCTGCTTCTTGATGTGGTGGAATGACAGCTCCCTGTGAGCGGAATGATGGCCCCAGAACCCTGATGGTGGGTCCTGGGAGTGGGACTAGAGTGGCAGCTTCTGGATGAAGTGGAACAGCAGCCCTCCCTGCCTGTAACATCGGCCACAGAACCCTGACGGTGGGTCCTGGGGCTGGAGTGGCTGCTTCTTTGCACAGTGAAATGACAGCTCCCTGTGAGCAGAATTACAGCCCCATTACCCTGATGGTGGGTCCTGGGACAGGAGTGGCAGCTTCTGGATGATGTGAATGGACATCCCTCCCTGCTTGTAATGGAGGCCTTAGAACCCTGCTGGTGGGTCCTGGAGCTGGAGTGACTGGCTGTTTCTTGATGCAATGGAATGACAGATCCCCATGGGCGGAATTACAGCCCCAGAAACCTGATGTGGTGGAATGACAGCTCAGCGTCAGTGGAATGACGGCCCCAGAACCCTGATGGTGGGTCCTGCAGCTGGAGTGGCTGGCATTCCTGCTTGGCTGGGAATTGCAGGCTGGCTGGCATCAGTGGAGCATAGACAGATGCCCGTCCAGGGCTCAGTGGTGNAGTGGCTGGCATTCCTGCTTGGCTGGGAATTGCAGGCTGGCTGGCATCAGTGGAGCATAGACAGATGCCCGTCCAGGGCTCAGTGGTGGGCACCTGTGTTCAGCCAGAGGTTGCAGGCTGGCTGACATTGGTGGAGCAGCGACAGAGGACCAGCCAGGCCTTGGTGGCTGGCATCCCTGCTCGGCCGGGCATGCAGGCTGTCTGGTCTGGATGTGGGACACTTTCAGGAAAGTGGAATGATGGCTCTCCGTGAGTGGAATGACGGCCCCAGAACCCTGACGGTGGGTCCTGGGGCTAGAGTGGCTGGCACCACTGCTCAGCTGGGCATTGCAGGCTGGTTGGCATCGGCGGAGCAGTGGCAGAGGCCTGACCAGTGCTCAGTGGCTGGCCCCCCTGCTTGGCCGTGTGTTTCAGGCTTGCATCCTACTCTCTGGATCTCAACAAGCTATTAAGCCAATTGGTCAAGCCTTGCGCAATAGTGAATCACGTGGCCACCCAGTAGCAGACATTGGATTGCCAGGGCACAGTACCCATGGCAAAGCAGAGGCAGCAGAAGCGGACATTGCGTTGCCCGGGCACAGAACCCATGGCACAGACAGCAGAGGCAGCATTGGCAGCAGCAGTAGCAGAAGACATTGGATTGCCAGGGCACAGAACCCATGGCACAGAAAGCAGAGGCAGCATTTGCAGCAGCAGCAGACATTGGATTGCCCGGGCATAGACCCCATGGCACAGACAGCAGAGGCGGCATTGGCAGCAGCAGCGGACATTGGATTGCCCAGGCACAGAACCCATGGCACAGACAGCAGAGGCATCATTGGCAGCGGCAGCAGACATTGGATTGCCGGGGTACAGTACCCATGGCACACAGGGATGGCCCCAGGGTTTGTGAGGCCATGTGCAAAGTCTTGGTATGGGGCCTAATTTGCATAATTAGGCCCCACCTAATTATGCAAATGTATACATTTACATAAAACTTACTCCCTCTGTACATGAAGGAGTCCCATTCTCCACCCCTCCGAGCAACCATGGAGAAGCATGGCCTCCTAATGTTTCCCCCCCTCCCCAGCCTAGTGTCTACTCCCCAGAAATGGTTCCACTGCAGGGGCAGCCAAGCAGGCAGTGAGGCAGGCACAGAGAGACTGACTGCATCCACTGCCTTACTGGAGAAGGGCGTGAGCTTAGCCAGTCTGGCCTCCAGGGCCTGTTACTTCTTGCTGCTGGTGCCTCCTGTGCCTTGTGCATGCATGCAGTGCAACCAGTCCAGAGGTGCTGCTACCACACACACAAGACACCCAAAATGCAGCCAGCTTATTAAGCGCATTATGCCATGAAAAGAGACATATAACCAGTTCAGTTGGGCCCCCATAATCAGTTCATGCTGCTCCCACCCCATAACCAGTTCATTTGGGCCCCTGCCCCCCATATAATCAATTCACGCTACCCCCCACCCATAACCATTTAATTTGTGCCCACGGGGCAGCGTGAATTGATTATATGGGGGGCGCAAATGAACTGGTTATGGGGTGCGGGTTTAAAGACAGTATTCCTGTTAG
>QEPC01014289.1:1000911-1012759 GCA_003113815.1 Sphenodon punctatus
TAGTGAAATAGCAGCCATAATAATCTCAGAACCATATTTGCAGATTTATTTTCCAAGACAGAATAGATATTGCTTTACATCCTAAATTCCTACCTAAGGTAGTATAAGTAAGACAGTTGTGAGAATGTGGCCCTTTTTACACGGGCCTCTCCCAGCCTCTCCCTTTTTACACGGGCCTCTCCCACGCAGATTTCTGTGTGTTCATGGGTGGGGGAACCCCATGTGAATGACATGGTGCACGCGCCCATGGTGAGTGGGGGGTACGTGCATGCTCACCTACCACACATCCCCCACTCACCCCCCACTCATCCCCATACACGGAGCAACCAGGGGAAATGGTGTTTACTATGTGGGTGTGGGTGAGTGGTGGATGAGTGGGGATGTGTGTGCAGCCGTGTGCATGACCCACCCATGCACTGGTGCACCCACGGACTCCCCACCCAGTGGAGCCATGTAAAAATATCATGTGAGGAGCCACTCGAAGAAGAACAGAAGTTTGCTACCTTGTAAACAAGGTTCTTTGAGATGGCTCGGAACATTCTCACAAATACCCACCCTTCCAGCCCCGCATGGAATTCTTTTCTTAGATTTCTAGAAAGGGTTGAAAGGAACTGTCATTCAGAGGGGAAGGGTTCTTTTTATACTAGAGGAGCTCGAGACCAACATGTGGTCTTATATTTGAATAGGGTGAGCGTGCACAACCCAGTTGTGAGAATGTTGGGAGCCATCTCAAAGAACCTTCTTTATAAGGTAGCAACCTTCTGATCAGCAGTGGAGAGGAGCTGTTTGTAAACAAACAGCCTTATCTCCCAGCCTGATCAAGTGTCCCCACTGCTGCTGCTGCTGCTGAGCTACTAGAAGGCAGAGGCAGGTGAGGGATGGGATCTGGAGCCAGGGAGGGGAGGAAGAATCATTTACTGGGGAGAAGCTGGCTGCAGCCTGCTGCCCAGCCAGGCAAGTGTGGGGCTCCAGCTGGCCACGGGGCCATGTGCGACCGCAGATTGCCAGGGCACAGAACCCGTGGCACAGAAAGCAGAGGCAGAATTTGCAGCAGCAGCAGACATTGGATTGCCCAGTAGTTGAACCCATGGCACAGACAGCAGAGGCAGCATTGGCAGGAGCAGCGGACATTGGATTGCCCGGTAGCAATCAGGCCTGTGCAGTTTGGAGCGTGGTGGGGCATGGTGATGGGCTCGGGCTGCTGCTGATGCCTTCCACTCCACTGGCACGGCCCCTGCCACCTCTGCCACGTGCCCCATTGCCCGCCTTACGCACAGCAGACCGGCCTCTCCTGCTTCCCTTCTCCATTTCTCCCACCCAAATCATGAAAACAAAGATTTTATTTATTTAATTTTTTATTTATTTATTCACATTGGTAATCTAATATTATATATATATATATATACACTAACTCTAACTGCTATTAACTATGCTAAAACCTATGGAACTAAATGAATTATCTAATATCTACAAAGGCCTAGTCCTACAAATACACTATAAAATATTAAAACTGAATCACTACACACTATCTCTATCTATCTCGTTACTACAACTATCTATCTTTAGTAACTATCTAATATCTATCTATATATACACAGGGATGGGGGAGAGACAGACAGCTCACAACAAACAACACAGGGAGGGGTACAAAACTGAAATGAATCCTAAATCAATCTAATGCTACACTAAATAAATCCAAAAACAGGGGAAGGGAATCAGGGATGGAATATATATAGGGAGGAGGGAAGGATTCAATGGAGGGTAGGGAGAATGAACACAGGGAGCGGTAAAAAATAAAAATAACACCTAAATCTATCTAATCTAATATAAATAAATGAAACTACAGAGGTAAATGTGTGGAAATGGGTGAAATAGGAGGAGGATGGCAATGGGAGGTACACAAACTGCTGGGAGAGGGAGACTTCTGAAAATGCCTGCTGACAGGATCAGTGGCTAGCTCAGAAGGAGTCGGAAGGGGGGAGGGCAATGACTTTTGTTACTTGCTGTGTCCGCCTTACCATAAGCCCCATTGGCTCCATGCAGCCTAGCCCGTGGCCAGTCGCAGACTGCGAAGCCAGTGGTCTGAGGAAAAGAGGGATGGTGATTGGCCAGGCTGGCTGCTATTCTAAGCCTCTCCACCCCTGGAGCCAGGAAGTCTTCTCCTCAGCTGACCCCCCCCCCCCGGGCCTTCCAGCCTTGTTTTTCCTGCCCGAACATGCCCAAACTCATCTAAATGTGTCCGAACTGTTTGGGGCTTTGGGCGTTTGGTTCGGTCGTCCGAACAGGCCAAGTTCGGGCCGAACACCGAACGGCCAAATGGCGTTCACACATCCCTAATGGGCCTATCCCAGGTAATATCTAGCCTGACACATGAGGCTGGACACGTTGGATCTTATGTTCTGTACTGGCCTGGATACAGGGATTCTGGTTATTGGGGGTGTTGTTATGACACTGTTATCCTGGTCAGACCATTACCTTCTGAAGGCCCATATCCCTGCCCTCCTTTGCCCTAGTTAGGGTAGTGGATCAATTCAGATGATCTTCCCCCAGAAACTAATGGATCCAATAAAATTCCAGAACTCTCTGGAGGATTTACCCAGTGACCTTAATGGCCTCCCTGTCAATGTCTTGGTTGATTTGTGGTACACAATTTTGTCCCAGGGTACCCTGGTGGCACCCAGGCATCTACTTCCTCCCTAGTGGCAGCACAGGTCTCTCTGGTATATGGAGGACCTGAGGCTGCTAAAGCGAGAGGATAGGAGGTTGGAGCACAGGTGGCAATTGACTCATGCTGAAGCCACCAACTGTGTCATAGAATGTTTTTAAGGGACTATGCTGTGGCTGTGGCAGCAGAGAAGAAATCTTTCTTCACGGCCACCATAGCATCTGCAAAGTGCCATCCAGTAGAGCTCTTCTAGATGGTGAATAGCTTATTAAATCCTGGCTGTCTCTGCCTGGAGTTAGAGGCATTGGCTCTCTGTTGTGATGTGTTTGCTACCTACTTTGCAGATAGCCGTTCATATGCGACTCAACTAGGGTGCTGCTCCTTTGGGTGCAGGGTCAGAGTTTGGGGTTGAGGAGGCTCAGTCTTCTCCAATTTACTTGGATCAGCTTCGATAGATGTCTCCCACAGATGCAGAGCATGTGCTGGGTGGGGTGTGTGGTGGGGGGCAGTGTCTGACCAATTGTGAACTAGATCCATGACCATCCTGGCTGATGAAAGCCAACCGGGAGGAGACACTGGGGGTTTGCTGGAAGGGGTTGCCAGGTGCCTCATGGTCTTAAAACTGTGATCGTCCATCCGCTGCTCAAGAAACTATATCTTGATGTTGACTCCCCTGCCAGCTATCACCCTGTCTAGTCTCCCCTTTTAAGGGAGGTTTATTGAACAGGTGGTTACCTCGCACCTCGAGGTACATCTCAATGCCATTGGATTCCTTGACCCATTTTAGTCCGACTTTCATCGTGGGCATGGCACCAAGACTGAACTTGTGGCTTTGGTTGATTATCTTTGCTTGGAAATTGACAAGGGAAACTGTACCCTGTTGATTTTGTTAGATCTGTAAGTGGCCTTTGATACTGTAGATCATGGGCTGTTTTTGACATGGCTACAGGACCTGGCTGGGGTGTGCGGGATCACTCTTGAATGGTTCTGCTCATTCCTGGTTGGGAGAACCCAGAGAGTGGTAATGGGTGGTGGCTGGTCATCCCCTCAGAAGCTCCTGTGTGGGGTCCTGCAAGGTTCCATCTTGTCTCCAGTCCTGTTCAATGTGTACCTGTGGCCCCTGGGCAAGATCATGCTGATATTTGAAGTGAGGTGCCATCAATATGCTGATAACACTCAGCTCTCTCCTTTTCATCTGACCCAGGTCCTGCAGTCTTGGTGCTTATCCAGTGCCAGGCTGCCATTGAGGACTGGATCCGGGCAAGCTGATTGAAGCTGAATCCAGACAAGAACGAGGTGATGATGGCTGGCTGGCTGGCTGTGTGACCTGGGAGATGTAGGGACCCCTGTTATTGATGAGGTCCAGCCACCTTTGGTCACTCAGATTCACAGCCTTTCACAGATTCACAGCTGCACCTGGATTGTCAGGTTGTACTGGTGGCCAGGTGTGCCTTTCACCAATTACATCTGGTGAGAAGGCTGTGACCATTTTTATCAGACTCGGATTTGGCCGCTATCATCTATGCTTTCATAACCCCTGTTTACAATGGGGCTGCCCTTGAAGACTGTTCAGAAGCTACTGTTCGCACAGAATGTGGCAGCCCGCCTTCTGTCCGGAATGGATTGCCGGGAGCACATTACACCGGTGCTCCAGAGTCTGTATTCACCACTGATAGCTTTCTGGGCACAATTCAAGGTGCAGGTTTTAACTTATAAAATCCTAAACAGCTTGGGATCCAGATATCTGAAAGATTACCTCTTCCCTCATGTCCCTTCATGGCCCCGTGGTCAGCTGGGGGCACCCTTTTTCAGGGGCAATCTCCCTGGGATGTTTTATAACTAGGGTACGGAGGGAGACTTTCTCAGTCGCTGCCCCATGATTACAGAAACCCTCCCCTTAAAGGATCACCTAAGCCCAAGTCTGTTCATCTTCCGGAAATGATGTAAGACCTTTTTATTTGGTTAATCAATTGGCAGGCAAAAACAGTGTGGGTTGGGATTTGGTGGAGGGGTGGGCTGAATAGGATATTAAGGGTTTTTAAAATTCATTTTAATATTTTTTTTTATTCCTGGTTGTTGTTGTTTTTATTGTAAACCACCCTGAGCCTCTGTGGGAAGGGCAGCATAGAAATGTGAATGAAAAATGAATGAATGACTTAATTAATTCATTGTATGTGGTACACAGTTGATAGAAAGTTGATAAATCACGACAGTATCAGGAAATGGTCTGAAAGTTGATCCTGTTTCCTGAGATAGTGAGATTATTCACGGGTAGTAATTTATTTGGTTTAATACTTGATGATCCTTTCACGGTGTTGTCAACCAGGAGCAACTCAACTGAATTCAAGGAAGCCTCATTGGGTGCTTTTAGACAGACAGTAGCCCCACCTTTGCTCTGCCGCACCTCTGGATAGCCCATCCAGATGTGCAGACAGAGCAGAGGGAGAGCAGACTGTCCCTGCTCCACTTCAGTCCCCCTTGCATTGCTCCAGAACACCGTGGAGCACAGCCAGTGGAGCAGACCGCCCAAACCCAGGGCACTGGCCTGAGACAGAGCTACTTTCTGTCCACTCAATGGATAACTGCTGCAGCTCCGCTCTCATTGAGCAACCAGGGGTGCCATGCAGGGCGGCGGACAATGGGCCAACACAGCCACTGGGTCTGTTTGAACCTGATCTCGGTGGGTCTGCAAGCAGGAAGACAAGACATGGGTGCAGCCCCAGAGCAGGTCGAGGGATGGCCAGCCCCACATCCATCTGAAAATACCCACTGAAGTAATAGACCTCAAACACTATCTTCTTAAAATGAATAAACTGATAATTTTCAAGGCTATGCAGTGTATTAGGAGAAGGATCTGGGATTTCAAATAGGTTCATTTATTTCTTTTTAGTCCCTCTGACCTCTCTAAACATTTTCCAACTGTTTGAATGCGGGGGATAACGAGACTGAGCAATAGATGCTATGACCCTCCATTTTCTCTTCTGCCTCTGATTAATAAACACACGTGCATTCCGCTTTTGAACAGCTCACCGGCCTGGTGTGATCGTTACTGAAAACACAATAGCATTTAATGATAATTACAGACTTTCCAACAACAACATGCAAGGGCTCCAGGGGTTCAATACCAATAGGTAGTCACTGTTTAAATGCTAGAATGAATAGTTCACCAGCAAATGCCTCAAAGGCAATGTTAGGATAAATTGTACTGAAAGCAACAGTGAAATGAACTGTAATTTACATTTACATGATTTGATTTACTTGGCTAATTCTATTTAAAGCAAACATCCCAAATGCACCAAGGCTTTAATAGAAAACCAGTTCCCTTTTCCTTTTCTTTTTCTTTTTTGTTATTTTCTTGGGCTTGGTGACAAACATGCACCAAAGTAAAACAATCAGCAGAATAGATCTAACACGTAGCTGTGCCCTGGGAACTGAGCTTTATAAACACTTTCCCTCCAAAAAGGCATCAGATGTACCTGATAGCTTCATTCTACACATCAAAGCTACTCATCAGAGAGTGAACACAACAGTGCTGCTGACGAGATAAATTAATGTCTCTCCGCTATGTTAATTGCTTCATTATTCTGTGCTTGTTGCCGAACTTCTAGCGGGAACCATTCCCAGGGCTGCTACCATGGCTAAAAAATCAAGCTGTTTTATCTGTCCTCGCACTCTGAGATGACTGATAGGTTTGATTGTGCTGGGACAGCAGCAGGTGTTTAAAATTCTTCACAGTCAGGACCGGGAGTCCTAGCGAGGAGGAAAAGGCAAGAGTGTGGCAGCCAAAGAGCAATGGCAAACTTTCGGACAGGAACCTGTGGCCCAGATCCAGCCCAGAACGGCTTTTTATTTGGTTCCTTCCGGATTCCTTGAACTGGCTTTTGGATCCAGTTCCTACCGTCAAGCACTGAAAAGGTGAACACAAGAAAAGAGCAAACACTGAAGGAAAGGGGATGGATCTCTATGGTAGTGGTGGGCAACTTCAAACCCAGGGGCCAAATATGGCCTGCGAATGGCTTTTATATGGACCCTTTCCAGTGTTTATATGGTCCCTGGATCCAGTTCCTACCCACAAGCAATGAAAACTGAGCCAGGACAAGGGAGCAGAGATGAGGGCATGCACACAAGGATAGAGAATAGATTCACAGCAAAGATCCATGATCTGGATCCTCCTCTTCCTGTGCACTGCCACCCACAACTTCTATGTGGCCCTTGGAGCATGTACCAATTTCCAAAATGGCCCCTGGGAAGGAACAAGTTCCCCACCCCTGATCTATGGCATGGAATAGATCCATGGTCTGGTTTATTTGTGCAGAATGTTGAAAAATATAAGTGGTATTTAATTTTAAAAGTGTATAAACTTGAATTAAATCAGCACAAACTTTTTTTTAATGTTACCGTAAGTAGTTTCCTGAGATCAGAAGTTGACTTTCTGGGACTGGAAAGTTGATTTTACTGGACAGAAAACCCATACATGTTTTAAGAAGAAAAATGGTGGGGGGGGGGGAGTAAAATTTTTAAATCGGAAGCAGTTTTCCAGGACTTAAAATTTCAACAACAAAATTGGAACGTGACAAGAATCCGATAAATTGGTGCCGGGAGTTCGTATATCGACAAAAATGTGGGGGGAAGTATTATTACTGGGAGTTGACATTCCAGATCTGGAAGTCAACATTTTGGGATATCATGTACCGATTGGGTTGTAATCAGATACCACATGGTACCCAATCGTTACCAACTCCATTTGGGTACTGGAAATTTGACAGACTACCTGTTTTTGTGGGTACCCTCTGTCAGCTCTAGTTTTGACACTTTTGATTTATAATAAAATAAGGCCAAAATATTTCTAAGCAAATAACTGGTGGACATTTTTGTAAGACTTAAAAACTTTCTGAAGAGCTAGACAGTCTCCACAATAGTTGATTCTTTTAAAATTCTATTTAAAAAAAAAATTAAAATAAAAAAATTGGAACATCTCTGAACTTCTTGAGTGGAAGACTGTTGAGGAATAGGCATATTTTGAGGGAAACAGATCAAAAATGTGAGCAGGGTTGGTCTATTCTTTGGCTTTTGGTAAAGCAAAGCAGAGTTAGAGCTTTGAAGAGGTCAGTTGTACATGCATAAATTCCATCAGATGCATTTTCAGATGACAGGGGATCCTAAAATTATTCATTCAGGTGTTTTCACCTGTAATTAGAGGCTTTTGATAATTTGTCTTTTAACCTGTCTGTACCTCATTAGTATTTGCAGTAAGTTAAGTTGGAGCCGAAACAGTACATTTACTAATACCCATGGATAATACCTGCAATTTTGGGTAGTCTGTCATGTGCCTGATCAGTTCCTGAGTACTGAGTTGGACATTCAATTACCTGAAATATCAGTCATTATTCTTACCGAGTTACCAACTTTCACCTTTACCGACTGATTTTGGTAATGGAAAACCAGTAAATCAGTATGGGTATTTGCTAAATCAGTATGAGAGGACACTAAATTGGTACTGGAGGTCACTAAATCAGAACACCAGGTACCAATTCGTGCCCACTGTTATTGAATCGGATACCGTAATTCTGACTAGTATACCCGCAAAATGACCACCGGACCTTTCTTAGCACATGCACAGTTTTCTAAAATGGTGGTGGCAGTGTTGCTGGAATTTTGGAAAAGAGCAGCCAGTCTGCACATGTGCAGAGATAGTTTTGCAAAAAAATTGGGAGCGGCCGGGTATGTATGCGCAGAATGACCCCACAGCCATTTTGTACATGCACAATTATTTTTTTTAAAATTTAAATTATTTTTAATTGAAATGGCTGCTCGACCATTTTGTGCATGCATGCCCTTTTCCAAAATCTGCCACCATTTTGGAAAAGGGCAGCCAGTCTGAAATGAACATGGGTGGGTGTGTTTCAGACAAATGGAGGTGATGCTTCAACCTCCATTTTGGAAAAAGGGCACACAATTGCATGTGAGAACGGTCCAATGGCTATTTGCCCATGCGCAGTAATTTTTTTATATGAAAAATGTATGAAATAAACAAATGTTGTTTGCTTATTCATTTTGGGGTCCTTGGTTACTAAACTAATGGGGCACCATTCATTTTAGTAACTTTACACACAAAAATGAATTGCACACCCCTAATTATTAATTTATTATTATTATTATTAGTAGTAGTAGTAGTAGTAGTAGTAGTATAGTGCAAGTAGTGTACCTGGCACTGTACAATCACTAGTTATAAACACAGGTCCCTACCCTAGGGGGCGTGTTAAGAATAATCATACTAAACATAAGACAGCTTCTTTAATTTGTCCCTTAGTTAAGATCCCTGCAAATTTATAGTACATGTTTTTTGAGCCAAGAAGATTTTATTCTCAAAATCCCTCACTGCTTTGCCTCTTCCCTGTGTCCCTTTCCCCCCTGCTTGACAGATAAACACCAGAACGATAGAATGCTATGACTTTTTTTTTCTTTCAAGCAATCAATATTAGTTATTAGGTGAGTAATGATGACTCTTCATCTTAGAGTGAAGTCCTGCACAGAGATGCACAAGAACTTGTTGAGTAAACAAAAAGTGTTTTTAACATGTCAGAGTTTCATCTATAAATCCTGTTGCTTTAACATTGCACAGAGCATATTAAAATAAATTACTGAAAGAACAGGCAGTTCTAAGTGACATCCTAAACCATTTTCACACTACAAGACATTGGCCACAACCCAAAGCCCCTCTCTGCACGAGATCCCCCCTCCCCTCTCTCTCGTACACACACACACACACACACACACACACACACACATATCCCTGTTCTTTTCAAGTTGAAATTAGTTTTCCATTGGATACCTGGTTATTAGTAACATTCAGTATTTTAGGAAGATGGTTAATTGAAAATGGTATTAACTGGTATTTGCGATAGTTGGCTATCCAAGGGGTTTTCTGTTTGGCTATCTGGAATATCGGTTATTTTCTAGCAAACATTGTTTCATTTCCATGCATAATATCTGCAAAAACAGAATGGGTAATCCATTTTCAACCTAGTTCACAGGCAAAGAGTAGGCTGAAATCTGTGAAAAATATTTTCAATAATGGACAGATTTGCCAAACTCAGATTCTGCTCCTGGGCAACTTTTGAAAAGGGTCAATATTCATCAAATGAACGCATGCAGTTTTAATAGCACCACCCAGATCCTACACATCGGCAGGCAAAACTCAAAATAATCCCTTCAGCAACTCATGCCAGTCTAATTTAGCTCAGCGAAATAACTACGTGGCATCCTGCAGCTTTGCGACACCGGGCCTGATGAAGGGTCTGATGCTTTGGTTGGGGAGCATCTGTCACAAGGTGTTGAGCATGCTCCTACTGGAATAGCCAGCACATCCAGGATAGGACTCTATAGTGAAGCCCACCAGAGTTACTCCTGAAACAGATACCAAATTTATACTAAATATTTTAATACTAAATTTACTATCTGAAGCTAATATCTGGTATTCAAGATTGTTTGGTTCCCCGGTAACTAGCCGTTTGCCGGAACCAGATATTACTGATTACACAGGGCAAACCTTAGCACAGAACAACCCAGAGCCCGCTCTTTCCAGGGGCTTCAGTAACCTCTGTTTTTAACAGAGCAGAGTGTGGGAACCCCACTCCCTGTCAGTGGGGCCCCAAACATGATCATCTTTAGGACCCTGCAGAGGGTGCCCCCAATTGTGGAGGGGCCATCAGGAGCCCTGCAAATTCTAAGGCCAGCCCTGTGATGACTTGTTTATTATTTACTGCATTAACATTTACCACATAATAACCAAACCAGGCCCAGAAGGAGGGAAGGAGTTTTTTTTAAAAATGGACAAACAATAGAGCTGAAACCAATACATGCCAACTAAGACTGAACAAGAAGCCTCCCTTTTTTTTTTCCTTGCGAGAGACCTCATGAGATTCATGCTGGGAGATTTCGGCCCCAGTATGAAATGTCATGAGACAGATCATAAAAAAAACCAAACAACAAAAGAATAGCTCTGCATGTGAGAAATGGCCACTGGAACCATTCTGTGCATGCGCAGCCCTTTTCCAAAATGGCACTGGCAGCATCACCGCCATTTTGGAAAACTGCAGCCAGTCTACGCATGTCCCAAAAAAATGGCTGCTCTGCATGCTCAGAACAGCTGTCCCTTTTTCAAAATCGCAGCAAGACTACCAGTGCCATTTGTAAAAGGGCTGTGCTCGCGCAGAATGGCTCTGGTGGCCATTTACACATGCATAGTTCTTTTTTCTTTTGTTCTTTCTTTTCTCGAGTTTCTTGGTGAGAATTCAGGTGAAATTCTGCTGGTTCTCAGCTTGTTCTTGTTTGTCAGAATGAGCTGAGAACCGTGATCCTCTCTAAGAATCAAGAGAAATCTGAGATCGAGTTTCAACCCTAGCCAAAACAAGCAAACCGATCAAATCCCAACAATCCAACCTGAAACAAACTAATTGAGTAGAGAAGACTACCTATACAATCTTCAATCGATTACTCCTTTTTTTGCAATTTTGGTGGGTTTGGTTGGTTTGGTTTGGTTGGTTCATTCATTTTGGCAATGTCCAGTTTTTACCACTAATTTTTTACTACTGTTTTCAGTGTTCCCAGTGAAAACAAATGGAAAACTATAAAAAGATTAAATAAACAAAACAACTGAACGGAGAAAAAATGCTAAAAATTGTGGTTCGGGTCAACTACAGCCCATTCAAAATCAGGGTGGGGGAGGAACATGAGCAGTTATTCTGATGCTCGTTTCACACCTAGAAAACAGTTATAAAACACAGTAGGAGTGGGACTCTTAGCAAAATTTCAGTTTTGGTTTATTTCAGTTTCAGTTTCTATGAATTTCAGTCTCCTATTGGTTTCGGTTCTCTCGGTTTCTGCTTTTTAACATTGCATTTTTATTTATTTATTTATTTATTTTGTAAATTTTTACCCTGTCCCTCCTGCCATGCAGCTCGCGGTGGCTTCCATACATTAAAACAATAAAATCAATTAAAAGTCAGCATAAATATTATAAAATATTAAAACAGGGCTAGATACAGTCATAAAACCAAAAATAGGTGGGGGAGCTAAAAAAAACCCACCCTACTCACCCTCCCTCCCAAAGGCCTGGGCGAACAGCCAGGTCTTACAATTTCACCAGAATGTTAGCAGGCTAGGGGCCAGGCGAGTTTCCTC
>QEPC01014289.1:1016072-1033864 GCA_003113815.1 Sphenodon punctatus
GACCTCTACACCCATAATCTCCTGAACTGGATACCTCCTAACAGGCCAGTCCTCCCTAAAAACAATAGCTACACCACCTCCCCGGCCGCCCGTGCGAGGCTGATGCTGCACAGCATACCCGGCCGGAACAAGATCCGCGAAAGTTCAACCAGCCAGATCGTCCAGCCAGGTTTCTGTGATGCATGCGAGGTCCACGGCCCCATCCAAGATTAAATTGTGGATAATTGGGGCCTTGTTGACAACGGACCTCGCATTCAACAGCACCTGTCCCCCACGTGCGGACCCTGGACCCAGCACCTCCCTCTCCCTCAGTGGGGGGGAGATGACCGACACACTCCTCAGGCACCTAGGACCCCTCGGGGCCCATGCCTTCCCACCCCGTGGACCATACCGTCCACGTACCATCACGACACCAATGGCCATGCCCTCCCCTCCGTCCTCCCAATCCTGGCCCTTCAGACCTGGCTGTTCGCCCAACAGCCCTCCCCCCCTCCCCCCCCCCTCCCAACCCCCCCCCCGCCCTCCCGGCCATCCTCAAAAAGAAGCCCACACAAAAACAAACAATAGCCCCCTGCCACCCCCTGCGGCCCCAAAGTGCCCCAAAGTTCCACGCCCTTTGTCCGCGGACCTTCGGACCGCGAGCCTGCGGCTCAGCCGCTGGTTCCGGGGCTTTAAACCCCCAGCTACTTCCAGGTGGGGGGGAGGGGACAGGTCAGCCCACGTGGCTGTCCTCTGCGATTCCCCCCCTGTCCCACCAAACTCACAGCTTGTTCTTCCCCCCTGCAGGTCCAGTGACTGAAGTCAATCGGGAAACCCACTGAAGTCAATAGGGAAAACCACAATGTTAAAAATCTGTTAAAAAAAAAAATCAATGCAAAAGAATTTTGGTAAGAACCGAAAGTGCCATTATAAAACAGTAATGCAGTAAAAAGTAATGCAATAAATGGTAACTGGTAAACTGTAATCCAGTTAACCAGAAAGACACTGGACACAAACCAGATACCAGTTGGTATCCTACCGAATATCAATGGATACTCCGGTACTGTGGTATCCAACTGGATGCCAGATACTTAGTATTGGATACCCATTTCAGCTCTAACCAGAGTCAATTGAAAGACTCCTACGGATGGGTTTTGAATCAGGAATGGGCTGCAGACAGAGCTCCACTGAATGTGCAGAGCCCGCCAGGTGCCTGCCTCACAGCCTGCAGCAGAGCAGACTGAGCTCCTGCCTCACCATTGCCAGAGACGTGATGACTCAGCCCTTGGCTGACAGCCCGGGGATAAGATCAGAGACCTCTGGATTGTACGTTCTGAGCTTCAGCCACACAAGTGAATGCACCTGGCTGAATCAGCTCAAGCAAGGAGCAGGCTCATCAGTCTCTGTGTGTGGCCTAATGCCATTGTATCACAAGGAGGAAACAGCTCAAGATACACAACCCAGTCCGCTTCGATGAGATATGTTACCTAGTTTTGAAAACTACAATGAGGGGTGCCCCATGTAACTCCCCTTACTGCCATGATTTGTATAATTATGTATTAATTTGCATAAATACATATCAAATAACATTAGTTAACTATTCATGCAGAGCCACTGCCTCATCACATGACTACCATTCAGTCTCCCTTATCCCTTCCAATCTGACGCACAACCCCTCTAGTCCATAGTTGGGGCATGTGCTCATGCGCACACACCTCCAGTGGGGCGAGCATGCCTGGAATCTCCCGCCGATTCCACTTCTTGATTTAGGAAGACCCCATCAGGAAGTGGTCAGAGGACACAACATCGGCAGTGATGGGCTTCCTGATGGAAGCCTTTCAGGTCAGAGCTCATTTTCTGGAAAGTAAATCAATTCCTGAGGTGGCTGTCAACACTAAAGTGTCTGGCTTCAGTTTGAGGGCACGGATGAATGTCTTGCCTACTAGGCTTTTAGAAGGGAGATATCAGGGTATTCCCCTTGCTTTAAGGTCCTGCCCTTTCGACGAAATGATGGCAGAGACTGTCGAGCATATTCTGGGGGAGTGTCATTTGTATGATGGGCCAAGGAGTCGCTGGCTGGGAGAGATTATGGGAAAATTCCCAGTGAGATCCCCATTGGAACTATTGAGACGTGTTTTTAGGGGATGTCTATAAGGACACAACATCGGCAGTGATGGGCTTCCTGGTGGAAGCCTTTCAGGTCAGAGCTCATTTTCTGGAAAGTAAATCAATTCCTGAGGTGGCTGTACCCCCCAGGGAGAATAGGAAGTCTTCATTTCTCCTAGCTATGGGAAATATTTGTTGTAAATAACATTATGACAAGTATAGGGTGGTCTTTGAGTAGCTATATAGCTACGTCTTTTTATTATGTTTTAATGTTTTTGATGTCATATAATCTTTAAACAGCAGGTTCTGTTTAGCTAAATATGACGTGTGGTTTTATGTTTAATTGTTGTATGCAAGGACCTATATGGTCACGCAAATAAAGTCTTTGAATTTGACTTTGGAAGTGGTCAGAATGTTGCCAGAGTCAACACTAAAGTGTCTGGCTTCAGTTTCTCCAGAGCCCAAAAGCCCTGTTGAATTTGAGCCCCACTGGGAGCTGCAGCATCTGTGTTGCTGGGAATCTGGGGGCTTTTCACAGGGACAGACAGTAGTAAGCACCCAATGAGGCTGGGACTTCTAGTGACCTGCCTAAATGGACCGGAGGCACTTTTCCAACTGCCAAAAGCTAGGAAACTCCATGAAACATGGGACACCCAGCAACCCAACATGCAGACAATGTGGTGGTTGCTGCTTGTGAGCAACAGGCTCCTGGTGATACCTTTACGCTGTCCTTGCCACATCCCGTACAGAGGTAGCTGAGGAAGGCATTGCATAGGGTGTTGTCGGGGCTGTTTCTGGGGTGAGCTCCAGCTGCCCACCTGAATGCTGTGGGACATTTATACACTCTATATGGAAAAACCCATGCCTGCCAACTCTGCTAAATCTAGAGTTCCAGGCAAGCAGCAGTAGAGATGAAATGACTACCTACATAAATGGGTACACCCATTTTTACACACCATGAAATTATGGTACCCAAATCGACTCGCTAACATTGGGTCCTACTTAGTACCCGATTACTGCCCAGTGGGCTACCCAATTTACCAATTATCCAGTTTCTGCTTTTATTATTCCGGCTTTCCAATTTCTGTTACTGATTTTCCATGTTCCATATTGAAATTGGAAAATCGGTAACAGAAATTGGTAAGAGAAATTTCCTGTTTTATGACAAATTGCCACTACTGAAATTGATTGGTAAAATGGAAAATCAGTAACTCAGTAATGGTGATCTCTGGTATTTTAGGTAATTGGGTGCCCAACCAAGTAATCAAGTACCAATGGGGCATCCAACCCGCTACCGGGAATTTGGGGTACTACCCACATATAGGAACTTAGCTTCTCACTTCATTTCTAAGCAGCACTTATGCAATACTAGGATTTGCTCGCAGCAATATTCAGTGCACCCCCCACCCTCAACTCTCCAGCTGTTGACAGTTCTTCCTCCACAGAGCAGGAGCTTTTCTAAATGCTGCATGTGAGGAAAAGTGTTTTATGGAGAATCTTTTGCCTAATCTAATTTTTTACCCTAATGAAGATTTGAAGGTGGCTTATTGCAAGTACCTCAAAAATACTGTTGGTGCTGGTGATATAAATAACACCAATTCGTCTCTGAGGTGTTATTGAAAAATGCCGTGTTATTAATGCCGAGTTTAGGAAATCTCCTGATTAAAGCTGAAAGGTGCCGTAAATTGAGAGAATTAGAGCTATCTAGGCGGGAAAGGAAGCCGTTTTGCACCCTGTCAGCAAAATGTAAATGAATGGGCTGAATGAATTAATGTGTGATAAACTTTTAAAAAGCTAAGTTACAGTTTAAAACAGTGTTAAAGGGTTTGGAACCGTTGGGGATTTTTAAAAAATAGCCCACTCTAATGCCATTTCAATTATGGCCCGTGCGACAATCCATAAATACGTTTTATCGCTCTCTGAGACAAGTCATCTTTGTTATGCGTGGTGTTAAAAGGGTTAGTCTTCCAATGCATTTTGGGTTATTAGCATTAACATTGGACTATAAGGATAAAGTATTATGGATTTGTAATTTACCCTCAGAGAGCCAAATCCTACCTTCCTTCAACAATTCTAATTCAATCAAAACTTCCACAGAAATCAGGAGTTTGTGTAGATCAGCACACCACATTTGGTAAATTTTCTGAGGAAGTAAATACATTATGGGGTCAATCCAAGGTCCCCATGCATGAACTGTGCATACAGCATGCACGTAATGTGATGTGATGCTCACACACATTGCACAAGCACATTGTGCTCATGGTGTGCGCATTGCACACACTGGGTGCACACCATGTTCATATGTTGTGTGTGCACAGCACGTACACCTGGAACATTCCATCCATATTAGAGCTTTAACGAGTGCCTGCCAAAAAAGGCAAACCCATCGCAACAGAATGATCTGACATGAAACAAATTAATTGAGTAATGGAACACTAACTGTCCAATCTTCAATCGATTACCCATTTCCCTATTTTGAGGGGTTTTTTGTTCCATTCATTCAGTTCATGCAGATCAATTATTTGTTTGGTTCATTCAACAAGGCCGTTTCCGTTTTTTAACATCCATTTCCCACCACTTCTTTTCATTGCTCCTGGTGAAAATGAACCAGAAAACCAGAAACGGACAAAATAAATGAACCAAATGAACAGAAAAAAAGAGAAATTGTGAAAAATAGGTTGCTTGAACATTTTGGCCAATGTCGTTTGGGTTGATTACAACCTGCTCAAAATCGTTTTTTAATAACGTGAGCACTGCAGTTAATCTATTGCTCATTTCACGTCTAGAGTTTTAATAGATGAAGCATTGCCCTTCCATAGAGTGTTTTACATGTGAGCACACAGGGAGATCTGCTTCTTCCAGGGGTGGCAGGGAAGACTCCCTGCTACTCCTAGTATCAGCAGAAACTGTGGCAGGGAGATGATCTGGTCTGCTGGTTCTCTCTCTTCCACAGTTTCCAACTCCCAATGTTCCACCTATCTTGCAGGAAGCTAATACACAACACAATAGCTACATGGAAGGGGGAACATGCATCTTCTGCACTCACAGCTGCAGTGCTCCACACTGCTTGAGGCTCTGCTGTGAGTGGTCAGTGCAGAGCAGAGCTAAGGCAAGAACAGTAGGTAGGGAAATACCTACCTTTGGGGAGCGACCGTTCATAGGTAATTCCTCACTATTAATTGAACCCGTGCTTCCGCTCTAGTTGAGATCAGCACCTCTGACTGTCCACCATTTCCCAGTGTTTTTCATTAATTTCTGGTATCTTTCTGAATTTTTCCGTAATTTTCACTATTTTTTGGTATTTTCCACCAGTTAGGTTCTGGTATTTTTAAAATCAGTTTCTAGCATTTTATGACAGTTTTTGGCATCAGGATGCAAAAATCCAAGGGCTCGCCCTTGAAACACACCAATCAAAACACAGTTGACAAGGACCCAAAACAAGGACCGATAAGGGAAATGATGAAAGTTACGTGGTGAACTTGTGATTGTACACAAGCACCATTTAAGTCACGTCTAGGAAGAATTCTCAGAAGTACCAAACAGTGGCAAATACTGAATTGGAACTAGCAAACAATCCAGTGGCACAGGGGAATGGTCTGTTTCTGATTGAAACAGCTTTCTCTACAACTTCCTTGATTCAGCATTAGTTCAGAGCCACCATGGAGCAGCTCTGCACTGGCCAAAATCCTCCATCTAACAGGCATACTAGCCACATGCTTTTGAATGGGTAGTGTGTCATCTCTTACCAGTCTTAGTTTTCACTTGATAGTGGTTATTAGGAATGTGCACCGGGTGTGTGTGTAATTTTGTCTTTTTTAGCGATGGGCGAACAGAACCGAGTTCGGAAATTCGGTTCGGTTCAGTTCAGAAATTCGGTTCAGTTCAGAAGTTTGGTTCAGTTGACTGAACTATTCAAGTTCGTTCCGAACTCCGAACCTCGGAACAAAGTTCGGAAATTCCAACCCCATTGAACTAAATGGAATATTATCTTTTAGGGATGGGTGAACAGAGCCGAATTCGGAAATTCGGTTCGGTTCGGTTAGAAAATTGAATTCGGTTCGGAAGTTTGGTTCGGTTGACCGAACTGGTCGAGTCAGTCCGAACTCCAAACTTCTGAACCACGTTCGCCCATCCCTAGTCTTTTTGTCATTCCCATTTCTGTCTTTTTTTGTTTTAACTTTTGTCTTCCATAGAAATTTATTGCAGAGAACAGAACAAACTTTACACATGAAATGATAAATAATAAATAATGAATGGTATATATCCTGAAAATAAGTGTTTTAAATAAAGAGCTTTTCATTGGCAAATCAGCAGAGTCCTATACATGACAACTCTACATTTGCACTCTCTGTGCCATGTAATAAAGTGTCTATATAGTAAGTGGTGGCTAGCTTTGTGCTACAAATTGGACAATGATGCTTGAGCCAACCCTCTGCTATGGGAGAAAGAACAGAGGGAGCTATCATTCCTCTAGCACCGAGCATGGGGTTGAAAGTAGAGAAAGAGAAAAAATGATCCCTTTTCTCCCTTTAGGCCATTTTTAAATGGACCGTGGTGGGTCGGGGGATGGGTGGGTGATCATGGTGGGTGGGTGGATGGTTGGGTGCCCGTTCCCATGGGCACACACCCATCTACACCCACCTCTACCCATCACCTATGGAGCATTGGGCATTGGAGGCCATTGCTCCGTGGGTAGGTGATGGGTGGAGGTGGATGTAGCACGGGAGCTACATCCACCCCTCACCACTCCTACAGTCGTTTCCTTTTTGTTACTGACCATCCTGCATGTGGGACAGTACCGCCTGCCTTGCCTGCAGCCTCCTGCACATGCCCAAGCAAGTACAGGGACTGAGTGAGCTGAGCTACTGCAGTGTGCATACATAGGAATGCTGAGAAGCCAGGACTAATGGCACCGTTGGCCTGGGATTGGAACTCCAACATTGGGAGAGGGGACTCCCCAAATTTCAGACCCCCCCTTGAAAGGACATTTTCCAGGGAATTCCATCTCCAGAACACATGACATGCAAGCCCCTAGTGGTTATGACCACTAGACTCCCTACATACCCAGGCTCCCTACATACTCGTGGAGCTCTGCACTGAAGTGGGAGATGTTTCTTTAAATCTTCAAGACATAAGCAACAGCAATGTAGTAATGCTAAAACACCCAGAAGCAAACACACATATTTAGTTGGAGAACTAAAGGAACAGAGGTCCGTTCCCTCTTGGTTCAAGGTGGATCAGATACCAACACAAATCAGGTAATTCAAACTACCCAAGGGCTGTTTGAGGTGCCAGATAATATCTTCATACCCACACACATCTATAATCCCCATGTAATTACTCTCATTTGTATAATTGCTTTTGCTAGATTCAAACTGCATCGGTGTCAGTCTTTTAAAATCCCCCCTTCCATAAACAACTAAATTACCCTCATTAATAAACTTTAGGGATAGTTTAAGCCATGTTAAATCAGAAGAGTTTTTGCAGACTTGTGCAATATTTAATAATAACTAAAAGTACAAGATATTATATATATATATAAATATATATATATAAAAGGAGCTCTAGCTGAGGCATTTGCAAGGTGTAACTCGATCCACTTCAATCACATTGCAATGCCATCAGTCAGAGTGGAATTTTATTCTCATCAAATGCAAATCGCTAATCGTAAAGAGTAGATGCAATTTAAAAAAGATGGCAAACAAGAAGAAAAGAATGATGGCCCTGTGGTCAAAGCATTGGCCTGGCTTTGAGTTCAAATACCAGTTATTCCACAAAATCCCCTATGTGACCCACTGGAGAACTTGGTTCTGGAATCTCACCGTTAGCTATCTCTGTTCAGATACCTCCCACTGTTTGGGGACCATGTCATTGAGCCTTAGGTTGGTGGAGTATCTGGCCTTTGCTATGGCGGGTCCCTCGAAGCAGAGCTTGCTCCCCTGGATATTGATCCCAGTTCCTCCCTCCTTACCTTCAAACAGGACCCGAAGACCTAAAGCTGAAACGAGAAGCATTTTTTTCCTTGCAAAAATATTGAATCGAGAATTGTCAGCAAGATCTCAGTACAATCTCAATAACAGACCTAGATTTCAGTCGAGAAATTTTTCTGAAATACCATTTACCATTTATAATTTACCTTTAACTGCAATTTACCATTTACCGTATACCGATTTACCGTGTAACACTTACCATTAGGGCTGTCCTGAATAGTACTTCTGGGTACTCAGGACAAATTTCAAAGTTCAGAGTAATTGGCCTGAGTACTCTGAGGCCCTTCGGTGCTATTTCTGAAGTTTCATAATTCGGACTCGGAATTCTGGACCTTGGAAAACTTTGGAAACTTCTAAAATATTCAGTGCCAGGTCGGCACCTCAGCGGGTGTTGGCATGTGCAGCAGCTGCAGATGTTTAATTGCCTAGCCAACCAGGGTGCACAATAATACATCCACCCCTTCCTCCCTCCCCCTTCCCCTTAATTGCTTAGGCAATCAGGGTGCACGACAACACATGCAGCCCTCCCTCCCCCTCTCCTCCACACACCATATTAACCGGAAAGAGACTAGAAAGAGTTCCCCCAGTGGCCTGGGTGGTCACATCTTGGCAAAGTTCTTGAACCCACAGCCAAAGCTCTACCCAGAAAAGCAGGCTACCAGGAGTGGAACAATTGCTCCAGAAGACAACCCCACAAAAGTGCAACTGTGTGAAGAAATTGAAAGAAAAAAAAACAAAACACCAACAGTAGTGTACCCACAGCATGGCCTGCCATCAGCAGTGAGTGTGCCCACATTAATCAATGATCATTATGCCAACCAAGCAGTGAACAAAAATGCAGGCTAGCAAGAATGTGACATTCGCTCAAGAAGAGTACAACAACCCGAAAAAACAGTGTGCAACTGCATGGAGAAATAAATCTCACTAAAAGCCAGCAAACCCAGCTGTCACAAAATTAAGAAACCAGACATTCACACACACACACCAGGGGCACCCTCTTGGCATAGCATTGGCACTGTGGCACTGGTAATTTGAACAAGCCAGACAAAGAGAAGTGGAGCCAGGCAGAGAGATCCCAGTCTGGCCTCATGGTGCCAAATAGCTGGCAGAACAGTAGAAGTTACACTTTACAATTAGGTTCTGTTGTGACATGCCACAGCCTAGACAACACACACAACCCAGAAAAACAGTGTGCAACTGCATGGAGAAATAAAAATCCCACCAAAAGCCAGCCAGCCTGCCCAGTAGACAAAATTATAATAACACCCACAAAAAAGAAACCAGACATTCACACACACACACACACGCACACACACACACACACACACCGGAGCACCCTCTAGTCTTCACATGGCGGTGCTACTGTGGCATTGGTAACTTGAACAGACCAGGCATGGGGAAGTGGAGCCAGGCAGAGAGATCCCTCTGGCCTTATGGTGCCAAGTACCAACCAAGCACCAGGCAGTAGCGATGTGGCACCCAATTATTATTATTATTATTTTTAAAACAAGGCATGGTAAAGGTAAATGTAACCCCTATCCCCCAGCATTGGCTTTATGGACAGGACAGGCCAAACCATACCCGGCCAGGGCCAGGGCCAGGGCCAGGGCCAGGGCCAGGGCAGGCACCTCTCCCGCCCTCTGTCCCCCAGCCAATGACTTACAGATCCAGCACTTTAGCACACAACCAAATTCACCAAAGAGAATGGGAAATGGCTGCAGCCACTTTTATTTTGCCCTGCCAGCCAATCAAAATCTTGCCATCTGGCTTGGCCTGCCAATCAAAACTTGCCACCTGGCTTACCATCACTCAACTGTCCCCTCCCATGCCACCCTTCATACCAAATATGGCACTAAGTTTAATTTCCAGAAGAAGTTAAATTGTCCACCAGCCCCCCACGTGTGCAGCGACTTCTGAAATTTCCAACATTTCAGAAGTTTTCCAAAGAACGGCCATGGTCTTTGGAACTTCAGACTTTCAGAACCGAATAGTCGAATACCTTAATCTTTGGCAAATTCTGGAATTTTATGAAGACCGAGTTTCATGCCTACTTACAATGTACTGCCTTCATCTCGGTAATGCACATGCACAAAATGCAAATGCCACTTTGCGTGTGCACACTACTAAGATGAATCCGGTATACAGTAAGTGGTACAAGGTAAATTGGTATAAAATAAGCAGTAAATTGCAGTAAACAGTAACAGTAAATGATAAAGGGTAAAGGGTATTTCAAGAAAAATTTCTGGACTGCAAGCTTTGGGTGTTTTTAGACAAGCGCCTCCTCACTCATTATCCACAGTCACCCACTCATCATGCATGTGGCAGGGTTGCATAGGGTGCCAATGCAGTTCTGCAACATGCATGATGGGTGGAGAGGTGCTTACCTAAAAACACCCTTTGGCTGCTTCTCAGCACGTTTGGAGAAGAACAGAAGAGCCACTTTCTTGTACAACGTGTGCTGCCTATACACTCTTCCATCTGCATGCCAGGAACTGGTGCATCCAGCAGCTCCACTGGAAGGTGCTTGTGAAATCTGCCTCCAGAAATTCCAATTTAATTTCTTGTGCACCTCTTAATCCTCTTCTTTGTGTCACCCTGGGCTCCTTTTGCTTTTGTGCTGCTCCGAGTTCCATGTGATTAAGCACAGACCCCTGACAAGTCTGGAATGCTGTTTTATTTTTGGTAAGCCACAATGATTGCATGCTGCTGCTGTGAAGGATTAATGCCTGCTGCTTCCTCATTCTGAAACCTTTCAGATGCAGTTTCCCATATCTTTGTTGTGTTGGTACCCCGTGTCTCTGCAGTGCTGCTGGTGTCACTGTGTGGGGGGTTCGTTGAGCACAGCAGAGAGGACATCAGAGAGGGCCCACTGGGATGAGATGGAGTTGTCCTTGTTATCAAGTATTCCCACTAATGAGATTCAGTGCAGTAGGCAGACCCTCTCATGGGACTAATTCAGAGTTTTTAATGAGATGCTATTCTCAGAACCCTTGAAGCCAATTTGGACTAAGGGGTCTGTCGGTCCAGCTGGCTGTGCATTTTCCTTGTCTTGTGCTTGCTCTGAAAGTGCACAGGCCCTGAGCAGTTTTTCAGACGCAGCAGCAGTCATTATTTGACTAGCACAGGTCAAAAGGACAGCCTGGGTCAATATGTGCCAACAGCGCATGGCACTAAGTCACTCACGTCAGCGGGCAACATACCCAAGAGGGACATCTGCAAGAGCTTCTGGGAAACATCAAGCAGTATCAGAGGCAAAAGAGGGTCTATTCTGTGTAGCTTTCTTTAGACTGTCACCGCTCCTCCCTGTCTCCAAGCTCCCAAACAGGGATGCACCCACAGCCCAGCAGCTTGACCAAGTAGCTGAGCGTGGTGTGAGGACAAATGGAAAGTTTCCTTTGAACCTGGTTTGATCTTGTGTGTTCCCTCTGGAAAAAAGCTCCAGGTGCTATTTTATTAAAGATGCTCCAGGAAAAATAAAAGGGATCAATAGCTCGCTCTCACCTGTAGTTAGAATGAGCTAAAACTGCAGCAGAGGGTTTGCTGGAGTTGATTACAGCTAGGGATATACAGGGGGGCAAATTGTGTATTTCTGATTTATTTCCTGGTTTCATTGCCCATTTTTGTGTTTTGCTTCTCAAATTTGGGGACCTTTTTAATGGGAAAATCATCTGGTAACAATTGCATTTGGTTGGGAAGCAAACAGGGGTGTGGCTTGGGAGAGCCTCCTCTGTGTGTGTAAGGGGGTGCACCCTTCAGTGTGTGTGCATGTGCATGCATGTGCACACGCATGCACGCACAACACATACACACACGCGCGCACTCATGCACAAACTCCAAATGGCAACCTGCAAAGGAGCTCCTGGTTGGCTCCTGAAGAGCTACGTCAGTAGTTGCAGCTCTGAACTGGGAGTGCTCCGCCGCTCCGCCCTTGCCCCACCAAGGTAAGGCCCCACCTCTATCTCAGATACCTCACCCCTTGGCCCCTTACCCCAAAAATCTCACTTTCTTTCCCCGGACCCCACAAATTCTAGGGCTGGTCCTGTTTACCAGTTTGAGCATTTGTGATTCGGGGGGGCTCTGCAAACATGCATATTTGTGCCAGCCTGAGTATGAGTGAAAACAACCAAGACGATAGCCCACTGTGGTCTGGGTTTGGTCTGTGCACCCCCACACAGCCCCCAATCACATGTTTAATAAACAGGTAGTCCCCAACATGAGCCCCACTTCCTGTGCCTGTGAACGTGAGAGCAGAGAGAGGGGCAGGAAGCCGTTGTTCCTTGGACACTCTAGGATTTCTGCCTGCAACTCTATGGTGCTGGAAGACCTGTACGTTCAGAGGCACTGCATGCTGGGGTGGGACACCGGGGAGAATACCGGGTACCAGATATACCGGTATCGGATCTCCCAGGTACCGAATTTACCGGTATCGGCATACCGGATTTTGAACATTGGCCGTGGTACCGGATTTTTTTACATTGTGGCTATTGACTTCAATGGCCGCAATGTAAAAAATCTGGTATGCCGGTACAGGTAAATATCGGATTTATCGGATTAAGCCGATACACCCAAATACTGGCAATATCAGATCTCAGGAGAACCGATATTCCCACCCCTACTGCATGCAACCTAATTGACAGGACGTGGACAGGTGGGCGTGCATGAGCCTGCATTCGCCCCCACAGAGTCGGGGCTGCAGGTCTGGTGGGTGGAGGCCATGTGACCAGTGGGGATGAACAGCTAATAAACAGGCAGGTGGACGCCAACCTAGTGTGGGCTATTGTCTCATTTATTAACCCCCTGTGTGTGTAGATCAGCAGTGTGGAACCTTTTCCCTCCAAGGGGCCATTTTGAACATTAGTACAAGCTCTGAGGGCACAAAGTTGGGGATGGGTACCTAAGGGGTGCACTCAGGTAGGGGAGGGTCCAGATCTTGGATCTGTGCCACGGATCTATCCCCTCTCCTTGTGCGCATGCCCTCATCTCTGTTCCCTTACCCTGAGCTCAGCCTTTAGGGGTAGAAACTTGATCCAGGCACTGGAAATGGTCCAAATAAAAACTAACTGTCGGCCGCATTTGACCCCTGGGCCTGAGGTTCCCCAACCCTGGCGGGTAGTTATACGCACATATACAATTGCATGTCCCTCGATGTGGAACCCTCTCCCTCTAGATGTTTGCCTCAGTTCCTACACACACACACACACACACACACACCTGAGTCCTAACCTTTAAAAAGCACCTGAAGACTTATAGATTCTCCAGATGCTTTTAAAATCCACTGCTGTTTCCCCTAAATGCATTTTCTCCTTCCTTTTTACCTTCCCCTTTGATATTGTTTTTAAAATGAATTTTATATTGTTTTAGTGTATTGTATGTGAAATGCTCCAAGTGCCATTTGGCAGTGGTGGGAGTGCTTAATAATAATAATAATAATAATAATAATAATAATAATAATAATTAATAAATAATCGCCCTGATGAAAATGGGAGCTGCGAATTAGAGAAAAGAGAAGGGCACAGGGACATCACCCTGGCTCACACTGTGGTAAGGCCAGTCCTGCATGTATATTTATTAATTTCTATAGCTTATATTCCTTCCCCCCCCCCCCCCGGTGAGAGAGGGGTGGAGCCAGCTGTATACCCTGGTGGCAGCAGGGTATAGGTAGTGGGAGTGAGGGGACCATTTGCCTGATGTGTAGGCATGGTCAGAGGAGGTATTAGTAAGGTTGGTTTTTGATATGTATGTTATTGTATTGTTATTGCTGGGTCCCCTGTGTGGGAAGAACCCCAGTAAGTGTATTGATGATGTTGTACGCCGCCTCGAGTCTTCGGAAAGAGTGTGGGATAGAAATTAAATGATGATGATGATGATGATTGATGAAACACATCAATAGCATCAGCATCAGCAGGCGATATAGACTGAAATTGATTTATTTATTATTATTATTATTATTATTATTATTATTATTATTATTATTATTATTAAGCATTTATATAGTGCCAGAAATGTACCTGGCACTTTACAAGTGTAAGAAATAGACATGGTCTCTGCCCTAGCAGAATTAACATCTAAGAGATCCCAGGAAATTGGACAAGGCAGTGCATACATAACCTCTGGTTACACCAGAGTGCAGCGGTGGGGGGGCACATGAGTACCTCTGTGTGCTGTCATGTTTCATTTTAGATTCCCAGCTCTAAAATAAGTACGGCTCAAAAAAGCGTAAAGTAAAAAAAAAACCTGCCACCCACATGCAGTGACACTAGCTCCCCACTCTGAAGGGGAAGGTGGCAGGCAGCCTGGAGTAGTCCAGTAGCCATCATTATTTGCATAAACTGTTTGTAATTTGGTGCAAAGTGTTTTTAGGTGCAAAGGTAAAACCTAAGCCCTCATCCCCCTTTGGTATGTCGCTTGAGACGCTCCAGCTCAGCAGCATCACCTACACAGTGTGTTTACTGATAAATGAAAGTAAGACGCGCCCAGCACAGGAGAAACCTTTAACATTAGGAGACAAGATTACTTGTAGTGGGAGATAATAACTGAAGTGATGAAGCCACACAGTCATAATCATCTTAGGTTCTCTTTCAAACACACTCATTTGGCATTTTCTTCCCCCACTGGGTAAAAACAGACGTGATGGTGCCCCGCTTTGGCCTGCTGTGGCCCAGGACCCACCAGAAAGACTGTTTACACACCCACCAGATGTTAGGTTGGGACTGCCATGGGATGGGAAGGAGGTTAGCCCAGGATGCATCCCTGAAAATCTCCAAGGACACAGCCCAGGCTAAGGGAACCCCACACCAGCCAACACAGGCTTGCACATGTGTTTGGCCCCACCATACCCACCTCAGGGCAGGGACCATCGTGGTTGGAAGCAGGACGGGGGAAGCCATCCTCATGTAAGCCCCTCCTCACCCTGGGCCATGGTGGCTGCAGTTTCCCGCCCTGGGCTGGGCTGGTGCTGCACTGCCTCCACATCTGTTTTTACTCACATTCTGCATTTTCTCCTCCCACTGTTTCACTTTGGCTCCCAGCTATGGAAACAGGATACATAACTAGGCCAAGAACCAGGACTTCCTGTCCAGGGATGTGCGAAGAGAACGGGGTTTGGATGCTCATACGTTTGGATATTTGGTCCAAAAAATTAGTTTGGGTTCGTGCGTTCTGTCCTGCAGAGTTCGAACTTCCCCAAACATTCAGAAAGTTCAGCCACCACAGAGGCTTGGGGCACTCCAGGGGTGCCCATGGGGGCATGACAGGCTGTTGGAAACCCAGCAGAAGCAGCAGCAGCAGCAACAGCACAGACTGGAAGGCTTGACACTTGGCACCCTGGCTTGCCCAGGCAGGTAGGCTCGGTGCTTGGCCCCCGGGGCCCCAATGGCTGGCTAACTGAGACCCAGCGGCAGCAGCAGAAGAAGCCTGGAAGGCTTGGGGCTTGGTGACTGTCCTGGCACCCTTACTTGGCCGGGCGTTACAGGCTTCCAGGCATTGATGGATCAGCAGCAGACATTGAATTGCCCAGTAGCAGAACCCATGGCACAGCAGAGGCAGCGGCGGCAGCGGTGGCGGCAGCAGACAGGCAGTGTGGCATGAACAGCAGAAGGCATTCTGAGGTAGTGTTCGAGCTTGGCAACCTGGGCAGGCAGACAGGCAGTGTGGCATGAGAGGTAGTAGGGAAGGCAGGCTGGGACCTTGGCAAGGCACTCAGATAGGCTGGCGAAGACTGTGCAGCGAGAGAGAGACAGAGTCAGTCAGATAAGTGGTCTGAGATTGTTTAGACAGGGGCCGGCTGGTGGGCTTACAGCTTCCCAATGCCACCCTGCGTCATGAGGTCAGTCAGATAGGCTGTCCGAGGCCATCTAGTCAGAGAGAGAGAGAGAGAGAGAGACGGGGTGGGTGCCTAGCATTGGGAGGGAAAGACAGGACCTCAGCAGCAGCAGCCCAGATTGAGCTTGTATAATATGTTATTGTGTTTGTATAAAATGTATGTATGTTTTGTCCATTTTTATCTTGTTCCCCTGTTCCCTTTTATGACAGCTGCGGCTAACTAATAAAATTTGATTTGATATATTTATGATATTGTATTTTAATAATTTTATTGTTATATTTTATTGTTATATTGTTATATTTTAAGCCAGGTTGCCAATTTTCAAGAAGGTTTGGGCTACAAATCTTTTGTAAATAAAAAATTTAAATAAATAAAACCTGATGGTGGGTCCTGGGGCTGGAGTGGCTGGAAGCCCTCCTCGGCTGGGAGTTGCAGGCTGGCTGGCATTGGTGGAGCAGCGGCAGAGACCTGGCTAGCACCCCTGTTAGGCCAGGCGTTTCAGGATGGCTGGCCTGGACATTTGCAGACAATGAGGTGGACTGACACAGCCCACCCTACCTGGAATGTAGGCCCCAGAATCCTGACAGTGGGTCCTGGTGATGGAGTGACTGCCACCCCTGCTCAGTGGAGCAGTGGCAGAGGCCCAGCCAGGGCTCAGTGACTGGCACCCCTACTTGGGTGGGTGTTGCAGACTGGCATCCTACTCAACTGAGCTTAAGAAGCTCTATTGCAAATTGGGCAAGCCTTGCCCAGTGGTGAATCTCATAGACACACCCACCCACCCCACCGGCCCACTCATATGACCTATGCCCATATACAAGAGTGAGGAGAAAATGGCTGATGTGCAGTACCACCAGCAGAAGACATTGGATTTCCTGGGCACAGTAACTGCAGCTGGCACCCCTGCTCGGCTGGACATTGTAGGCTGTCTGGCATTAGTGGAGCAGCGGCAGAGACCCAGCCAGAGCTCGGTGGCTGGCACCCCTGCTCAACTGGGCATTTCAGGCTGGCTGGCATTGGTGGAGCAGTGGCAGAGGCCTGGCCAGGGCTCGGTGGCTGGCACCCCTACTTGACTGGGCATTGCAGGCTGGCTGGCCTGGATGTGGGACCTTTGCATACAAGTGGAATGACGACTCCCTGTGAGCAGAATGACGGCCCCAGAACACTGACGGTTGGTCCTGGGACTGGAGTGGTTGCCACCACTGCTCAGACGGGCATTGCAGGCTGGCTGGCGTTGGTGGAGCAGCAGAAGAGGCTCAGCTAGGGCTTGGTTTCTGACACCCCTGCTTGGCCTGGTGTTGCAGGCTGGCTGGCATTGGTGGATCAGTGGCAGAGACCCGGCCAGGGCTTGGTGGCTGGCACCCCTGCTTGGCCGTGCGTTGCAAACTTGCATCCTACCCTCCGGACCTCAAAAAGCTATTCTGCCAATTGGTCAAGTCTTGCCCAGTGGTGAATTACGTAGCCACCCAGTAGCAGACATTGGATTGCCAGGGAACAGTACCCGTGGAACATCAGAGGAAGCAGAAGAGGACATTGGGTTGCCCAGGCACAGAACCCATGGCACAGACAGCAGAGGCTGCATTGGCAGCAGCAAAATAAATTGGATTACCTGGTCACAGAACCCATGGCACAGACTGCAGAGGTGCCATTGGCAGCATCAGAAGACATTGGGTTGCCAGGGCACAGAACCCATGTCACAGACTGCAGAGGTGCCATTGGCAGCAGCAGAAGACATTGGGTTGCCAGGGCACAGAACCCATGTCACAGACTGCAGAGGTGCCATTGGCAGCAGCAGAAGACATTGGGTTGCCAGGGCACAGAACCCATGTCACAGACTGCAGAGGTGCCATTGGCAGCAGCAGAAGACATTGGGTTGCCAGGGCACAGAACCCATG
>QEPC01014289.1:1043273-1054125 GCA_003113815.1 Sphenodon punctatus
TCCACTAACTTGGCCCCCAGTCTCAGGCGGTGCGGGGAGCAAATGTCCCCTGCCACAGAGAACACCCGCTCACTGGGGAGACTGGTTGGTGAGCAGGACAGGATACCCTTAGCCTCTTTCAACAGGGCCGGCCACACGTTGGCCTTGCTGGCCCAGTAGGCCAAGGGATCACTGGTGGGATCAATGCAGGGCTCCTCCTCAAGGTAGCTCTCCACTGCTGCTGAGGCACCATCATACTCCCTCTGGTAGCTCTGGGTGGGCACCACATGCCCCACTGCCCTCAGCCATGCCACTTGCCCTATTGTGCATGGCCCCATGCTCCCCAGAGTGGCCTACACACAGGAGGAGCTGCTGGCAATAGGGGTGCTGCTGCTGCTCATCCTGCTGCTGGTGCTGCTACTACCGCTAGGGCTGGGGGCATGGATAGACCCACCTGGCTGAGAGGGGTGGCTTCTCCCACTCCCACCATCCCCAGGGGTGTCCTACTGCATAACCCACTCTACCTTCCGGACCCTCTGCACCAGCATTTCCTTCCGGAGGATAAATAGCACTGACTTGCGTGTAGGGATGGGCGAACGCGGTTCAGAAGTTCAGAATTCGGACCGAACTTGGTCTGTTCGGTTGACTGAACCGAACTTCAGAACCGAACTCAAATTTCAAACCGAACCGAACCGAATTTCCAAACTCCGTTCTGTTCACCCATCCCTAGTGGCAACACACACCAAATTACCTAGTTTTGAATGGCCGAACATGGTTCGAAAGTTCGGAATTCGACCGAACTTGGTCTGTTCGGTCGACCAAACTGAATTTCCGAACCGAACTCGAATTTCAAACCGATTTGAATTTCCGAACTCGAATTTCAAACCAAACCGAACCGAACCGAATTTCCAAACTCTGTTCTGTTCGTCCATCCCTACTCGCGTGCCATGCTGCCTTGATCCTGGGGTACAGCATGGTTGCTAGCATATAATCCTCCCAGCGCAGCAGTTCATCAAAGCATGCACTCAGCCCCGCTTTCAGCTTGCACGCAAGGTCAGTCACCTCATCTGACATCCTCCTGCTCTGAGGGCCACAATCCTGCCCCCCAGAATCTCGTCCAGGCTGCTATGGAAACAATGGACCAGCGGGGGCACCTGGCTGAGGGTGGCGGTGGAGTTGCTCAAGGTCTCCATCATGGCCAGGAATGTTCTCAGGATGAAGACCGTCTGAGCGATCATTTCCCATTCCTCCCTGTTGTACCCTGGAGATGCCTCAATGTCTGTGTCCAGTTCAACCTGATTCAAGGTGGCTTTCTGCTCCAGAAGCCGCTTGAGAATCAGGAAGGTGGAATTCAATCTGGTGGGCACATCTTGCACCAGCTGGTGCGCTGGGGATTGTTGCTGTGCCTGCTTTTCCCGGAGGAGCTCACTGTCTTTCACACTGTGGTTGAAGAACCCCATCAGTTTCCTCCCCTGGTCGATCAGGGAGCTAAGGGTGCCTGGCCCAATCCTGTTATCCCCCAAGCCAAGAGCATCCTTGACCACGAGATGGAGGGAGTGTGTGGTGCAAGGGATGCTTGTGTAGCCCCTATCATGAACTGCCTTTAGCATATTGGCCGTGTGGTCCATGACCACACACCCCTTGGTGAAGGTCGCACCTGGTGTGACCCACTCCCTCAGCATGGCGGCCAGGGCTGCCTTGAGGTTACTTGAGGTGTGGGGTCTGTCCATTACATGGGCCTGAAGCAGGGCCCATCTATACCCTGGATTCAGGTCCCCTCCTGCCACTGCCAAGCACTGCCTCTGGGTCCTGCCACCAGTGTGCTGCCACTGCCAGGTAGGCATGCTGTGCATTCCTGCTGGACCACACGTCTGTGGTGAAGTGGACCGTGCCCCTCCCCCAGCCCTTGACAGCTGCTTCCTCACCCACTTCTTCAAAGCCCTGTACAGCTGTGGCACCACAGTCTGACTCAGGGTGGAGTGGGAAGGGAGCTTAAAGTTGGGGTCCAGGAACCCAATCAGCTGCTGGAAGCCCTTGTCCTCCACAATTGAGAAGGGCTGCTCATCCAGGAAAATCATTTCTGCCAACATGCGCTTCGCTTTCTTTTGGAAGCCAGTGCCACAGCACCCTGCCGATGGCCTTGACAGATTCCCCCAACACCAGCTCATCCATGGTGGACTGACGGTGCTACTGGGGAAGCTCCTGCTGCTGTTCTGCCCCCCTAGCAGGAGGAATACTGCTCTTGCTGCTAGAGGCAGCAGTTGGTGCTGGTGCAGGATGCTTGCCTGCTGAAGGAGCTGGACACCTGGCTGCTGCAGTCGAGAACCCACTTGCATCCACTTCCACTTCCTTCACGCTAATCAGCAGAGCAATGTGGCATGACGTTAGGTGCCTTGCCATTGCTGTTGTCCCCAGATTGCTGAACACCTGCCCACGCTTTACCACCTTTTTGCACACAGTGCACTTCACCTCTCTGGGATCATCTGCCCACACCTGATTAAAATGAACCCAGACTGAGGAATTTTTTTCCTCTCCTGCTTTCTGGCCCGCCCCAGCTGACGAACTGCTGCCAGTGCTGCCGGAAGGGCCAGAACTTGGTGATGCTGACAACACAGCTCTGGGAGGAGGGTCAGCCATCTCCTCTGCGGCACTAGTGTCTGCCTCTGAGTCACTGTCCCTGGTCACTGTGATGTTGTCCCGTGAAGGGGAGTACTGTGACGCAGAGGCTTGACTGCCTGCCATGCTATTGGCACTCTCCCTGTGCCCCCCTCTATAGCTGTCACTGCTGCTGCTGCTGCTGCTACTCCTCTCCCTACTGCCATTGCCCGTGGATCGGGCCCTGCCTCCAGCAGCAGGGAAGGGCTCCACCAGCTCTGGACTGCTGTTGGGGATCGCCTCCACAATGGGGGACATTGGTGGCCCTGGAGGACCATATGAAGCAGAAGATCCTGCTCCAGCAGCAGCAGAGACAGTCGCAGCCTCATTGTCCAACTTGTCCTGCTGCAGGCCTTACAGTGCCCTGCGTGGCAGTGGAGAAGGGCACTGCCAGGAGGCGACACTGAAGCCACTGAAGTCTGTTGTTGCCCCAAAGTAGGCCTGCAGAGTTTGGGGAGTGGTGATGAGCTCTGGCTGCTGCTTCTGCTGCCTGCTGCCACGCTGTTGGCACGGCCCCTACCACCTCTCCCACGTGCCCCATTGCCTGTCTTATGGGCAGCAGACTGGTCTCTCCTTCCCTTCTACATTTCTCCCTACAAAATAATGTTTTTATATTTTATTTTATTTTTATTTTTTAATTCAAATTTTTATCTACTATTATAACTATCTATCTCTACACTAAATCTAACTGCTATTAACTATTCTAAATGCTATGAACTAAATGAATTATCTAATAAGTACAAAGGCCTACTCCTACAAACACTAAAACTAAATCACTAAATGTTATCTCTATCACTAAGCTAACTCCTACAACTGTCTACTATCTCTAATCTAATCTATCTATCCATCTATCTATGGGATGGGGAGAATCACAAACAACACAAGGAGGGGTACAAAACTGAAATGAAACCTAAATCAATCTAATAATCCTACTCTAAATGAATAAAAAAACAGAGGAAGGGAATCAGGGGTGGAATATATATACAGGGAGAGGGAAAGGGTCCAATGAAGGGGTGAAAAAGGAAGGGAGATTGAACACAGGGAACACAGGGAGGGGTAAAAACAAAATATAACACCTTAATCTATCTAATATAAGCTAAATAAATGATAATATGGAGATAAATGGGTTGGATGGGTGAAGCAGGAGGAGGATGGCAATGGATTGAGGCGAACAAACTGCTGGGAGAGGGAGTCTTCTGAAACGCCCGCTGTTCAGGAACAGTGACTAGCTCAGAAGGTATTGGCAGGGGGAGGGCAAGGAGTTTTGTTACTTGCTGCGCCCGCTTCACCGCAACCCCCATTGGCTCTGTGCAGCCTAGCTCGTGACCAATAGGGATGGGTGAACAGAACCCAGTTCGGAAATTCGGTTCAGTTCAGTTCAGTTCCGAAATTCGGTTAGGTCAGCTGAACTATTCGAGTTCGGTCCAAACTCTGAACTTCCGAACAAACTTCGGAAATTCAAACCCCATTGAACTAAATGGAGTATTATCTTTTAGGGATGGGCAAACAGAGCCAAGTTTGCAAATTCGGTTTGGTTTGAAAATAGAGTTCTGTATGGAAGTTCGGTTTGGTCGACCGAACTGGTCGTGTTTGATCCGAACTCTGAACTTCCGAACCACGTTCACCCATCCCTAATGGCCAATTGCAGACTGTGAAGCCAGTGGTCTGAGGAGAAAAGGGCCGTTGATTGGGCAGGCTGGCTGCTACTCCAAGCCTCTCCACCCCTGGTACCTGGAAGTCTGCTCCTCAGCTGACTCCCCCTCCCTGTCACATTTTTGCCTTCTAGTCACGTTTTTCCCTCCAGAACCACCCAAACTCAATCCAAACCGGCTGAACTATTCAGTTGTTTCAGAGTTCGGAATCGGGTTTGGTTCAGCCGGTTTGGGTTTGGGTTCGGTCAGCCGAACAGACCGAATTCAGGCCAAACTCCGAACTTCCGAACCACGTTCACCCATCCCTAACTTTTGGAAATCTGTTCTTAAATCTGGAGCCAAGTTCTTTGGAAAACCCAAGTTCTTTGGAAATTCCCACGTTCTTTGGGAAATCTGTTCTTAAATCTGTTCTTCCGAGCCCTTCGGTCAACCCTTTTGGTCCTATTAGATCTGTCAGCTGAATTTGATACCGTTGACCACGACATGTTGGTGACGCACCTGCGGGACAGTGCAGGGGTGGGTGGGATCATTCTCGAATGGTTCCACTCATTCCTGACTGGGAGAACTCAGCGGGTGGTGCTCGGTGATCATTTTTCATCTCACCAAGACCTCTCATGTGGGGTCCCGTAGGGTTCTGTCTTGTCCCCTTTCCTGTTCAACGTGTACATGCAGCTGCTCAGCAAGGTGATCAGGAGGTACAGGGTGAGGTGTCATCAGTATGCAGATGACACCCAACTGTAACCGACCCAGGCCCGGCTGTCTCGTTGCTTACTCAGTGTCTGGCAGCTGTCGGGGACTGGATGAGGACTAATTGACTGCAACTGAATCCTGACAAGATGGAAGTGATGTTAGTGGTGATGTTAGTGGATAAGTCAATGGAGATGGCGACCCCCTCGGTTGAGAGGGTGTGCCCTCCACTGACTTCCCAGGTGCGGAACCTGGGGGTGCTCCTCGATGTGCAGCTCTGCCTGGATCGTCAGGTGGAGGCTGTGGTGAGGAGTGCCTTTCACCAATTACATCTTGTGCATAGGATCCAGCCATATGTTTGGTTCTGGTTTCTGGCCACGATCATCCATGCTTTTATCACCTCTCAGTTAGACTACTGTAACGTGCTCTATGTGGGGCTACCTAAGGTGACGGCTCAGAAGCTGCAGCTGGTGCAGAATGCGGCGACCTGGCTCCTGGTAGAGGTGGGCCTCTGAGAGCACATTACACCAGTGCTCCGATCTCTGCACTGGCTGCCAGTGCCAAAATTCTTTTGGGCTCGATTCAAAGTGTTGGTTTTGATGTATAAAGCCATACATGGTCTGGGCCCTGCCTATTCGTGAGATCCCCTCCCTCCCTGGGTTCTGGACTGGTCCCTGAAGTCATCTGGGGGCACCCTGTTGGAGGTTCCCCAAGTTTCCCAGGGGGGCACACAGGGCAGGGCGTTCTTTGTGGCCGCACTGCACCTGTGGAACTCCCTCCCAGTGGGGGCCCATCTGGCCCCAGACCTCCCAGGTTTCCATAGGAATTGTAGGACCTGGCTGTTCTGTCAGGCATTTGGCGAGGGAGAAGGGTGAGGGTGGGGGGGGTGAGGGGGTGTTTTGGGTTTTGTTCTCCCCATTTTATTGTTGTATATGTTATTTAATGCTTTTATATATTTTATTGTATTTTTATTGATTGGTTGGTTAGCTGCCCTGGACTGCCTGGCAGGAGGGGCGGGGTATAATTTTAAACAAATAAATAAATAAATAAATTTTGGAAATGGGCAGCATTGAAAGAGCTGCTCCATTGCCCCTTTTCAAGAAGTGTGATTAGATTTCAAGAGCAAGATCTTTTATCAAGCCCATGCACCCTTTTCAAAATCTGTGATTGTAGTCACATGAACGTCTAAGACAAACGTGTAGAATGTTTTCCATATTTTATTTTATTTTTTAAGTTCTCACTAGAATGGTCACTTAACAGACCCGCGGCCAAGGCATGTATGTAAAGCTGAAACAGTTACCTAATTTAGTACCCGAAGGTAATACCCACATTTTTGAGTGCCATATTGGGTGCCCAGCAAGCTACCTGAGTAGCGATTGGGTACCCAAATACCTGAAATATCAGTAATTTCTGTTAACTATTTTCCAATTACTGATTGGTACAACAATACATTGGAAAACCAAAAAATAAAGACTGGAAGTCACTATTCCAGAAATGGAAGTCGATATTCTGGGACACTGGGTACTTGAATCAGGCCCTAATTGGGTACAGATTGGTACCCAAACATTTTTGCTTGCTTCAGGTACTGTAAATTTGATGGGTATACTCAGTTTCGCAGGTACTCATTTCAGCTCTAAATATATGATCATAGAAATTAAGCTAATCCCTCCTAGAAGTAGACAAAGAAGACACATTGCCCCAGAGTGCCAGGGAATTTCACTGCACATGTTCTGTGTGGTCCAATGCAGGCTGAGGCTCCAACACTGTTGTGTTCATTCTGGGTGCTGAAACTAGGTATTCAAAATGACTCGGTTTTTACCAAGCATCTCAGTATTTGACTCCATTTTATTGAGTACCCGCCTGGGCATATACCCCGAAAAGAGTTGCTTTTACAAAATTTAGACTCAGTGCTCATCCTTCAGCAATTATGGATGGCCGCTATAATGACACACCTTGGGAAGCTAGATTCCGTAAGGTTTGTGACTCTAGAGCTGTAGAGACAATTGAACATATCTTTTTTCATTGCCCAGTCTATGAGGTCCCTAGACAGAAGTATTTTGCAACCTATTTGACTACTGATCATATCCAGGAAGAGCACTTTAGATCTGTGCAACTTTTGAACCCAATGGATTCGGCTAAGTCCAGATCAGTAGCAACCTTTTGCAACAGAGTACTTCAAATTCGTTCCTTTCATATAAAAACTCTTGCGACATTGGAGAACCTAAACCGCAATAATTATTAGATATTTAAATTTAAAGTGAATTTTAAATAGAATGTTTTATTGAATACGTATAAATAAATGTGTTTTATTGTAATTGTATGTCTTTAAAGTGTGACATTTTCTAATTGTATGTGGATTATTTGTGTCTCTTTTTGTAAAAACCCAACGGGTTAAACAAATAAATCTAATAAAAATTACTGAGTACTGAGTAACCGAGGAATTTGGCCTGTTTCTTGGTGTTCACAGTACTGGGTCCAGTACTCAGACCAACATATGAGGCTTTTCCTGCCCCTATATAAGGTGATACAGTACTCGGTATTCAGAAAATACTTGGTACTCGAATTTATTTTACAGAGTATTTTACTGAGTACCAAGTATTCATCTAAGTTCCTGAGGTCGGACCAAATACTTGGAGCCAGTCCTCAGAAACGCCCATGAATAAAATTTTTACTATTTATTTCAGCCACAGAGTAAAAGAAGATGTCTCTGAACAAGAAACAGCCTATTTGGAGACAAACTAAACTTTGTGGAGGGCTAAATCCATGTGTGTGGCGGAGGAAGTGCTTCCTCCCTTTAAAATATTAAACGAGGCAGCTGGTAATAATTAGAACCTCAATTAGGTGCCCACACACATCCACCCAAAATAGGCCTAGCGGAAAACATGAGAGGGAGCAAGAGGAAATGCGTGGAAGAAGGTGCCTACTTTGGCAGCAGTGAGCAGAATGATTGGACACCTAAAAGTAGCAGTTACTGCAAAAAACAACAGTTATTTCCAATGGGAAATTGATATTGGGACCTGGGGAGATGACAATCTGTGTAGAAAGGAAGGACAAGTTGCTCACAAGATGGGCTGCACATTGTTATGTGAGGAGAACTTTATCTTGGTTGTATGGAACAGTGTGAGAGTAAATATCAAGAGCTAGATTCCCCCTGGGAAGCAAACACAGAAGGGAGCAGTTCTGTTAAAAAACATGGAAGCTTCTGTGAGAGCAATATCCATTTTCCCCAATGGTATCAAAGCCCAACATAAGGAAATGCTCTAGCTATGTGAGTACAATAGCCATAAGTCCCTGAATGAGTTATTTAGCCAGAGGCAAAGAGCTGTTACCATGATTTGCCCATGAGTTTGAACCTAGAAAGGCAGAAGGCTACAATCTCTTCTTTCCTGGGCCTAATTTTGTGTCCATTATTAATCGCAGATGCAACTAATGGAATGCTTCCCAACAGTCTGTTTAGGAAGGAACATCCCTCTTTGGGTGCTGAAGACCACTGTCCCTCTTTCATGATCTAGAGTCAAAAAGACTGGTATTCAAGCCTCTTTCCTGGATGCCTCCCAGGAAAAGCATTTGAGAGACTAATGGGGAGATGATGGAATTGCAAAAAAAATGAAGGGGAATGATAAGCAGGAGAACGTCTGTCCCTCTGGTGAGAGGTGAGGCGTATTCACTGAGAGGTGGGGCTTAGTGACCAAGGGGGTGGGGCTTGTCCCACATTGGCTGCTGGGAATATTGGGAGGTAATAGTAAAATCTTGGCCCATAGTGCTGAATGGTCTGTGTACCAGGGTGTGTGGTAACACCAGCAAAGGACAAGCCGCTGCTGAGAACGAAGGAGAATCACATCCCTGTCACATCCTAAAAGGTTCAAACCCTACTGAAACAAAAGACAGCACCCAAGGCCTATCAGTTGTGACTGCCCTGATGACTGATGGGTATATAAGAGGAAAGCTTTCGGTCTAACGGGGGAATGCTGGAGGAATGAGCGCTGCTGGTGAACTATGCACAGCGGCAGGAGTTGAAGCCCTTCCGGGTTCTGTGGATCCCCGTTGGAAGACCAGGGACTTGAATCCTGCTGCTCAAGGGGACTGGAGAAGCAGCAATGGAGACACTGCTCAGGAGGTTGCTTTTGCCCATAAGGACTCTCAGGTGGGAACTGACCATGGTTAGGCCCTAAAGGGCTTTTTTCAAATGACTATTTGTAAGGCACCTACACAGTGGGATTTGCTAAATGAGACTCTTGGTGGCTTGGGCTGGCTGTACGGGAAGTGGAGGCCAGATCTTAAAGTAGCAGATGTGCATCTTATAAAAAGACTTACCTCAGGATCGGGGTCAGCAATAAAAAACCATGGTAGTGTGACTTCAGCGTGGTGGGGCTTAAGAGCTAGATTCTCCTTTAGAATATTCTAAAGGCCCTCCAAGTGGGAGGTGCCTCCGCCCAGCTACAGTCTAAATTTTTTAAATCTGTTATGAGGCTTGCACCCCGTCACTCTCAACTTTATGTTGAAAGCCCCTTTAGCCAGGTGCTAGCCTGTAGGCCTGAGACAAGAAGAACTGTTTCTGTTCTGTACGGAAATACCGACCTTTCAGGAGCACTTGCTAGTGTTTGTAGGTACTTCATCAGCCTCTAGTGATTCCGTGCTTCTGCCATTGTCAATATTGATGCCTGCAATATTCCATAATTTCCTGTCAATGGTCATCACTTTCTGGCATTTTCTATCACTTTCNGCTAGTGTTTGTAGGTACTTCATCAGCCTCTAGTGATTCCGTGCTTCTGCCATTGTCAATATTGATGCCTGCAATATTCCATAATTTCCTGTCAATGGTCATCACTTTCTGGCATTTTCTATCACTTTCCATCACTTTCTGGGACTTTTGCAACAGTTTTACAACAGTTTTACAGCAATTTACAGAATTTTCCCAGCACTTAGCCTGCACTTTTGCATCTCCACTAGCACTGCAACTGAGGACATGAAGATTCTGGCACCCCTGTCAAATCAGGGGTGCCCAAATCAACCCAGCCCCTTTCAGGCACCATTGAGGCCCAAACAGGACTGGACATGCTGCTCAACTGAACCAGGCCACGGTGGCCTGCGCCAAGTCCTGTCACTTTGAAAGGCAGCTTCTTCCCCACCAAGGCATCTTGGCTCAGAGGCACTGGAGGGTGGGGAAAGCACCAGCTGGCCTTTCAAAGTTACAGGTGCTAGCCCAACCACAGCGGCCTGGCCCAGGTCCTGTTATTTTGAAACACCTCTTCCCCCATCCCCAGCACCTCTTATCTGTGAGGCGTTTGGGGGGGGGGGGGAGTGCCAGCTGGCCTTTGAAACTGACAAGCCCCAGCTGGAGCACTGCAGAGCCAGGCTCTACGACACTCACAGCTGGGCTTGTTGTTTATTTGAGTTTATACAGCACCCTAGAGGCGCAGGGTGACTTACAATTCATAAAACAACAATAATAAAATTCAAACAAAAACTCCCACCTTCCCCTCAACACTCTCCCCCCACCCTACCTAAAAACCCACCCACATTCTATCCCCACCCGCCAACTGCTTTTTTTCAAATAAAAATGTTTTGCACCACCTCCGGAAGATGCTCAGGCTCAAGGGAACCTCACGGTTCCACAAAACTGGGGCAGCAACAGAGAACACTCTCCTGTGCACCCCCATCACACAGACAAAGGTGACAGATGGAACCTGCAAGAGGGTGCTCCCAGCCGAACATAGGGGTTGCAATGGAACATGAGAGGACAGGCGGTCTTTCAGATATATGGCACCCAGACCATTTAGGTCAAAACCAGCACCTTGAATTGTGCCCAGAAAGCTATAGGAAGCCACTGCAGGTGTAATGTGCTACCAGCAACTTATCCCCGAAAAGTAGCCGAGCCG
>QEPC01014289.1:1064305-1080003 GCA_003113815.1 Sphenodon punctatus
AGAGAAAATTCAAACATTTAAAAACCTACCCCCCCCCCCCCCCAACCTATTGATCCAATCCCCTCTCCCCTCCTCTGAAGGTCTGGGAATATGACTGTGAACACTCACCCTGATCCAGCCTGATCCAGGGGGACTCGCCATGCCTGTCACCACAATCAGGAAACCCCATACAGAGGAGCCACATGGACCTTCAGATTATGTCATCATCCCGTGATGCCTGGAACATCAGCTGTGGTGTCTACACAGCAATGGGGGCGAAGCTACTGATCAATGCAGCAGTCAAAGGCTTCCGCGGAGGCCAAGAAGGGGGCAGACAAACTGAAGCGGAGACCCAGATGTTTCAACGGCAGGGAAAACCCCAACCACTCTCGCTGCTCTGCCCAGGGGATCACAGGCCGGTGCCTGGGTCTGCAACCCCAATACACAGCCTGATGTGCTGGGGAGAGAGAGAGAGAGAGAGAGAGAGAGAGAGAGCTTGTTTTCCGGAGTGGGCCTTCTAGACAGAGGATCCATCCCATGCCCTGGATAACACACGTATTCCAGTTGCATTTCACAGTAGAGGGGAGGGTTCGCAGGCCGCCTGGCCAAGGGGCTTGGAGTGACCATTTCCGGAGTCCCTGTGGCTAAATCAAGACTTGCTCCCAGAATAAACTCCACCCATGTTAACCTAGGACAAGGTTAGAGGTATCCTTCCCAACCCCTTGACATGGATCACAAAGACCCATAAGATACAAACAGTATAAAAATATATATTTTTTAAAATCTCATTAAAAACAGCTTCCCAAATCCTATCTCTGCCTGTCAAATACCTGACCAAATAAACAGGTCTTGCATTGCCTCCGTCAAATTTTCAGGCTCAGAGTGAGCTTCCAGAGGAAGAGAGCTCCAGAGCTGTAGAGCAGCCACACAAGATGCCTCTCTACACTAGGGTTGTCATACCTCCCCTTTAATCCAGGACGCTATGGAAATAAATACATAGTGCAAGGCTGCATTAGTTTCAAAGCAGGGCTGCACCATGTATTTTTCATAAATGTCCTGGATTAAAGGGAGGTATGACAACCCTACTCTGCACGCACTTACCATACAGATGTGGCATAAAGATGGAATTGACAAAAGGGACCCCCTAGCTGACCTAAGGAATTGCAAATGAACGTAGAGGAGAAGGTGGTCTTTTAGACAGCCAAAGTTTATTCCTGGCAATGCATAAAACCTGACTCATCCCAGTCCAATACATGTTATTTCCATTGCAAACCATTTTCCTTTACTCTGGGATACCCAAGATAGACAGACAGCTTCGTCCTCACTGATTTAGGAACTTGTAAACATGTTTTATATTCATTGTGATCCCTTGAAATCAGAGGTTCCTTCCTGCTGCTGTTTCTCAGCTCATTATGGATATCAACTTCTATTGCTTAGAAATGTTTCTGTCTATATAATTTCTCTAGTAGGGCTTTTCTCAGGAAATCCACACAAAATAGCAGCTGGAATATATAACTTCATCATCAAGATTCACTCCACTTAACAGGCAAACTTCTCCCTTATTACAGATGGAAAGCAGGGTTGTTTTTCTCAAAAAGATAAAAAGCCCCAGGCATTACAAATTTGATTAGACAGAACAAATGCTGAAGGATTCACATTACCTGAAAGAGAGAGCAGACTAATTAAGCAGTAACCTACATCAGTTGCGTGTGCATTCCTTAGTCAAGTCACTGGCCTTTCGTATACTGAGGCACGAAGTCAAAGGCCAAGGAAAGTGCTCGTGGATTGTATACCATAATGAAATCTTCATTTTAAAGATGAAGGTTGCTTTTGTAGTTGAAGTGCTGGACTAGGATTCCAGGTTTAATTCATCTCTCTGGCACAGATTCCCTGAGTGACCTTGGATACCAAAATAACAGAATTTATTTTTAAAATGGAACTTAAAAGCAATCAACTGACATTGAAAGATAATAGGACTTGGATAAATCACCTAGAGTAAAATCTAAATGTAATTATTAATGGGTGGGAAGTTCGGATCTCCTGGTATCCGATACTGCCAGTATTTGGCAGTCTCAGGGATACCGGATAGATCCGATAACTCCCCGTACCGGTGCCGGTTCCTGTACCGGATTTTTTTTTTTACATTGCAGCCATTGAAATCAATGGCCACAATGTAAAAAAAAACCAAACCAAAAATAATACCCACTTTCCCTCCCCCTCCCAGGCTGCGCGGGTGGAAGGGGGGACACCCCCCACTCACCCTATCCAGCCTGGATTTTTTTTTTAAACCGGATCCGGACCGGCGGCAGCCAGGGCTATGGAGCAGTTGAGCTCTCCTCCGGGAGCCCACATGTGGCTGGCTGCTGGCACGCTGGCAGCCGGCAGGCAAGACCGAACCTAACACCCACCCACCCCTGGATCGCCTTTTACCTGAGTGCTGTGCTCCCTCCAGGTGGTGGTAGCAGCGGTGGCAGCTGCGTGGCGCAGGTCCGACTGCAGCGCTGGCTTCAGCACTTCACCAGGCCTTCCGGGGAAACCCCGCCTACCCGCTCAGCCCATGGCTTATGCGGGCCTATCCAGTGGCACAGAACCCAGACCACCGCTTGTTCAATGAGCACCTGTCATCCGCACGCAGCGTGGTGGAGCGGGCTTTCAGGCTCCTGAAGACGTGCTGGTACCTCCTGATGAACAGGAGCCAATTCAACCTGGACCACACACCCCCATCCTTGTCCTGGCAGCATGCATCCTGCACAATGTATGCAAGACAGGAGGCGCTGCCCTGGACAACCCACCACCAGTGCACAGGGCCGGCCCAACGCCCCTGTACCAACATGCCCATGGAGGGGAATTCTGGCGCATCTCTGAGGAGAACAGGGATGCCATTTGCCACCACATCATTGCCCAGGCAGCTGAACACCAGGCAGCACCAAACCCACACCCATATCCATAGTCTTGTGAACCCCTTCAATAAAGCTGGGTAGTACCTGTGAACCGCAGCCCTGCCTCCATGCTGAGTGTGGGCAACGGGGGTCCAGGGACTGGGTACCATGGGTTGCTGGGTGACATGCGCACTCCCCTCACTTTCTGCCGCAAGGTGCTCGCACCCTGTGGTGCCCTGCCTGCCACCTCTCACCGGCCTGCCAGTGACAGGTCTGTGTACACCTGTTCCAGCCACCACTACTGCCAGCTGCCTCATCGGGCTGGGACCTGGTCCTGGCAGCCACCCGGGCACTGTAAAGTGCCCCCCCCACCATGGAACCCCCCTGAGCTCCCCCTGGGATTCCCACCCCTGCCACCTGTCCCGGGACAGAGGAAGCAACAGCGAGGTGTAGGTTCAGCAGCTCTTTATTGGTGGGGGGTGCATACAATGGAAGGGGGTGGTTAACTTTGGGGACCACCCATGCCCCCTCTTGCTGCACCACCATGGCTCGCATGCCGGCCAGCCCTAGCCGCAGCCAACCACAGGGCTCACCGACTGGATGGCCCTGCCCCCTGTCATCCACTGGCTGCTCCATCCTGGCCTCTGCTGATGGCCCCTGCGAGGAGGAACAAGAATGGGGTAAGTGATCATCATGTGCATCTATCTGTCCCACGCCAGGACCCTGTGGTCACCCAGGGAGTCCCCTACACCCCACATGAGCATAACACATAACATGGAGCAACCCCCTATGAAGGGGGCCCTTGTACTGACCCTGTGCAGGCCAGATCTGCTTACTGGAGCCTGCACCAGATCTGCTTACTGGAGCCTGCACCAGATCTGCCTGTGCCAGATCTGCTTACTGGAGCCGGAATACTTGGCTGTGGCCATGTCCGTGGCTCCACAGTCCCTGTGGTGCATGTGTTTGGTGCGGGTTCTGTACTGGGTTCCCTACCAGGGCAGTACCCCTTCATCCCCATCCAACCCCCCCACTGCGTAATGCCCCCACAACCATTCAGGGCCCCAGGGTGCTGCATCCTTACCGGAGAAGGTGGGGCAGCCACCATGGGTGGTTGGTTGTCCTGGGTTGCACGGTCCTGGGGTGGGGGTGTCGCTTCCTGGTGGAGGGGTTGGGGTGGCAGCGGGGGCGGAACCACGGGCGGTGCGGGCTGAAAGGGTGGCTCTGCCAGCAGTTCCTGTTGCTCTATGTGGGGGAAGGGGACCCTGTGGACCCGGATCCACCTCCTCCTCTGTGACCTCCACCTGGTGCACCTCCAGGCTGCCTTGCGCTACAATGAGATGGGGGGCCATTAGTATTTGCTGTCCCCTGGCCCTGGCTGCTGCGCCTCTGTCTGGGCCATCCGGGCCGTGTTCCCCCCCTGCCCCTCTGGGCCAATCGTACCTGGATCCTGTTCCTCCACTTTCTTGGGGCTGTCCCAGGTCTCCACTGGCTGTGTGCCCCCCCCCGTCCCTGTGGCCGGTAGGCCTGTGGGTGTTGGGGGCAAGTGTGGAGTGTGGTGGTTCAGTGCTAGGATCCCTGGGGCGCCCTCCTCCCCCTGTGGGATGGGGCTGTCCCCTCCCACTTCCTGCCTGGCCTCACCATGGGCATCTCCCCCCCTTGATCCATGAGGTTGGTCGGGGGGGTTGCATGGTGGCCCTGCGTCTGCCCTTGGTGAAGGCACTGCCATGTGTGTGGGAGGTCATGATGTCCCCATCCATGCAGAGGAACTTGTCCAGATCCTCCTGGAATTCAGATGTGCACATGGCCCAGCTGGACTTGTGATTGTTGTCCTTGATAGGTTTATATCTGGACCTCAAGTCCTTTGCATGCTGCATGCACTGGGTGACATCTCTATTGTATCCCTGCTCTGCATCTCCTGGGCAATGGCTTCATAGACATAACTGGTCTTGTCACTGCGCACCAGGTTGTGCTGGACCTTTTCCGACCCCCCACACACATATAAAGTCCCTGATCTCCTGCCTTGACCAGGGCTCCCCCTTTTGGGACCCGCATGTGGGGGGCCGACCAACTTGGTGGCATGGGGCCCGCCCTGTGGATGTGGTTGCCATGATGATGGTCATGTCCTGTTGGGGTAGTTCATTAGGGGTTACTTTGGATCCTGCTGCCCCCTCTGTGCCCCCCAAGTGCCTTCCCCTCTACCCCCCTGGGTTTCCCTTCTGCTCACCTGGCTGTCTGGGGGGTCCTCCTCAACCATCATCCCAGTGGTGCAGTGCTCCATTGTCTGGGAGCTGTCCTGTGGGGATGGGGGACCGGGTTATGTGACTGCTGCCTTCCCTGTGTTCCCTGGCCCATGGTTCTGGGACTGGGGCATGGTCCTCTGATCCCTGTGGGTGGGTGGTGGTTCCCATGCACTCATGTCACTCTCGCTGCTGCTCCTCGGGCCATGCCCCTGGGATGTGCTGGGCTGGGGGTCCTCAACCGGGGAGGGGTGTCGGTGCGGGCCCTCTGCCCTGTGCCAGAGACATGCGCTGTGTTGTGGCCTGGCGCATTCCCACCCTGTCCCCCCGCCCCCCAGGTCAACCCAAATCATACTTCTGGCCTGCCCTCCCACTGGTGGGGCAGCCCCCCTTGTACCTCCTGGTTGTCCCCCGTATCAGCAGCCTTGAACCCCCCCTTGTGCCTTCTACATGGGGCACATACCCCCTGCACTGCCTTGCCAGGGCTCCCCCCCAGGCACTCCTGGGTCCCCGTTATCACCTGGCCCCTTCTCACACATGGGGTGGCATCAGCTCCTGTGGCCTTCTCGTTGGCCTTCCTGGTCGCCAGCGTCGGAGCCCGCACATGTGTCATGGTTCCACCCTCCTTTATGGGCTCTCGGCCGGACATCTGGCATCCCCCCCTGTGGGCGTGTCTGTGTGGCGGCACATGAGTAACCAGTGGCACCGTGGAGCTACACCAGTCTGGCCCGTGTGGATGTGTTCACTTTTACACGGATGCTCGGGTGTTGAACACACATCTCCATCCATCTCCACCTACGGAGGGTACCGGCTCCCTCATGACTGCTCCGTGGGTGTTGTCGGGTGGGTTGGGCATGCGCCCCTCACCCTGCCATGGACTTCTACACAGACTCTCTCCCACCCATCCAATGGGTGTTTCTGGGTGTTCATGGGTGGGTGGTGTCCATGTAAAAGTGGTCATAGACACCCAGGTTTTTGCCCCCAAGCCACTCCCAGGCCTCAGCTTTAGAATTTGCAAGGCCCAGGTTGAAGATAAAATGCAGGGGGTCTTGTGGCCCCATCCTTCTCTCCCTCATGGCTTTGCTACCTCATGGGCACCTTCCATGAGGCCCTATAGATGGCTGTATTTGAGGCCCCACTAGGAAACAGTAGGGATGGGTGAACGCGGTTCGGAAGTTCAGAGTTCAGACTGAACTCGAATAGCTAAGTCAACCGAACCAAATGTGTGAACCAAACTCAAATTTGAACATTTGGTTTGGATGCGTTCAGTGTGTTCGGAATTAAATATTCATTGGTTTCAAATGAAAACACATTATTGGCTGTAACTTTCTTGTTTTTTATGCTATGTGGCTGAATATTGGGATGCCTATACCTCCAATAGAAAGCATTATATGTACCAAATTTCAAAATAATTGGATAAAGACATCTGATTTTAAAAGCAGTTGGAATATTGTATTTTGCAATATTCTATATATACATTCTTAGCTGTAACTTCTCTGCCTCATATCTAATGTAGGTTAAACTTCTTCAGTTTTTACCCTTCCAATATTTACTACCTTTGCCAAATTTCAGAAGGATTGGGAAAAGGGTCTTGGTGGTATAAGCAATTAACATAGAAATCTATGTCTGACTATAACATTTTTGTAGTCCAACCAGTGTACATGAAATTTGGCAGGGCTATATATTACACTTTCATGATTATCTCTGCCAAATATAAGGAAGATTTTATAAAGGGTCCCAATTTTATATACCTGTAAAACATATGTAGAGAAGGGGCCTATACCTGGGATTCTCTTATGTCACTGTGGTATAAGATCGGTTTGTGATGCGAATTGGCCAACAGAAATGTCAACCAAATATCCTCATTCTGTGCTGGGACCATCCCAACATATCTCCCCCACTTGTTTCTGGGAAGTCAGAAGCATCTGTTTAGGAAAGAGTCAATAGAGATTCTCTTATGTCCTCTGTCTCAGTGCTGCAGGATGTGATTGTGATGATAATTGGCCAGCCTGGATGTGTTTAAACTATGTCTCCTGACTGCTGGGATACTATCTCAGAAGTCCCAGTTATGTTGCTTATGCCCGCCTCAGGGCCGGCCCCTATGCCCACCTCGAAGTCACTACCAATTGGTCCTGTAAAACTAGAAGCTTGCAGTAATGTGTTTGGCCATTGAATGTTTCTGTCAGTCTTTGGGGTTGATCCACATTCTTCCTCCTAAAGTCTCTCTCCCCCTGTCATGCAGCATGCCTGCCTCTGACTGGCACTGAATATGCTGATATTCATCTGAATCATGATCTTCACAGGGACAACATCAATTGCTTATATAATTGGGTCCCTTTATCAAAATATCCTGTACATGTTCTAAAGTGGTAGGAAAGGTATTTGATACATTCTTGCCAAATATCCTTTACACAGAATGGAATATAAAAATGCTACAGCTGGAAATGTATTTTCAGGTTAATGTCTTATACCCTTGGGACCCTTTAGCCACTCTTTCTGAAAATTGGCAGAATTATTAGGCTTATGGAGGGACATAATATGCACAAGTTACTTGAACATTGGATGCAAGATAAAGATGTTGTAGCCATGAATGTGTATGGAGCTTTTCTTAAAATCACAATATTAAATTGCTTCTGAAATTGGTTTCCTTTATCTAATCATTCCAAAGTTTGGTACACATAGAGCCCTGCATTGGGGGCATAATCTCCCCAAATTTCATCAAACTTGAATATTAAAAAAAAAAAAAAAAAGTTAGAGGTGGAAACATGTTTTTCAGTTTTATCCCTTTATTTCAAAAACCCAATGTCATTTTCAGTTCCCAATTGCACCAAACTAAAGACCAAACCAATCCCGACCAAACCAAATATGGAATATAAACTCAACATTCAATCCAAACCACTGAATGGCCAAAAATCCAAACCTGGTTCTGTATGCACATCCCTAGGAGAGAGTGGGTCCCCCACACCCTTTCCTGGTGATAATGGGGTCCATTGCAGGGCACCTGAAAATAGAGACAAGGGTGGGGTTCAGCACAGTCATCCCGGGTTGCCCTCTGGTAAGGCTGGCCCTGGATCAACCCCTTGTTGTTACCATTCTCTCAAGACTGGGATACTGCTAAAGGCTTGAATATCACATCTGTTATTTGTAGACAACTTTCTCTCCTGGGCTAGAGCTAAACATATTCCTACCACGCTCAGAATTTGCCCCTTTTCTGGCAACCTGAAAGAGACAAAATGGCCTCCAAAACAAAGGGTGGCAATCATACCATTTGGCAGCAAAGATGTGCTGATTAAATTAACCGAGGCATTAGCTGCATGAAGTAGCAGGGGTTGTGGATCATTTTGCACCATATCTCTGCAAGCATAAACTCCTGGTGAAAAAGAGAGGAGGTAGCAGATCTGCAAATCAATGTGATCATGAAAGCCCAGGAGGGTGCTGAATCACAGAGGACTTTCAGTGGGCTGATGTGCCTGACGCAAAGAAGAAAAATCAGCAAGTTAATGTGGCACCGAGGAGACACAAGTTTTCCTCGCCCACAACCTCCAGGTATATATGTCCTGCCTGTAGGTGGTATTCAGCTCCCAGGCAGTGAATGGACTCATAACTCCTAACTCTCACAAGGAAAGTTAAATACACAATCATGCTCACTACACCTGCTCCCCTTTCAGGCTGTAGGGGAGTTACATGGGCCACTAACTTAACGGGAAGAGTACAAGAATCGCAGACATTCCTTTTATTTCAAACAATCTACTGCATGCGTTAAAGGAGATGCAGAGAGAAACCAGCACTTGGGTAATATTTCTGCAAAGACTAGGTCTGAAACCAAAACATTCCATCCAGTTTCTGGTTTTGATAGAAATTGGTAGTTCAATCATTCCAATCAGAATTCGGATCAGCTGAAATTCTGACTAGAATCCCAATTTGGAATAGCTGGCTTCTCTTTTCCAAAATGGTGGTGACGCTGCTGGTACCATTTTGAAAACAGGTCATGCATGCGCAGACTGGCCATCATGGCCATTTTGTGCTCGCACAGTTGTTTTTAATTTATTTTTTAATTTAAATGAATGAAAGCAAATGTATATTGTTTGCTTATTCATACATTTTCGTGGCTTTAATTACTGAAACAATTATGCCTTACTGTGAATTGTGTTTTGGGAACTCGGCACTTCCACTGAAAAAGCAGTTGTACGCTTCAGTGAGCAGAATCAGAACGGACTGAGTTACTGGTGCTGAATCCTGATAAACATTTAGAGCCAGCAGTCTGAAGGCTATGCCCCTGTAACCTAGAAAAGCCCACAGGAAAAGAAATTCCTAGATGAAGACAATCATCTAACAAGTGATACATACAGAGAGATTCAGAAACCAAAAATGCTTCTTTGCAGATGTGTGCATGTCATTTTCGTTATTACAATAACGATAACAAAAATTGTTGTTTTTGTTTTTTCTATGGCAATAATGAAAAAAAAAAACTAGAACAGTGGTAACAACAAAAATGACAACCAAGAATAACGATAATGAAAATGACAATGTCATTATCGTCGTCATTATTATTAGTGCTGTGGCAGTTGGGTTTTGGAGGGAAAATGTGGAGATGGGAGGCTGTCTCTTATACACATCTCATACAGAGAGATTCAGAAACCAAAAATGCTTCTTTGCAGATGTGTGCATGTCATTTTCGTTATTACAATAACGATAACAAAAATTGTTGTTTTTGTTTTTTCTATGGCAATAATGAAAAAAAAAAACTAGAACAGTGGTAACAACAAAAATGACAACCAAGAATAACGATAATGAAAATGACAATGTCATTATCGTCGTCATTATTATTAGTGCTGTGGCAGTTGGGTTTTGGAGGGAAAATGTGGAGATGGGAGGAGGGAACAGACATCTCGGAGCCCTAAACAGGGTTGAACTCTTGAACTGTGCCTGTGTTGGGAGGGGCCAGCAGCTCAGCACTAACTGATGGATTTATTGCTGACCAATGAGCAGCGCAAGCAGGCCCCAGCAGTCTCATGGCTCTGGGGGAGGGCACTGCACACCTTTATAATGAGAGGACCATTATATAAATAAAATTAGAATAGTTATATAGATTAGATATAGATATACATTATAGACATATAGATTAGAATAGTTATATAACTGATTAGATAATAGATAGTTTTCCTTTTCTCTTCCCCTGTCTCTTAGATTTAGGTAGATATTAGTTGCACATGGGAATTGATACCACTAATGATTCCGATACCCAAAAAAAATCTGTTTGAAATGATAATGATAACGATAACGACACTGTCATTAATAATGTTATCAAAACCAACATTTTAAAATAATGAAAACCAAAATGAAAAACGGAAATGACACGGGGGCCTAGTGCACGCCCCTACTGCCATTTAGCACATGCAGTTTTTAAGATTCATCCTGCTGTGGAAGCTTCATTCTTCAGATACCAGCCATGCTAAGGATGAGGTGTGTCCAGGAACAGATACTATTCTTGCAGAAGATAAATCCAAACTTGTGTAGGCCTTTCAAGGCTAGCAACATGGTAGTTTCAGTCTGACGGCTGAAGGCATTGGGCATCTTGGTGGGACCTCCCAGGTGGCCACAGTAGGTTGTTTCCTTTTGGTGGCCCCTACCGCCCCCCCCCTACAAGGAAATTTGTTCACGGGTACTGCTCTCAATGCAGACCCAGAGGGTTTTTAGTTGCAGGGGTCAAGTGTGTCGCCACAAGCCCCGGGATGGGGAAGGCATATCACCGTCTACCTGCAGGCTTGGTGCTCCCCAGTAGTTTGGAATAACCCAATTGTGTGTGCACCTGCTCGTTTATCAGTTTCTGAAATGAAATGATTTGCGGGGGCCTGCCCGAACTCAATTGTGTGCGCGGTCAAGGCTCTCCCGCATACAGAATTACTAGGTAGTCAGTACGGTTAGAGATATAGATACCAGATATATAGAGAATTATTTTTAAAAAAATTTATTGTGTTTTAACACCTGTACCTGTTGTGAAGTATTGATTTGTCAATTTTACTATTGTTATGGCCAACGGCTAAACAAATAAATTACCTTGTTGAAAGCATTGGGCATGTCTAGCCAAGAGAAAGGAAGAAGTTTTCAAATATTTAAAAAGGATGCAGTAAAAAAGATGGAGAATATTTATTCTCCATTGCCAATGAAGAAAGCACATGCACAAAATTGGTTTAAATTGCAGGGAGGAAGTTTTGAGTTAAACATTAGGGGTCATGTCCTCACTGTTACAACAGCTCAGCAGTGGAGCAAACTACCTAGAGGCTGTGGCTACTGAAGACTGCTTCTCCTGCTCAAGGGTCAGGAGGTTGGCATCCAGGACCCCTGTTGCATGCTGGCACGGCCATGAGCCCCAGAAGTGGGCTGGTTGGTTTGCCTGCAGTGGTACTAGGCCAGGCTGAAATGACAAATCATGGTGAATGTTCTTTCCATTGGAAACCGGTCATTCGCCTTCAATCATACAAAGTGGAAACTCATAGAGATGGGCGAACGCGGTTCGAAAGTTTGGAGTTCAGCCTGAACTCGGCCTGTTCGGATGACCAAATGCGAACACGAATCCGAACATGAACATACTGAACAGAACAGAACACCGAACGGCGAAATGGCCGAACAATTCAGTTAGTTCAGATCACGTTTGGGTGAGTTCGGGTGGCAAAAAAAGGTTCACTGTAAGGTGACAGGGAGGGGTAGTACTAGTCACTGAGGAGCAGACTTCCAGGCACCAGGGGTGGAGAGGCTTGTAAGAAATGAAACTATCTGCCTCCCCCATTCCCAACACCTTCTGAGCTAGTCACTGTTCCTGAACAGCAGGCGTTGAGTAGGATTATTAGATTGCTTTAAGTTTCATTTCAGTTTTGTACTGAAATGAAACTTAAACCTTAAACTGAAACCTTGTGTTTGTGATTCCCCCCCCCCCCATATAGAGAGAGATAGAGAGATATAGATATAGAGAGATAGATAGATAGGTTAGGGATAGTAGTTGTAGGAGCTAGCTTAGTGATAGAGATAGCGTTAGTGATTTAGTTTTAGTGTTTGTAGGAGTAGGCCTGTGTACTTATTAGATAATCCATTTAGTTCATAGCATTTAGAATAGTTAATAGCAGTTAGATTTAGTGTAGATAGATATATATAATATTAGATTAAAAAAATAAAAAAAACATATAAAAACAAAAGAACTAAATAAAAAACAAAAGAAAACCATATAAAACCCAATAAAAAACAAAAAAAAATAACAAAAAAACCACCCATAACATTAACCGAACGGCTGAACCAAACGGCCGAACCCGAACCCGGCGAACTAGCCGAACTGACGAACTGAACGGATGAACCGAACGCAGCCGAACCAAACGGATGAACTGAATGGACGAACCGAACAAAGCCAAACTGAACGGACGAACCCGAACCGCGATCTGTTCATCCATCCCTAGAAACTCACTGGCTTTTCCCCTGTTTTCACCATTTTATTTTTGTTATTTTTGGCAAGTCAAATACAGCTGCTGAAGGGCCAATCCCAAGCCTCATGTGTGCCCTGTGTGAACCCCCATCAACTGTGGAGATGCATTAGTGTCAACAAAGTGCTGGAAATTGCCCTAAAGTGGGGCAAAAGTGCTGTAAAGCTGTCCAAAAATTCCCAAAAAGTGATGAAAAAAGTTGAGGTGTGCACCAGGGGTCTGTGTTGTTTTTGTTTTTTGTTATTTAAACAATAAACATGTTATTTTTGTTTTCATAAATATCAAATTGTCATTTTCACATTCATTTTCTATTGGTTTAAATGGAACACACATTTATGGTTGTAACATTTTTACTTTTTGCTATATTTAGCTGAAATGTGGGGTGCATATACCTCCAATGAAAGGCATTAAGTGTACCAAATTCCCAAAATGATTGAATAAAGGAATCTAATTTTAGAAGCAGTTGATTTTGAAAAATCTTTATACTTTATTAGCTGTACCTTTTTTGCCTCACATTTAATGTAGATTAACCTTGGTATGTTTATACCCCTTCCCATATTTACTATCTCTGCCACATTTCAGAAGGATTGTATAAAGGGTCCTGGTGGTATAAGCAATAAACATATAAATGTATGTCTGACTGTAACAACTTTGTAGTCCAACCAGTGTACATGAAATTTGGCAGGACTGTATATCACACTTTTCTTATCATCTTTGCCAAATATCAGAAAGATGTGATAAAGGATCCTTATTTTATATGCCTTCACAGCATATGCAGATAATGACCCTATGCCAGGGATTTTCTTATGTATCACTGTGGTTAAGATCAGTTTGTGATGCCAACTGGCCAGTAGAAAGGTCAACCAAATATCCTCATTATGGGCTTTGACCATCCCAACATCTCTCCCCCCACTTGTTACTGAGAAGTCAGACGCATCTGTTTAGGAAAGAGCCAATAGAGATTCTCTTATGTCCTCTGTTACAGTGCTGCAGGATGTGATTGAGATGATAATTGGCCAGTCTGGATGTGTAAACTAGGTCTTATTACTGGGATGCTATACTCAAAGTCCAAGTTATGTCCCTTATGCCCATCTCAGGGCTGCCCCTTATGCCCACCTTGAAGCCACTACTGATTGGTCCTGTAAAGCTAGAAGCATGCAGTGATTGACCAATGAATGTGTCTGTCAGTCTTTGGGGCTGCTCCAAATCCTCCTTCCTACAGCCTCCCTCCCCCTGCTGTGCCAGGTGCCTGCCTCTGACTGGCACTGCATGTGCTGCTATTTATCTGAATAATGGTCTTCACAGGGACAACATCAATTGCTTATAAAATTGGGTCCCTTTATATAATTTTCCTGTAGTTTATCTGAGATGAGAGGGAAAATACGTGATACATTCCTGCCTTATGTCTTGTAAACAGGATGGAATATACAAATGTTACAGCTGGAAATGTATTTTCAAGTTAACGTCTTATACCTTCAGGACCCTTTATCCAATCGTTCTTAGCAGGATTGTTAAGCTTATGGAGGGCATAATAGTAACAGGATTCATGCAAACTGAATGTCAGATAAAGAAGTTATAGTCATGATTGTGTATGGAGCTTTTCTTAAAAGCACAAAGTCCAATTGCTTCTAAAATCAGTTTCCTTTACCTAATCATTTTGAAATTTGGTACACGTAGTGCCCTCTATTGGGGGTACAATCTCCCCAAGTGTCATCAGAATCGAATATGAAACAAAAATGTTGTAGCTGGAAATACATTTTCCAGTTTTTTCCCTTTATTTCAAAAATAAAATGTCATTTTCGTTTCTATTTTCAATATTATTATTTGTCGTTTTTGTTATTGTAATAATAATAATAAAGAAAACAACATTTTTTGTTGTTATTGTAATAACAAAAATGGCATGCACACCCCTAGGAAGAAGTCAAACAATGATGGGGAAATGCCAGAAAGTGACAATACATGGTGAAATGATGAAAAATCATAGATGCCAACATCGATAATGGTGGAAGTGCAGAATCACCAAAGACTAACAAAGTACTGACAAAGACTCGTAAGTGCACCCGAAAGGTTGGTTTTTCCCTGCAGAATGGGAACCCTTGCTCTCATCTCAGCCCTTAGTGGGATACTTAGGCAGTCCCTGCTCCACAGAGATGGGAGCAGCAGTCTTTCCAAGGACTCCTAGCCAGGCGAAGTCAAATGGCTTCAAACCATATCAACTTTATCCCTTTTAAACAATCAGCTGTAGGCAGGGCTGAGTCCTACCCAATAGTATAAATTGGGATCTCCCCTGAGAGCCCCTTCTCAAGCAGAGAGAACCTTGGGCAGAGTGAGATTTCAGCTACAGGGAGAGGAGGAACAGACCAAGGACACTACACCTTAGAGAGATAAATAACATTTTTAAAAGGGACAAAGTTATAGCAATACAGTGCCCCTGATCTATATAACTCTAGATTTAATCCTAGTAGTTAAGAGGAAAGTTAAGTAGGGAGATGCCGGTAGAAGTCCAGCAGCAGGGTGGGGGCTATCCAATATTTTGCATCCAGTTTAACATGTATGATTATCTTCCTCTTACAGAGAGGTTTGATGTTTGCAGTTGGTGGTAAGAGCTGTTGGCTCTCAGAGAGAGTGCAGTCTCTGGAGGCTAGAGTGGCTGAGTAGAGGCAAACTGAGATGTTTAGGAGCTGAGGGAGACTGAGTCCCCTCTCTACTCCTTCAGCCCCTGTGCTGTTTTGGAGGATTTGTGTATGTATGTATGTATGTATTTATACCCCACCCATCCTGTAAAAACAGCTTGGGACGGCTTGCAATTTTAAGAGTAAAAAATACAATAATATAAATATGAAATTATAATAATGATATAACACAACATGGGGGAAGTCACAAAAAGAATATACAAAAACTCTACCACCCTAATCCACAACCCTCCACCCATCTCCCTCACCAAAAGCCTGGCGGAACAGCCAGGTCTTGCATTGTTGACAAAAGGTGGAGAGGTCCAGGGCCACTCGATCCTGGGAGTTCCACAGCTGCGGTGCAGCCACCGAGAATGCCCTCTCCATCATTGTCCCCTGAGATACCCGGGGGACTTTGAGACGGGCGGTCCCAGCCAACTGCAGGGATCGATCCAGAGACCG
>QEPC01014289.1:1080103-1107568 GCA_003113815.1 Sphenodon punctatus
TGGAGTGGTGGTATATGTTAGAGTAAAATTTCTAGATGCCGTAAATGACAGCTTCTTGGAGCAATCGGTCCTGGAACCTACAAGAGGAGGAGCTACTTTAGATCTAGATTTAAATGGAGTGCAAGGCCTGGTGCAAGGGGTGGTAGATCCACTTGGTAATAGTAATACATATAATCAAATCTGACATCGCTATAGGAGGGACCTTGAAGGAAAAAAACCTATTGCAGTAACATTTAACTTTAAAAAAGGAGAACTATGCTAAAATGAGGAAAGTAGTTAGAGGGAAATGAAAAGGAGCAGTTGTGAGGGTTAAATGCATGCAAGAGGCATGGAGATTATTTAAAAACACCATCTTGGAAGCGCAGATAAAATGTATTCCACAAATTTAAAAAATGTTGGAAGGGAAGCAAACGTCTGCCAATGTGGCTAAATGGGGAGGTGAAAGAGGGCGTTAGAGCAAAAAAGGCATCCTTTTTTGAAATGGAAAGCTAGACCTAATGAAGAGAATAGGAAAGAGCATAAGAATTGCTAAACAAAAAAATATTATTAAAAAATATAATAAAAAATGTGAAGCCCTGGAAAAAATACAAGCAGACATCTTGAAGAAACTCTTAGGGGTGCAAAGAGCTACTTCCCGTGCCCTGGTAAGGATTGAAACAGGTGTCATAAACATGGGCACAAGAACCAGGTTAATGGCTCTGACTTACTGGACAAAGGTCAGATCCCTCTCTCCGATTCGCTCGCCGAAGTGAATTTATCTAAAGATGGTGGGTCCTTTGATGGGGAAGAAAACGTGAGCTGAGGAGGTTAAAAAAGGAATTGAAGTATTGGATTTAGGATATCTTTTGGCAAGTCCGGATCCGATCCCCACAGTATTAGATAAAGATCTTATTACACAGCGCCTTTTGGACTGTTCATTGCAGGATGATAGGGCAAAGATAGCAAAGCAGAGGCACGTTTTAATAAATCAATACAACCTTTCCTTAGATTCACCGGCCCCTTACCTGAGGATTCCTCACCACCATTTAAGACTGGTGATCACTAGAATGCATTTCTCGCAGTTGGAATCCAAAATACAGGAAGGAAGGTGGGCCAAGACCCCGATGGCCCAAAGACTTTGCCCTTGTAACATGATTAGAGTGGAAGATATTATCCCGGTTATGTGGGAGTGTCCTTTCTATAACAAAGAAAGGAAGAAATGGTTGTTGCCCATGCCCTTGGAGTATCTTAAAAACAGATGTACAGCTTATCGGGAAAACAATAAAAATCCTCCAAGATTCATCAAAGAACACTGTAATTATACTGGCAAACTTTCTCCATGCAGCACAGAGTGTAAGGAAGAAGATGGTAGGAAAACATAAATGTAAAGGGACCAGTGGATCCTCAGTAAAGGATAAGCTTGTTTTGAGGAAGTCTTATGAAGTGGCAAGAGTTAGTTCGACTAATGTTGAAACTTAGGGAGTATAGTGTAATGTAATATAGAACTATAGACTGTTATGTGGAAATGTATGTAAGGAGGTTGTTCCTTTTTCCTTTGTATCTATTTTTGATTTTATATTTATTTGTACCATATATGGTTACGGGTATATGAGGACGGTGATTATGTATTTTGGCTTAGACTGTAAATAAATCATTCATTCATTCATTCATTCATTAGAGCAAAAAAGGGCATCCTTTTTGAAATGGAAAGCTAGTCCAAATGAAGAGAATAGGAAAGAGCATAAGAATTGCTAAATTAGATGTAAAACATTAATAAGATGGGCCAAAAGGGAACTTGAAGAGCGACTTGCTTAAGACACGAAAAATAATAATAAAAACGTTTTCAAGTAGATCAGAAGCAAGTAGCTTGTTAGAGAGTCAGGTGGAACACTAGATGACCAGAGGGGGAAAGAGGTGTGCAGGGAGGATAAGGATATTGTAGAGAAGCTAAATGAATTATTTACTTCAGTCTTCACTGCTGTTGTGGAGATACCCACTTCTGACCGAGTCTTTGTAGGTGAAGAATTGATTCTAGAGCAAATTGACAAACTAAGGAGTAACAAATCACCAGGACCAGATGGTATTCGTCCCAGAGTTCTGAAGGAACTAAAATATGAAATTGCAGACCTACTATTTGTAATTTGTAACCTGTCACTAAAATCTGCCACTGTGCCAGAGGATTGGAGGGTAGCAAATGTAATGCCAATATTTAAAAAGGGCTCCAGTGATGATCCTGGAAACTACAGTTTGGTGAGCCTGATGTCAGTGCCAGAAAAACTGGTGGAAACAGTTGTTAAGAAGAGAATTACTGAGAATATTGATAAACACAGCTTAATGAGGAAGAGTCAACATGGATTTAGGAAAGGGAAGTCATGCCTCACTTATCTATTGGAATGTTTGAGGGTATAAATAAGTATGTGGATAAGGGTGAGCCAGTCGATATAGTGTATTTGGACTTTCAGAAGGCATTTGATAAGATCCCTCATGAGAGACTCCTGAGGAAATTAGAGAGTCATGGGATAAGAGGCAGTGTTCTACCGTGGATTGGCAACTGGTTAAAACATATAGAAAGCAAAGAGTAGGACTAAATGGTCAGTTTTCATAGTGGAGACAAGTAACAAGTGGAGTGCCCCAGGGTTCTGTACTGGAACTGGTGTTGTTTAACATATTCATTAATGATCTGGAGAAGGGATTAAAGCATGAGGTGTTCAACTTGCAGATGACACAAAGTTATTCAAGGTAGTTAAACCCAAGTAGACTATGAAGAATTGCAGGAGGATCTTGCAAGACTGGGCGACTGGGCGTCTAAGTAGCAGATGAAATTTAATGTGGACAAGTGCAAACTGATGCACATAGGGAAAATAACCCAAACTATATGTATAAAATGCTGGGTCCTAAATTAGGATTTAAAACTCAGGAAAAGGATCTTGGAGTCGTTGGTAACAATACATTGAAATCCTCAGCTCCGTGTGCGGCAGCAGTCAAAAAAAGCAAACAATGGGTACTTTCAGACATGACGCTAACCACCCTTTAACCACCCTTGGTGGTTATTTATGCATGTTGCAGGGCTTCATAGGGCACCAATACAGNCGGCTTGCAATTTTAAGAGTAAAAAATACAATAATATAAATATGAAATTATAATAATGATATAACACAACATGGGGGAAGTCACAAAAAGAATATACAAAAACTCTACCACCCTAATCCACAACCCTCCACCCATCTCCCTCACCAAAAGCCTGGCGGAACAGCCAGGTCTTGCATTGTTGACAAAAGGTGGAGAGGTCCAGGGCCACTCGATCCTGGGAGTTCCACAGCTGCGGTGCAGCCACCGAGAATGCCCTCTCCATCATTGTCCCCTGAGATACCCGGGGGACTTTGAGACGGGCGGTCCCAGCCAACTGCAGGGATCGATCCAGAGACCGAGTGGTGAGGCAGTCCCACAGGTAGGTAACTCCTAGGTCATTTAGGGCTTTATAGGTAAGCACCAACACCTTGAATCGGGCCTGGAAGACTATAGGCAACCAGTGCAGAGAATGACGGAGCTCAGGTGTAATGTGTTCAAGGCGGCCAGTCCCCGTAAGCAGGGTGGCTGCCACATTCTGCACCAGCTGCAGTCTCTGAACTATGCCCAAGGGTAGCCCCACGTAAAGTGTGTTACAATAGTTTACAATTCCATACCACTATGAAAGTAGGGATGATGGTGGCCAGGTCAGAGTCCAAGACATACAGCCGAAGCCACCGCACCAGATGTAACTGGCAGAAAGTGCTCCTCTCCACAACATCCACCTCAACATCCAGGTGGAGCTGGGAATCAAGGAGCAGTCCCAGACTCTGAACCTGAGGAACCAGCAGGGGGCAAACCCCATCAGTGATGGGGGACACCACTCCCACTGCCTTTCCCACCAACATCACCTCCATCTTGTTGGGATTTAGCTTCAGTTGACTCACCCTCATTCAGTCCCCCACAGATGTCAGACACAGAGTAAGCACCGAGACTGCCAGTCTGGGTTGAATGAAAGTAGAGTTGGGTGTCATCAGCATATTGATGACACCAAACATCATCCCTGCTCACAACCTCACCATTGAACAGGAGAGGGGACAGAATAGAACCTTGTGAGACTCCACACAAGAGGTCCCGGGGAAATGACAAACAATCGCTGAGCNAATTTTCGCCTGCTATGGACCTGCTGGACCTGTACACGCACAGCTGCTGCATGCAATCTAATTGATGGGACGTGGACATATGGGAACACATTAGCCCATATTCACCCGCATGGTGGGCTCCACATTTTCTGAGACCCCGCCGTGAGTAGGGGCAGACTGCATGTTCGGTGGGTGGTGGCCGTGGGCCGGTGGGGATGAGCACCTAATAAACAGGCAGGTGGACACCCACCTGTTGTGGGCTATTGTGGACTATCATTTCATTTGAGAACACCCTAAGATCTTAGCTGAATCTTCTTCAAACATTCAACCAAACAGCCAAATGTAAGAGGCCAATTATGGGGAGAAGCCCCATACCTCCAAATTAGAGCTGAAATGAATAGGAAATTTATTATCCGCATTTAATAACCACCATTCCAGATAGCTTGGTAGTTATCTGCCCATAACCAGTTACTGCGGTGGCTAACCAACAAAAAGAATAACCGGATAGTACTGCAGTGGTTAACTAGATGCTGTATTATAGGGGTGTGCAGCAGGAACCCCATTCATTTTCATTATTGTTTTCATTTTTGTTTACAAAAAAACCCTTCATGATGGGGGGGGTGAGTTTCATAAAGGAAAACATTTGTTTGTATTGTTTCAAGGGTTTTTCCGCTAATTTTTAATTAAAAATCACCATGCATGTAGAAAATGGCCGCTTGACCAGTCTGCACATGCACAGCCCTTTCCCAAAAATGGTGCCAGCAGTGTCAGCACCATTTTGGGAAAGGACAGCCAGTCTGCACATGCACAAAATGGCCATGGCACATGTGAAAAATGAACACCACACATGCACCGACCAGCTGCCCTTTTCCAAAATGGCTCTTATGCTGCTGGTGCCATTTTGAGAAAAGGTGCACATGCGCAGAATGGCCCCAGTGGCCATTTTTTCACACGCACAGCTTTTTAATTTTTAATTTTGGTTATGGAAATGGAAGTTTTCTCCTTTGTTTTCATCCATTTTCAATTCCGTGGCCTGTTGGTTTTTTGTATTTTAACTACTAAAACGAACAGGCCATCGTTCATTTTAGTAATCAAACAAAACGAAAACTAATTTAACACAACTACTGTTACTGTGATTGTATTACCGGCTAAATGAATGTTACTGCTAGTAGTCTGAAATCAAGCCTGGAAGACGCGAGAGGAGTAAGCGGGAAAGGAATTTATGAGCAATACAGGAAAATGGCAATACAGTAAGCAGCACACTGCAGTATTATGGATAATGTGGTAACTTGTAACTGGTGAATCTGCTGAACAATTAATACATACCTGTCCGTATGTGGTCCTTCATGGAGCAGATACCACGGATCCAGTTGATTACCAGATAGCAGTTGATCCCTTTTTCAGGTCTACTACAACTGAACACCCCTCAGTTAAAGGCCTAACTCTTCAGTGCAGCAACTTCAATACACTCATTCACTTCTGAGGGAAAGTGTTGGCAGTCATGAGTCTTGAAGCTTGGAGGCCACTCATGGGAGTCATGGAAGTCATGGGAGTGAGAGCTGGGTTGGGCTGTGGCTCAGGTGGTAAAGTGCATGTTTTGCATGTATAAGGTCCTAAATTCAGTCCCCAGCATCTCTGATTCAGGATCTCTGATAACATGCCTGGATGAGGCCTCTGCAAGAGACCTCGGAGAGCTGGATTTGAATTGAAACCCTGCTGCTGTGTCAGGTTGTGACAACACTGTGTTCAGATGGACCATTGGTCTGACTCAGGCAGCTCCTGATATCTTAAGCAGGATTTAACAAGGGGAGGCTTGTGCTGCCACTGCCCATACGGTATTTGCTTCTGTGGCTTAGGACACAGCTTAGTGCTTGCCCGTCCTCCAAGGGCGGGGACTTACATTTTGCTGTATTGCCCATCATTGAACATAATTTAGTAATTAAGTGAGACACACGTACAGTGGGGTGACTGGCATGATGCTCCAAATGTGTGTGTGTGGGGAGGATCATCAGGTGATTCTCATGTTTAGCCGCTTTTACACAGATAGGGTGGGTGGGGGGATGTGTTCAATTGGAGGTGTGTGTGTGTCCCTTTACACTGACACACACACACCTTCATCCATCACCACCCACGGGGCTTACCCCAGTTTTCCAGATGGGCCCCTGGGTGGAGATGGGTAGGTGATNTGGTTAGCGTCATGTCTGAAAGTACCCAATGTTAGGAATCATTCGGAAAGGCATAGAGAATAAAACTGAAAATATCATAATGTCTCTATACAAATCAATGATGCGACCACACCTGGAGCATTGTGTGCAGTTCTGGTTGCCCCATCTAAAAAAAGACATAGCTGAACTAGAAAAGGTACAGCAAAAGGCAACAAAAATGATCAAGGGTATGGAACAGCTCCTGTATGAAGAGAGGCTTAATAGGTTGGGGCGCTTCAGTTTGGAGAAGAGATGACTGAGAGAGGGGATATGATAGAAGTTTATAAAATCTTGAGTGGTGTGGAAAATGTAAATAGGGAGTGGTTATTTATCCTCTCTAACAGTACTAGAACAAGGGGACACTCCATGAAATTACACAAATAGGGGAAAGTATTTTTTCACTCAACACACAATTAACTTGTAGACATTACTGCCAGGGGATGTGCTCAAGGCTGATAGTGTAGCTAGTTTTAAAAAGGGATTGAATACATTCTTTGGGGATAGGTCTATTAATGGCTATCTATTAGTCAAGTGGGTTTTGGGGATGTAACCTCTTACTGTTGAGGGCTGGAGCAACAGGGAATGGATTGTCCATTGTGACCTGTTGGGTACTTCTCCCAAGAGACAAAAATTGACCACTTTAGGAGACAGGATGCTGGGCTTGAAGGACCACTGAACTGACCCAATACGGCACTACATACGTTCTTATGTTCCAAGCAGACTTTCCCCAGAACTGATGCAGAGTCCAAAATGTCCAAAATGTCCATGCCCTGTGTCCTGAGCCCTTCTCTGTTGTACCACTGGTTAGAAATACCCTTTCCATTTTCTATTCCTCAAAACCAGAATGGCTCTCAAAATTTCAATTGCATTTCTGATTGATTAAAGAATTTTCTATCAGAATTCCAATTGGTCATTTTGTGCATACCGGCCATACTGCACACGTGCAAAATGGCAGCTGTTGTACGAAAAAAACGATGGCCACCGATTGCAGTATGACCTGTGCCATTTGTGCACGTGCGGTAAGGCTGGCGCCGTTTTGTGCATACAGAAAATGGGGGGGGGGGAAATGTGATTGTTCTGGTAAACAAAAATCTGAATGATTGTCCGTTCAGATTTTCACCAGAACGAATCAAATCAACTTGATTAATTGAAAGCCATATCAAATTGGAAATTTTGATTTAACCCTACCCTAGTGGTCTGGGTCATTAAATTCCTTTGCTCAGGCTTTTATATTCTGGAATTGCACCAGCCGGCTTTCAATTTACTGCCATGCCCAGATGAACCAATCAGCCAATCCCAATTGGCTCATTAAGCCCTTGCCCCTTCTCTCCAATTCAAGGGCCAGATGCTTGTCTACCCTTGGCCTGCTCCCCATAAAGATTTATCCTTATCCCCTTTGGCCTAATCAGGCACTTTGGATCAATCTGCTACAAGGATGGAATTTCCCTGGTCAATAAGGGTCTTGATTCATGGACCATAACCTATTAAAGCCAATGGAAGACATCCCACTGCTCACCTTGCATCTGTCTCTTTTACCTTTTACCAGGAAATGGTCCTGGAAGAATAAGAGAACTTTAGCCACTTTATTAAAAAAAAAAAAAGTTTCCCTCCAGAGTGACCTATTTTCTCCCCGTATTTAATATTGACTTTAATTAAACTCTCTTTACGCTCCTAAGCTGTCTCCCTGTAGGAAGTTTTGCTCCAGCCTACAGAGCTCTGGCATCAGGCAAGTATCAGAGGCCCCTTCCAGTGGTCTGACTGAACAAAAGTTCTCTAAGGATTGAGCGTTCAAAATTGCTTTACAATTAGAATTCGCACCGCACAAAGCAGCGCCTGCAGTTCTGAACTACAGTAATCTGAGCCATGTGGGAGTTCATCTGTGCTCTCCATAATGTACCATTACAGGCTGTTAGAGTGATTTCTCACCCGTGATCCCTGTGTTCACCTCCCTCCTAAAAAGAATACTGATCCCTTATTATGAAGGAAAGTGGCTCCATTTGGTATGGAGTAAACTCCTCATTATAGTTATCAGTGGCACCTTGCTTTTCGCACACTAGGTCACATTCCAGTTTTGTGGGGTTTTTTAACTTAAAGAAACCAAGAGACTGAAGATGAAGGGGCAACTTCCCAGCTGGTGTTTGGAGGGCAGGGGTAGAGGGAAGGAGACCCTGACAGGGTCTGCCGAGGCGGCGGCGTAACCCAACGGTGGTGTGGGGCACGGGTGCCTGGGGACTGCTCGGCAGGGGAGTGGTGGTTAAGAATACCCGTCAGGATAGTGAGTGGGCCTAAGATCCTACACAAGGATCTGGGCCCCTATCATCATAGGGCGCCAAGCAGAAAGCACCAGGCCCCTGCCCCACCGTTCAACCACCCTCTCAACCCAATCACTTCACCAAGGGGATAGGATGGTGCAAGGTTGCTGCGAGGAAGGGGGGGCAGGGAGAAGGGTCCAGGCTCGGTGGGGGAAGGGAACACAATTCACGCAGGCTATCGGGGAGGCACCAGGAGGGGGAAGATACACACGCTCAGTTCAGACACGCACATTCCACACGCAAATCCACTCCACACGAACACAAAGGACCAGTCACGTAGCAGGCACTCCAGCTCACTCGCTCCAACTAGAGTTGAGGAAGCAAGGGGAAGGGCAGGAAGCACTCAGGCAACAGGATATGCTCAGGAAAAATCCAACCAACGCTCGCTCAGGGGCCAGTCTCTGATCACCGGCACCGCCTGTCTCGTGGCGTTGGCGTTTATACTGCTGCCCCCTTTATGTGCCAGGAGGCGCTGTGAATGTCGCAGCGGCGCTGGGGCTTCGTTGACAGGTTGCGCATGCCACGGCGGGGATTCCAGGGGCGTGGCCTGCTGTGACGCCAGGGGGGAATCCCCTGGTTTGTTATCGTTCTCCGCGGGTGCTGCAGCGGTGACTGGCTCCACGTGTGGTGTTGGGGTTAGCCGTCCCCTGTGCCCCCGCCGCAAGTACCTGTGGGGGCTGGCTGTACCTTACAGCTGGTGTAATCCTGCATTGCTCCATTGAAGTCATTGGTGCCATGCTGGTTCACCCCCACTAAAAACTCTTAAATAACTTGTGCTCCTAATCAAAAAAGAGAACTTTCCAGCATCTGTGATTTCAAACAATGCCCCCTGTAAATGACACCTTTCTTTTTCCTTCTTTTGTTTCTCATTTGCTTTAATGGAGATAATGTTGCAGACTCCACATCCTTAAAAAGTGTGCAATTCCTGGGGAGCTGGAAGGATTANCCCATTTCCATGGATGCCCCCGACCGCACACCTGCCCGAACACCGAGTGGTGGGTAGGGCCATTTGTTTAAAACCTGCCTTTGTTTCAATCACTGATGATGACAGGACTCAAAATCCAAACAAACTTGAGAATTGCCCAGTGACACTCTTACACCCCACCCCACGCACCCTCACATTGGGAGCATCACATGAGTTTCCCTGCCATAGGTTTATCTCACGTATGTTTCCCCCCCCTTGCCCTCCTGCAACATGGGCAAGCACCCTTATCCCCATTCTACCGGAACAAGCAAGCCATCCTTCCGGCAGATCGCATGTTCTATCAGCGAGTGCACTGGCAAGTTCCATAGTCAATGACTGACACCGTGCCGGAGGATGGGGTTATAAACTCATATTGGAATAAAGAATCTTGTTTATAATCTTGATTGCTGGCCTGGAACTATGTTCATTTAAAAAAACAAAAAAATTGAACAGAAAATAATATTCCGTGCCAAGTTCCCATTTTGTTTTAAGGATATTTAGAAATGAAACGTTAATGGGATGTAGAAAATGATCTGTGCATATTCAACGGCTATTTACAAAACTCTTTCTGTTCATCTCTAGAAGCGGGGAAGGGGAGGGGGATGGAGATGCAGAAAAAGCAAAACGATGCTCCAAAATGTCCCATTTCCAGAAGACACGCATGGCTGACAGCCGCTAACCACCAAATGAATAAATATTTTATGTACCTTAATTTTCCCATCTATGAACTCAATGTTCTGAGTCTTTCTTTGCTTTCTTTTGTGACTTCATAAATGTTAAAAATGTTTATCCTCTTATTCTCTCAGATGGGGGAGAGAAAAAAGAGAAGACGACAACGACTTTTGCCAGTCTCGGCTCCTGTTCCAGTTCCTTTCATCTCTCTATTAGCATAGCAAAACAGCGCACTGCCTGCAGTTTTTTCCCTTCAGCAATTCCTCCAGTCTCTTTCCCTCCCTCGCCTTTCTTTCACTTTCTTATCACCTGCACTCCAATCTCTGTATTATTTTCAAAGCAGGATGTATTGTTGTTGTTGTTGGTTGGGGGGGAAGGGGGGAGAGGTATATGTCCTTTTCCTCACGGAACCCGGCCTGCAGTCTATTGAGATGCAAGCTTTTTCCTTGTGTTTTATTTTCATTTCCTCTTTGTTGCTATTATATGCATTTTTGCCCGCTCGCCTGTTGGCCTGTGGCCGTATGGAGTCCTGTACTGGCTAGAGAGGAAGCAGGACGTTTTGCACTCGCTTTGCTTTCCCTGCTCATTTACATTTCTTTCCCTGTTGAGTGCCCTATTTCGCCACAGTTTCAGGGATGCTTTTTCAGACAAATGTTGTTTTGCTGAGACATCATCACTGATGCATTAGCTGAGAGATTTCTGTTGACCCCAGTATCGGGGGATTCTTTCATCTGTGTTGAACTTGTGATGCTGGGATCTTAATGGTGCAAAGGGCAGTTGCATTAAAACCGGAGGGTAATGAGGTGTAATAGCGGCTTGAGGCAAGTCAAATCAAATTATTGCCCCTTTCATGGTCCTTGGCTGTTCTACCCACCTCCACCCTGGTCCATGGTGGTGTCAGCAGCAGGTACGGACCTGGGAGGCAGGTAGGAGTCCTGGACCCCACCCACCATTTCCTTACCAGCTCCTGTAAATGGCCAGAGAGGCAAGTGGCAGGCAGTGGCAATAGCAGTGTTGTGTGGTGGCTGAGGATCGGACAACATGGTGCAGCACAGGAGTTCCACCAGTGGTCCCAAGTGACAAACAGTGGGGGGAGGGGGGAGCCTGACTTTCTGGGTCCTGAGGTGGTCACCTATTTGCCTCACCTTTTCTTATGTTACTGAGTCAAAAGTCACCACATGATATCAGAACAAAAGTCATCGCTGTAGTCATTCTGCATCCAAGCACAGGATTGGACTAGAGATCCCTTTGAGATCCCTTCCAACTCACAGATTCTAAGGCCCTTTTCACACAAGACCCTTCGCCCACGTGGGTCACTGGGAGGGTATGGGGGGGCATCCGTGTGAGCACCGGTGCGGGGGGGGGCGTGCATGCTGCCANCACTCTGCAGCATGCATCTCATTCCAGTGTGCAGAGCCTGCGGGGACGGGGTGGAATTGTTGTCCACCTAATGCAAATCTTAAAGGAACACTTATGAAAAATACATGTTGCAGGGATGTGTTTTTTTCATCAGTGTTCAAGAAATGAATTGATTGCTCAGGATAAGGGGAAGGATGGGTCTGGCTGGGAGACACTGGGAAAATGGGTTGCAACAGAGCTGTGAAGCAGGTTTTGGGGGACAAGTGGACCACCTTGCTGCTGCTTTTGTGGTATGGTAAGGATAATATGGTTGGCTTAAGATCTGGTTTTCTGTTGCTTGTTGTGTATTTACATGTGCACTTCTGGTTTCCCCCCTCCTCTCCCAAGCCCCCCAAGCATGTGCAAAGGCTGTGGCCATTTTCTGGGGCCCCCACTGGCCATGGCTACTCTTGGTTAAATTTGGTCCCTTGCTTGGCTGTTTTCCACGTAAACTGTCTGCTTTCAGTTGTTCGGGTGGGGGACCTAGGGGCTTGGATGGAAGTCTTTCAAATCTTTACTGGAATGTTCTTTGCATTTTAAAATTGCCCTGCCCTTTCCAGTTTGGTGGGATGTTGTGGCACGCTTTTTCACTAATGGCTAGTCCTTGCATGAATGCTCTCTGTCTAGTTACAGCTGCTGCCTCTTACATTGCAAAAGAGCTGTGTAGCATGTTTTGGGGGACAAGTGGAAATCCTTGCTGCTGCTTTTATGGTGTGATAAGGACTGCATATAATATTGTTGCCTTAAAATGGTTTACTTTGCTTGCTCTGTGTTTTCATGATGCATTGCTGCTTTCCTTCTCCCCTCCCAAGCATGAGTAGAGAGGCCATTTTGTAAATTTGTGGGTCCACTGGCTGTGGCTACTCTTATTTTAAAATGGTCCCTGTCCCTTTGCTGTTTCTTTGGTCAGGCATTTGGCTGCTGGGGATACAGTGTAGGTACCATGCTGGTTTGGATGGGGCTTGTTTGGTTGCAATACAAGTCGGCAACTGGCCAAACATTTTTAAAAGGTCTATTTGTTTGGACAGGCATTTGGATGCCTAACTGTTGGTCAGACTCCACCTACCATTGGCCAGACTCCGCATCTAGGCCCGCCAGCAGCAAAACCACCAATGGAAGGTTCAACCCACACACCACCCCACCAGCCTCAAAAACCACCATCCGCCACTGGGTAGTCCTGCTAATCGATAACGTCTCTTCTGTACACAGACGGGCCTCCCGGTACAGCACGGGGTGCCGCCGCCAGCAGTGCTGAGAGGAATCAAGAGATACGGGCTCTCAACCAGCAGAGGTAGTCAAATTCTACAGAGGGTTTCTGTAGAATTTGAATGGCTAATTCAATTCAACCCTAGGCTGCACTTTATAACCTGAGAGATCACAGTGCGAATCCTAGCTTAGCCATGAACTCACTGGGTGACCTTGGCCAAGTTGCTGTCTCTCGGCCTCATCTCATCTGTAAAATAGAAATGTATGTACCGCTATCTTTCCATAAATCCCCCTCCCCCTTGCTTCCCCATCCTTGTCCATCCTAGATTGTAAGCCTTTTAGGGCAGGAAGGGACCTGTCTCTGATTACAAACTGTTCCGTGTCAGGTACATTGTTGTTGGCACTATAAGTAATAAATAATAGTAATAAATAGCCAGCCAGAAAGGCTTTATTTTCAGTCATGAAAATCAGTGGCGCTGAATAGGCTTCAATAGAGGTTTCAGTAGGGCTACTCTAGTGTAAGTGGCTTGTGGTTTGCAAACAAACTGAAGTGAGTATTAAAATTGAAGCCCTTGAAGTCTGGGTCAAATAAGGGTGTTTTCAAATGAAACGATAGTCGACTGTAGTCCGGGTTCACTCTATGCAGCCCCCGCTCACATGTTTAGCATATCCAGCCTAATAAATGAGCAGCCACTTTCATGTACTTCATGCTCTTCCGGAGAGCCAGTGGAGGCTGGCAGTGACAGTGAGAACAAGAGCAGAGAGAGGGGGAAGAAGCGGTCACTCCTCGTACACTCTAGAATTTTCGCCTGCTATGGACCTGCTGGACCTGTACACGCACAGCTGCTGCATGCAATCTAATTGATGGGACGTGGACATATGGGAACACATTAGCCCATATTCACCCGCATGGTGGGCTCCACATTTTCTGAGACCCCGCCGTGAGTAGGGGCAGACTGCATGTTCGGTGGGTGGTGGCCGTGGGCCGGTGGGGATGAGCACCTAATAAACAGGCAGGTGGACACCCACCTGTTGTGGGCTATTGTGGACTATCATTTCATTTGAGAACACCCTAAGATCTTAGCTGAATCTTCTTCAAACATTCAACCAAACAGCCAAATGTAAGAGGCCAATTATGGGGAGAAGCCCCATACCTCCAAATTAGAGCTGAAATGAATAGGAAATTTATTATCCGCATTTAATAACCACCATTCCAGATAGTTTGGTAGTTATCTGCCCATAACCAGTTACTGCGGTGGCTAACCAACAAAAAGAATAACCGGATAGTACTGCAGTGGTTAACTAGATTGCTGTATTATAGGGGTGTGCAGCAGGCACCCCATTCATTTTCATTATTGTTTTCATTTTTGCTTACAAAAAAACCCTTCATGATGGAGGGGGGGTGAGTTTCATAAAGGAAAACATTTGTTTGTATTGTTTCAAGGGTTTTTCCGCTAATTTTTAATTAAAAATCACCATGCATGTAGAAAATGGCCGCTAGACCAGTCTGCACATGCACAGCCCTTTCCCAAAAATGGTGCCAGCAGTGTCAGCACCATTTTGGGAAAGGACAGCCAGTCTGCACATGCACAAAATGGCCATGGCACATGTGAAAAATGAACACCACACATGCACCGACCAGCTGCCCTTTTCCAAAATGGCTCTTATGCTGCTGGTGCCATTTTGAGAAAAGGTGCACATGCGCAGAATGGCCCCAGTGGCCATTTTTTCACACGCACAGCTTTTTAATTTTTAATTTTGGTTATGGAAATGGAAGTTTTCTCCTTTGTTTTCATCCATTTTCAATTCCGTGGCCTGTTGGTTTTTTGTATTTTAACTACTAAAACGAACAGGCCATCGTTCATTTTAGTAATCAAACAAAACGAAAACTAATTTAACACAACTACTGTTACTGTGATTGTATTACCGGCTAAATGAATGTTACTGCTAGTAGTCTGAAATCAAGCCTGGAAGACGCGAGAGGAGTAAGCGGGAAAGGAATTTATGAGCAATACAGGAAAATGGCAATACAGTAAGCAGCACACTGCAGTATTATGGATAATGTGGTAACTTGTAACTGGTGAATCTGCTGAACAATTAATACATACCTGTCCGTATGTGGTCCTTCATGGAGCAGATACCACGGATCCAGTTGATTACCGGATAGCAGTTGATCCCTTTTTCAGGTCTACTACAACTGAACACCCCTCAGTTAAAGGCCTAACTCTTCAGTGCAGCAACTTCAATACACTCATTCACTTCTGAGGGAAAGTGTTGGCAGTCATGAGTCTTGAAGCTTGGAGGCCACTCATGGGAGTCATGGAAGTCATGGGAGTGAGAGCTGGGATGGGCTGTGGCTCAGGTGGTAAAGTGCATGTTTTGCATGTATAAGGTCCTAAATTCAGTCCCCAGCATCTCTGATTCAGGATCTCTGATAACATGCCTGGATGAGGCCTCTGCAAGAGACCTCGGAGAGCTGGATTTGAATTGAAACCCTGCTGCTGTGTCAGGTTGTGACAACACTGTGTTCAGATGGACCATTGGTCTGACTCAGGCAGCTCCTGATATCCTAAGCAGGATTTAACAAGGGGAGGCTTGTGCTGCCACTGCCCATACGGTATTTGCTTCTGTGGCTTAGGACACAGCTTAGTGCTTGCCCGTCCTCCAAGGGCGGGGACTTACATTTTGCTGTATTGCCCATCATTGAACATAATTTAGTAATTAAGTGAGACACACGTACAGTGGGGTGACTGGCATGATGCTCCAAATGTGTGTGTGTGGGGAGGATCATCAGGTGATTCTCATGTTTAGCCGCTTTTACACAGATAGGGTGGGTGGGGGGATGTGTTCAGCCGCAGTGAGTGGAGGTGTGTGTGTGTCCCTTTACACTGACACACACACACCTTCATCCATCACCACCCACGGGGCTTACCCCAGTTTTCCAGATGGGCCCCTGGGTGGAGATGGGTAGGTGATGGGTGGAGGTGGGTGTGCGTTGCGAACGTGTATGCACAAACACCCACCGCCTGTGGTCTTCACACGGGCGAACATCCAGCGCACACCCATCCCCCAACCCACCGCCAGCCCATTTCCATGGATGCCCCCGACCGCACACCTGCCCGAACACCGAGTGGTGGGTAGGGCCATTTGTTTAAAACCGGCCTTTGTTTCAATCACTGATGATGACAGGACTCAAAATCCAAACAAACTTGAGAATTGCCCAGTGACACTCTTACACCCCACCCCACGCACCCTCACATTGGGAGCATCACATGAGTTTCCCTGCCATAGGTTTATCTCACGTATGTTTCCCCCCCCTTGCCCTCCTGCAACATGGGCAAGCACCCTTATCCCCATTCTACCGGAACAAGCAAGCCATCCTTCCGGCAGATCGCATGTTCTATCAGCGAGTGCACTGGCAAGTTCCATAGTCAATGACTGACACCGTGCCGGAGGATGGGGTTATAAATTCATATTGGAATAAAGAATCTTGTTTATAATCTTGATTGCTGGCCTGGAACTATGTTCATTTAAAAAAACAAAAAAATTGAACAGAAAATAATATTCCGTGCCAAGTTCCCATTTTGTTTTAAGGATATTTAGAAATGAAACGTTAATGGGATGTAGAAAATGATCTGTGCATATTCAACGGCTATTTACAAAACTCTTTCTGTTCATCTCTAGAAGCGGGGAAGGGGAGGGGGATGGAGATGCAGAAAAAGCAAAACGATGCTCCAAAATGTCCCATTTCCAGAAGACACGCATGGCTGACAGCCGCTAACCACCAAATGAATAAATATTTTATGTACCTTAATTTTCCCATCTATGAACTCAATGTTCTGAGTCTTTCTTTGCTTTCTTTTGTGACTTCATAAATGTTAAAAATGTTTATCCTCTTATTCTCTCAGATGGGGGAGAGAAAAAAGAGAAGACGACAACGACTTTTGCCAGTCTCGGCTCCTGTTCCAGTTCCTTTCATCTCTCTATTAGCATAGCAAAACAGCGCACTGCCTGCAGTTTTTTCCCTTCAGCAATTCCTCCAGTCTCTTTCCCTCCCTCGCCTTTCTTTCACTTTCTTATCACCTGCACTCCAATCTCTGTATTATTTTCAAAGCAGGATGTATTGTTGTTGTTGTTGGTTGGGGGGGAAGGGGGGAGAGGTATATGTCCTTTTCCTCACGGAACCCGGCCTGCAGTCTATTGAGATGCAAGCTTTTTCCTTGTGTTTTATTTTCATTTCCTCTTTGTTGCTATTATATGCATTTTTGCCCGCTCGCCTGTTGGCCTGTGGCCGTATGGAGTCCTGTACTGGCTAGAGAGGAAGCAGGACGTTTTGCACTCGCTTTGCTTTCCCTGCTCATTTACATTTCTTTCCCTGTTGAGTGCCCTATTTCGCCACAGTTTCAGGGATGCTTTTTCAGACAAATGTTGTTTTGCTGAGACATCATCACTGATGCATTAGCTGAGAGATTTCTGTTGACCCCAGTATCGGGGGATTCTTTCATCTGTGTTGAACTTGTGATGCTGGGATCTTAATGGTGCAAAGGGCAGTTGCATTAAAACCGGAGGGTAATGAGGTGTAATAGCGGCTTGAGGCAAGTCAAATCAAATTATTGCCCCTTTCATGGTCCTTGGCTGTTCTACCCACCTCCACCCTGGTCCATGGTGGTGTCAGCAGCAGGTACGGACCTGGGAGGCAGGTAGGAGTCCTGGACCCCACCCACCATTTCCTTACCAGCTCCTGTAAATGGCCAGAGAGGCAAGTGGCAGGCAGTGGCAATAGCAGTGTTGTGTGGTGGCTGAGGATCGGACAACATGGTGCAGCACAGGAGTTCCACCAGTGGTCCCAAGTGACAAACAGTGGAGGGAGGGGGGAGCCTGACTTTCTGGGTCCTGAGGTGGTCACCTATTTGCCTCACCTTTTCTTATGTTACTGAGTCAAAAGTCACCACATGATATCAGAACAAAAGTCATCGCTGTAGTCATTCTGCATCCAAGCACAGGATTGGACTAGAGATCCCTTTGAGATCCCTTCCAACTCACAGATTCTAAGGCCCTTTTCACACAAGACCCTTCGCCCACGTGGGTCACTGGGAGGGTATGGGGGGGCATCCGTGTGAGCACCGGTGCGGGGGGGGGCGTGCATGCTGCCATGCTCCACCCATATCCACCGATCCCCTACGCACGGAGCCATTGAACAAAATGTGAATGCCTTCATGCATGGAGATGGGTGTGCGTCCATGTGATGAGCCGCCCACGTGCCGCACCTGCCCCCCGCAGCACACACCCATCCCCCCCCACACACACACACCGTGTCTCTTCCTGGGCCCATTTGAAAAGAGTCTAAGGCTCTATGACCTGAAAATCTTATAACTCTTTGGGAGCCTGTGTGAAATTGTTTTAATGTCTCCAGAATTTTTTTGTGTGACCACACTGCTAATCTGGAACCCCCCAAAATCATGCAAATAAAAATAAACCCTGATATCTGAATGCAGGATTGAATTATTCCAAGTTATTGTTCTCATGCTTTTGTTTGTTTGTCTTTTGTTTTTTTCTGGCGCCACCAGAACTAGTAGAAGGCTAGGTTTGTGAAGTTTTTAAAAAAGAGGTATTTGCTGCAAGGGTGAGAAAATTAGGCTTGTGAGGTTTTTCCAATTGCAAGCTGAGGTTCTCCTGTAACCCCAAATCTCCAGGAGTTGAGGCTATAACAAAATTTCAACATCACAAAACTCACAAGGAAATTTTAAACACAGAAGAGTAGCTGGGTTGCAGAATATTCCTTATAGACATGGGCTTCCTAGGCTTGTGGTATCAGAATACAAGGGGAACACAAGTCTCAAACACTTGTCCTTTGGGTTCCTAGGCAGCAGTGGGAACCACACTACCATCAGAAGGTTATGATAAAGTTATGGAATCCCAGACCCTTGGCCTCTTGCAAGTCTTGGTCTACACTACCAGGCTCCTAATTGGACAGTGACGACACTCACCCTGATTGGCCAGTGGTTGCTATATAACTTCCTGGGTCACAGCAACCTCCTGGCCTGAATAATGGACCCTACAAAGATGTAGCTGCATGAGGTGCACCGCCTGCACCCCAGCTCCTCCTGTCTCTCTCAGGACTTTGCTTAGACTGATTCTCTGAGTCCTGCCTGGCTATCAAACTATGCCTCCTGCCTCCCCCATGACCCAGGTGCTGAATCTAAGTGGCTTGGACTTTGACCCTGACTCTACTCAGCTTCTTGCCTTGGCTGAGCCTTGTTTCAGATCCAGGATTCTCTGACACAGACATGGGCTCTGGGGAAGCTACGAGTCAAGGGAATAAGATCCATGATGGTTGGGAGTGGGGCAGTAAATGGATTACCCCATTGTAACCTGTTATGTACTCCCCCGAGGCAGCCAAGAACTACTGCTGTCAGAGATAGAATACTGGGTTAGATGGACCATTGGTTTGACCCAGTAATGGCATTTTGTGTTATCTTATGTTTAAGCAGTGCCACCTATGCCTATGATCGCTCTGCCCATGGTATTGCATCTACAATGGCCATTGCCCCAGCTGACACCCTGTCTGGCATGGATTTGCCTCTATAGGAAGGTCAGATGGGAGCAGATGGGTTTCCTTCTTTAGACCCATTCTCATTGTATACATGCAAGGAGTGTGCAGAGAGCAGGCCCTGCTCGATTCATAATGCCCCTGATCTGCAGATAGTACACAGGACCTTTTATTCTCTAGGTCTGTCATTCCAGCACTGAGGTTCCATAGGCCTCCCCTGAGCCAAAAGGAAACTGATGTTTCACCAAGACCAATCGAGTCTCTAATTGCTTTCAGAGGGAAGGTCTTCCCAGACCAAATCCCACAGTCTGTCTCCTTGGCTCCTCCCTGGAAGGCCCTTACACTTCAAATGTCAATCTCCAAGTGGATAAACTTGGCCAAAGAGTAATCTTTTCAAAAGCTTGTTGCTCAAGACATTTGCCAGCACTAATGAGCTGCTGCTGGCCCATCTGCACAATGTGCTGGCATCTCCCTGCTACCTTCAGCAATAATTAACTTTCACCACTTGTAACAACTCCAAAGTAATTTACAAAGCTGCTGGTTACCAGCCGCTGCAGAGAAAGAGTAGCTCACCTGTGGTGAGATGGCACCTGAGCCCTTTAAGCCAGGAATCAAGAAAGACTTGTACGTGATGTAATTCCTTACAATTGCTCCTTTCAGCGTTCCTCTCAGGAAGAGATCTGAAATGCAGAAAGAAAAATCCTGCTTCCTTTCAAACGTCCTACATCCTATGCTGGAATATATTGCCCAGTTTGGGGCACCTCATTTTAAGAAATGCATTGGCTAATTGGAGCGGGTTCAGAGGAGGGCAATAAAGATGATAAAGGCTCTGGAAAGCAAGTCTTATGAGGAAAAGTTGAAAGAACTGGGGTATGTTTAGCCTAGTGAAGAGAAGATTAAGGTAAGACATAATAGCAACCTTCAAATAGCTAAAGGGTTGCCACGAAGAAGATGACAAGAAACTGTTCTTCACTTTTATAGAGGGTAGGACTAGAAACAACGTCCTCAAATTAAAGTAAGTTAGATTTCAGTTAAATATCAAGAAAGGTTTCCTCAGTAAGAGCTGTGTGACAATGGAACACGCTGTCTAGCGAGGTCATAGGCTCTCTGTTACTGGACGTTTTCAAAAAGAGTCTGGACAGCCAACTGTTGGGGATGCCACCTGGCATCCAAACAGGGCTGCTGGACTAGATGACCTTTAAGTCCCTTCCAGCTCTATGATTCTATGACTAATGAGTCTGGTATAAATGTTGTCATCCCCTGTGACAGTGTCTAGAGACTAGGACTGAAATGAGAATGGTGTGCGTTCTCGGGAGAATGTGTGAGGTCCTCACAGCCCCCAGTGGGATCTTGCAGGTTCTTGCTGAGATTATAGAGATTCTTGAAAATCTCAGACGCACTCTGCACATGTGAGAAATGACCACCACCGCCATTCCCGCGCATGCGTGGCCCAGAAGCAGCCATTTTGTGCATGTGCAGAGCATTCTTTGAGGGTCCTGCACATGCGCCACTGTGGCCACTGTGGCCATTTTATGAATGTGCAGAGCTGGTTTTCGGTCACTTGAGTTTCGCGCAGGAACAGGTTGAGAATCGACCGATTCTTGACCCATTCTTGCAGATCTCATTGAGAACCCAGTTCTGACCAAGATTTACAAGAATAGCAAGGGCATGTTTCATCCCTAGACTCCCATCTGCATGTTGCTGCAATGATAGGGGATATATCCATCGCATAGATCCATGAGCTGAACCCTTCTCTTCCTTCCTCCATTCTCAGCACACCCCTTAAGTCCCTTAAGTGCACTTGCCCTAACTCCTGTCTTGCCCACAGAGCTTGTATTAATATACAACGTGGCCTGTGGGAGGGGGAAAGTTCCCCATTGCTGACAAATGCTGTGACATTGCTGACTCATAGGGGGGGACAGGGGGCATGTGCACCCCACAGATTTTTGGAAGTCCTATAGAACTCTATAGAACCCCTGCCCAACCTCCTGCCTAGTCCCCACTCCTGTGTGCCGCCCCCCATTGACAGATACCAGTCACCTATCGTTGTGTGATCAGAAGCATCTTGAACTTTGCTCTTGACCCTAAAGTAAATATACAAGTTGTCCCTGAACCGTAATCACAGTCATCCACTTTTTTACTGACAATGGCTGCAATCCCATGGTCTGCAGATCACCATGTGCAAGCTGCATGCACACGGCTTGAACACGGCACAATGTGCCGGCAATGTGGCTGTGCACGGGTCCCATGCAGCTGCACATGCATGCAGCTCCACAGTCCATGGGATCATAGCCACTGACACTTGGTTATCTAGATAGGTTCCTCCACTGCACTGATCACAGCAGGATTACTTTTGCTAAGACACTCCAGTCCTGCAATGGACTAGAAACCCTCTGAAATCCATATTGGAGCAGTGTTTCTGCCACATAGGCATGTGTGGAAAGACAAAGGGCATTTTTACACACACCTTAAAGTGCTGTTCTTTCAATCTTCTGGGTTTACAAGTCCACAAGTAAGTTCCGGATGCATTCTTCACATACACACTGCCCTGAGACAGTTCCTGGATGCATTCTTCACGCACGCACTGCCTTGAGGCAGCCTAAAGTAGCCGCAGCTGTAGATGTGAGGGGCTGCCATGGAAATCAAGTGACCACAGCTGCCTGGAGCAAAGCAGTTTATCAGGAGAACTTTTTACACAAAAAAGTTCTGGGAGAAGTTCTATGCAAAAGTTCAAAGAGATGTTTAAGATCTGGGTGAGTGATTTTAGACACACAGAAAGTTCAAGATGTAACAGCAAACATGCAGGAGAAGTGTGTGTGTAAAACACCCAGTGACCTTTATTCTGCATTCCTGGATAATATACAGAATTGATTGCTTTGTCCTGGTAGTCTAGGAAACAGCAAAGAGGGCATTTGGTGCTGACATTGACAATCCGATGATTTCCATTTATTCCCAACCGTATCTTTTAAAACTGACCTTGCAAAATGTGCTAGACTGAGATTCCCATTTCAGGGACATTGGAGGGAGGCGGGGCATCGTAGTTGATCTAGGACGGAGAGGAAGGAGGTCAGGTTCCAAGTGTCCCTTTGGGATCTCAAGGTGATGCTGGCATTTGTCGGCTCAACTAATGAGCCACCAGAGGAGATGCAATTGTTTTCCATGTGGCAGCAAAAAGACATGTCTCATTATCTGGCACTGGCAGAGGAAAGTTCAGTGGCAGGAGCAGGTGTCTCCAAAAGAGATCATTAATCTGAAGTGTTATCAAAGTCCTGCTTGGCTGGCATTAACCTAAGACTTTCAAAGAAATCAACTGTGACCTCCCAGCCCCCCACCCCCACCCCAGCCCCAGGGAATCAGGATTAACGCTGAAACAGCTATTGGATTTTGTATTTGTGGAGATTAATCACATTTTCAGCTAGATATCCAAATATCTGAATAATATACAGATATTTCAAAATCATTCAAAATTGATATTTGCATATCCATTTTCTTGGTTGATTGACTCTTCAGATGTTTGGTTAAATCATTTCAGCTATGACTGCAAAACAGTCTCTATTTAACTTTATTGCATAGCCAAAAAGGCCATTGCCTACAGCACTCAAATAGTCCAAATACATAACCAAAATACTCTATAAAATCCCCAAAGGAGTAAATAAAAAACAATAAAATAGTCCCATCCATAATCAAGCTCATCAATCAAATTGGCCTTAAGCAAAGCCAATTAGGGGTATACAAATTTACATAGACTTAGAAATTTGCTGAGATTCAGCATACCACATCTTGATATTATAAACCTGCATCAGATATTTTGTTACCTTCCCCGTAACATATGAGGAACGATCACCCAAAAAGAAGCCAACATAAAACCCCGAGCTTCAGAATAGAACATGCAGTCCAATAGAATGTGACCCAACGATTCAATCTGGCTTAGTTTACATGGGCAGAGTCGTTCCGCAAATGGAATACCCCTATATCTTCCCTCCACCAAGGCGGAAGGGAAAGCATTTAACCTAGCCAGAAGAAAAAGCCTCCTGGCTTTTTTTGTAAGTTCACTGTGCAAATACGACATTGGAAACAGGGTTTCATTTTTCATCTCCAAAAAGTGCCCCAGGGATCTGGTTTCCTCAATTCTAGCCTGGGTTTCCTGTCTGACAATATATATCATCCATTCTGTCACCATTTTCTTTGCACCCTTAAACCCCAATGTGGTGATGGTCTTTGGGGAAAAACCCATTTGATTGATCTTGCTAGTGACAGTGGTTACCCATAAATTCGGGTCCTTTTCCTTGATTACCAGCTGTGAACGTGGAAGAGCCATTCCAAAATGGAGTTGCAGCCAGTATATCTATCGCCCTGGACCAGACCTTTGTATATAGGGAGAGGAGACCACACTCCGAGCAAGTTGTCAGGTTACTGATGCCTCTTGGGGCAGTCAGAAGGGATCTAATAAACCCAGCTTGTAGCTTCTCCAAACTTCTAATCTTGTCCAATGCCCAAAATTGGACTCCATACAAAAACTGTGGTATGCATTTTTGTATATAAATCCTAATTGCTGGAATAACCAGATACCCCCCTGTGGACTTAACAAAAATGATATTAAAGATTTATTTGCTTGTTTGCCCTTAGCCAGAATTGCCTGGGCATGCATAGTCCAGGACCCATTGGATTAAAAAAGTAAACCTAGGTATTTATAAATCCGTACTTGTTGAATTTCATGGTTATCCATATACCACCTATACATTTTCCTCTTATAGGAGAAAACCAGCACCTTGGTCTTATTATAATTGACTTCCAATGAATTGGCTGTACAATATTTTCCGAAGGTTTCCATCTGTCTGCATAGGCCTACCTGGGACCTTGAGAGCAATATAGCATCATCTGCATATAGTAGACATGCCACGTGCATTTCACCAATCTGGGGTGGTGGTGAAAAGATGGAGATGTAAGCTCATCCACAATATCGTTCAGAATGAGTTTAAAAAGCGTAGGTGCTAACACGCATCCTTGCTTAACTCCCCTCCCTGTTTGGATGTTATCTGTGAGGGCCCCTGATGTGTTCAATCTGACCTTACTTGATGTGTTTGTATATAAACGTTGAATTAGATATAATAACCTCCGATCAATACCAGATATGGACAGCTTTTGCCAAAGGTGCTCTAGAAACCAAGTCAAAAGCAGCTTGGAGATCAATAAAAGCTGTAATCAACGCTTTTTGGGGACCAGCGTATTTCTGGATTAAGTGGGAGAGTACAAAACAGTGGTCATAAATTGATCTTCCTTCCCTAAAATCTATCTGCTCATTTTTTAGGATACCAATTCTTTCCAGACATTTTCTCATTTTTAAAAGTAAATACTTAGCATATACTTTACTTATTATGCTAAGCAGGCTGATTGGTCTATAATTCTTGAAATCCATAGGGCTGCCCTTCTTAAATATCGGGACTACTATTGACTGACCCCATTCTTCCAGGATACTACCTGAATTATTAATCTCCCAAAACAATGCCGCCAATACAGGGGCCCACCATTGTTTACCCATTTTCAATAATTCTGCCACTTTGAAATCCTTCCCGGGAGCCTTGCCACTCTTTAGATCATCAATCAGCACCATTATTTCCTATGGGGAGACTGGTTCCCATTCTGGTGTATTCAACATCAAGTCTATTGGGTTTGCCCTCACAGGGTGATTTCAGACGTGACGGGCGGCCCCTTTTGCCACGGGCCGTGGGGTGGTTCGGACCATGTCTGGGGGTGAAGGGGAGAGCCACCAGACATGCGCCCCATTGCCCCCGGCTGTGGGGACCGCTAAACCACGGCCTGTGGTGAAAGCGGCCGCCCGTCACATCTAAAGCGGCAAAAAAAAACCGGAGGGGGCGGGGCCGCGCGGCACAGCGTGCTGCCACATGGCCCCGCCCCCTGCATTTCCCGGAGGCCCTCCCCCCTCCCGACGCCGCAACCACGGGCGGGGGTGGAATCCATTGACCGCGGTGAATGGTAAGTAAACAGAAGTTACTTTCCTTTCACCACTGCCGTGGTGGCCTTTCACCACACTTCTTGACCTCCTCACGTCCGGAGGTCCAGAAGCGTGGTGAATGCAAATATGGGCCGTGTTTAACTGTGGTGCACATCTGGCATTGAGCCAACAGACGTTCACCACAGTCAAACGTGGCCTGTGTTTGACTGTGATTCAGGCGGGGTGAATTTCAGACTCGTATAATCTGAAATCACTCACAGTCTCACCATAAAAAAGATCCATAAAATACTGCCTCCATTCACCTGCCAAAACAGGTGAATTACTGGAGGTCGGCTTAATTTGACCAAGTCCCCTCACTAATTTCCAAAATTTGGTCGAATTTGCATTCTTTGAGACTTTATCTAGAGTCTCCCAAGAGATCCTATAATAGGCCTTCCTCTTAACATCCAGAAGCTTCCTATAAGATCTATTATCTATAAGATCCCGCAAGTAATTATTCCTTTGGGATTTTCTATATTTATGATACAGAATCCTGAGTTTCCTCCTTTCTCTGAAGCAGGCAAACCAGGTAGGGGAATTGTTCCCCCTGCCTTTAATCAGAAGAGTACTTGTACCCACTTTAGTGATATAGGGAATGATCCAGTCAATCAAACCTCCATACCGAGTCAGGAGAATATCCCAGGATTTGGTCTCTATAATTCGTTTTGCAAATTGAATTCCTGGAGGGGAGTATAGGAGCGATTGCATGGAGGATTCCATTTCTTTGTCCTATCTTTTCATGACTGTTCCTATCATAATAGCCTCCCTGGGGATAGAAAGAACTTCAGTCTCCCTTGGCTGAAGTCCATCTAATCTTAATATCAAGGGTAAATGATCACTTTTGATTCGGTACCCACCTCAAATGTTTTAACCAGGGAGACTAAATTTGTAGACACTGCCATATAATTGACAATGCTACATCCCCTCAGAGATAAATATGTAAATTCCCCTGGATGATCGTTCCAACAACGCCCATTTAAGGCAAAACAGTCATTCCAGAATCAACATACATTCTTATCTTTTCAGAAACCTTGCTGAATGTTTGTGCAGTTTTTTGGGTTCCAGATTTTTTTCATCCTGCATCACTTCCGATATTTCCATCAGCAAATTTCCAACACTTTGGCCACCTTTTGACACTTTTACAACACTTTTGACACCATCGACACTTCTAGGTTAATGAAAATCCCAAATTATTTCCTGACAAATAGGCAAGAGTTCTTGAATCATCAGGAAAAGGACTACCTCACTCCCTGAGCCCCTGGTCAGCCCCTGTGGTTGTCTGAGGATGCCCTCCTGGAGGTCCCGCGTTATTGACGGATCAGGACGGATACCCAGCAGAGCACAAATGGGTATCGGTTTTTACCTGAACTGTCCATTTCTGTTCAGGTAGTGCAGATTCAATGGGTTCAGGTTTTTTTTAGGTAACCATTTCAACTCTATCCTTTTAGATCACGGGTGGGCAACCTCTGTTCCGTCCTGTGATTGTTCTTTAATTGATCCCTCTCCAGTTCCTGAATCTGGCTCATGGAGCCTGTGCCAACCCTCAAGCAGCACTGAAAACAGTGAGCTCAGGGAAGGGAAAGAAACTGAGGATATTGGATACCATGGGTACTGCAATATCTAGCCAGATACTGCACAGTAGTGGTTACTTGTTTCATTTCTAGAACTGAAACGGGTAGCAAATTTTGTACATGCAGTTAATACCCAAACTTTTGGGTAGCCTATTGGTAACCCAATTGTTACCTGAATAGCAAGATATGTAACTGGCTACCTGAAATATGGGGTATTATCATTACTGAGTAACTGAAAATCTGTTTTACTAACTCATTCCAACTTACCGTGTTACTGTTTTAGTGTCTTTCCAAATTTCCGCCTTTTGGGTGCAATCCTACTGCCAGAGTATGATGGTGGCAGGCACAGCGGTGGTAAAGTCCGCTGGTGCTCAGCTGTGCACATGCCCCACGAGTAGCAAGCTGCACAGGGAAATGGAGCATACCCTCCAATGCGACACACACACAC
>QEPC01014289.1:1108937-1125311 GCA_003113815.1 Sphenodon punctatus
ATGTAACCTCTTACTGTTGAGGGCTGGAGCAACAGGGAATGGATTGCCCATTGTGACCTGTTGGATACTTCTCCCAAGAGAAAGAGACTGGCCACTGTTGGAGACAGGATGCTGGGCTCGATAGACTATTGGCCGGACACAGTATGGCACTGCTTATGTTCTTAATCACAGAATCCTAAGGCTGGTAGGAACCCAAGGGTAGAGCTGAAACAAGAACCTGCAAAAACAGGCATACCTGTCGAATTTCTGGTATTCAAATCAAACCAAAAATTGTGGGGGTGGGTTTTATCAGGTACCTGAAATACTAAAATGTCAAAATACCAACAAACTGGTATACTGAAATACTGGTTTTGTCCTTATTTTGTCCTGATTTCAGGGAATTTTTCATGTATTTCGGTTTTCGGGTAATTTGGGGTACTTGAAAAACCTGTAACTAAAATTTTCGTTTTTCAAGTATTTGAACGGTATTCGGGTACCAGTTTGGATGCCCCAAACAAATGTGAGTATTACTCGCAGATACCAAATCAGGTGCTTGTTTCAACTCTACCCGGGGGAGAGGTTATCTAGTCCAGCCCCCCTGCCGTTAAGTAGGCTCTATAGCACCTACACCATCCCTGAGAGATGTCTTTTTAGTCTATTTTAAAGACTTCCAGTGATGGGGCCTCCACAAGCTTCCTTGGTAAATTATTCCACCGCCCAAAGGCCCTAAAATTCTTCCTAATGTTTAACCTAAATATTTTTCTCATTTAGTTTAAGCCCATTCCCTCTAGTTCTAGCCTCAGTGACCAGAGAGACCGATTGGCCATACGGGGAATCTCTGTGACACTGCCTCCTCCATTTGAAGAAGAAAAAAAAATGAAGGCAGTAGTGCACCTATGGAGCTAAAATCTGGATGGTTCAGAGAGACCTAGAGTCTTCACATTGCTGGAGGCCATGGTTTGGTTGTGCATAGGTGTACGGGATGGCCTTGAACATCTACATCTACAAATTTAGCTCTCTCAACAGGAATAAAGTTTGTGGCACTTCTAACAATGCCCCCTATTCCTGTGTGTAGGAGCTGCCACAAAAGCAATATGTGCTTGGCTAGCCCTTGCCTTGTTGTGTTTACCCAGCTGTCTCTGTGCAGTTTTCCGCATACTACATAGTTATTAGGGATGTGCAAACGCGGTTCGGAAGTTCGGAGTTCGGGCCGAACTCGAATAGTTTGGTTGACCGAACGGAACTTTCGAACCGAACTCGAATTCGACCGAACTGTTTGGTCAAATCCGAACCAGTTGGGAAGGCCAAAAACCCCAGTTTTGAATGTACGAACTCGGTTCAGAAGTCGACCGAACTCAAATAGTTCAGTCGACTGAACCGAACTTTCAAACAGAACTCGATTTTCAAACTGAACCGAATTTCCGAACTCGGTTCTGTTCGCACATCCCTAATGGTTATGTAAAAACCAAGAGACAGTCAGTGTAGCCTAGTAGATAAAGAGACCAAAGTTCAAATCCCAGCTTAGAAATGAACTCTCACTGGCTGGCCTTGGGCAAGTCATTATCTCTCATCCTTTGTTCTCCATCTGCAAGATGGGAAGGTGTGTATCCCTGGGTATTTTCAGACATTACGAGATCACAGTGAACCACAGTGAATACCCACCTGTGGTCACTGTGTCTCGAACGTCTGTTTGGCGGCCGCCAGATGTTCGCCACGGTCAATACCCGCATGGGGTCAATTTGAACCGTGCTTCCTAGGCTAGCCGGGGGAATGTCCCGGAAAGCGTGGTCAAAGAGATCCCCAGCGGGGACCAAAAAAAAGTAATGTCTAGCTGGGCGCCATGGCCCGGGATCACCGGCGGGATCCCAGGCCGTGGCGAATTCGGCCCGACGCGGCGGCCGCATTGGCTCCGCCGCCCGCCCGTCTCCCCAGAGGGCAGGCGGTGGGGAGCGTGGAGGGGCTGGGGCCGTGCGACCGCATGTTGCACCACTTGGCCCCGCCCCCTCCCTGACTCCGCACCGGGATCCCCCCGGCACGTCTGATATGGCGTGACGGGGTGATCCCGGCGGGGAATGAATTGGGTGATTTCGGTATGGGGCCAATGGGCCCCGTAACGTCTGAAATCACCCCGTCTCTCCCTATGTTCCTCTCCCCCTTTTTGTCCACCCTATATTTTAAACCGCTCCAGGGAGGGACCTGTCTCTAATTACAGCTGTACAGTGCCGGGCATGCTGTTGAAGCTAAATTAATAATATTTTTAAAAATATATGCAAGAGGCTCCATTTCTGATCTCATTGACACTAAAGGGAGCACAATACCAAGGCCAAAAAGGATGGGGTAAATACACAGGGCAAGGCAATCTAGCCTGAAAGTTGGATCCAAGAGTGAGACCAAAAAAAAGTACCAAAAAGCTTTTTCCCTGTTTTTTTTTTTTTTTTTTAAATCATGTGAATGTATTTATTCTCAGGATGCATCAGCAAATGATCTGCAAGTGTGAGGGTACAAGCCAAGGTTTAACAACCAAGCTATGTCCATATTGTGTGTGTCTCATACCGTGGGAACAGACATACTTCTCACTTTCGGCCACCAGTGTCAGAGACATGAGCCAGCTGCGTGGCATGATGGGAGTACTAGCAGGTAGGGGTGTTCATGTTGTTTTCATTATTACAATAATGATAACGACAATTGTCATTTTTGTTGCTGTTATTGCAATAACGAAAACGACAACCGATAATAGCGATAATGATAATGAAAACAACAATGTCGTTATTGTTGTCGTTAGTATTGCCTGTTTTGGGAGGGGCGAGCAGCTCAGCAGCATCTGATGTATGTATGGTTGGCCAATAAGCAGAGCAAGCAGGCCCCAGCAATCTCATGGCACTCTGTGATTGCTTAATGCCTGCTGCCTCCCACAACCAATCAGGGGGGCTCTGGGGGAGGGCACTGCAATGCTTTATAATGGGAGGGCCAGGCTTTTTCTCTCTGTTGTGTGAGAGCTCTGCTTGTCAGGTTGCATTTACAGAACTGTGGTGCTTGCACATAAAAAATCCTCCCTAACCCTCATTGTATTCCCACCAATACCTTTTCTTCCTCATACCCTACATTTTACCTTCTCTTTCCCTGCCCTTCTCCCCTCTGTATATTATATATAGATAGGTAGTATAGATTAGATATTGATATATATTACAGAAATATAGATTAGATTAGAATAGCTATATAGGCAATTGATTAGATAATAGATAGTTTTCTTTTTTCCTTACCCTGTCTCCCTTAGATTTAGATAGATATTACTTGTATACATATATAGAGAGAATATGTATTATGTTATCAGAATCAATACCGATAACAATACCAATACAAAAAATAAAACGACGATAACAAAATGTTAATAACGAAAACATTTTTTAATAATGAAAATGATAACAAAAAACAAAAATGACATGGGTATCTGGTGCACACTCTTAGCAGGAGCAGGGTCAACACTTGAGGGGAAAAACAACAGCCGGGAAAGGGAGGGAAGCAACATGTAATAAACCAAAAGGTTTCATTGGGTGTTTTTACACACACATTTCTCCTGGATGTTTGCGGTTACATCCTGAACTTTCTGTGTGTCTAAATCACTCACCCAGATCTCAAACATCCAAATCTTTTAACTTCTGTGTAGAGCTTCTCCCAAAACTTTTGTGTGTAAAAGGTTCTCCTGGTAAACTGCTTTGCTCTAGGCATCTGTGGTCACTTGGTTTCCATGGCAGCCTATCACATCTACAGCTGCGGCTACTTTAGGCTGCCTCAGGACAGTGTTTGTGTGAAGAATGCAGCCTGAAACTGCCTGAGGGCAGTGTGTGTGTGTGAAAAATGAATCCGGAACTTACTTGTGGACTTGTAAACCCAGAAGATTGAAAAATCGGGAACTTTAACATGTGTGTAAAAATGCCCATTGTTATCTCTCATAGGAAATTTTAAAAACAGGAGAAGACACTCATGTGCGGCCCTTTGGGGCGGCCCTTCGGGGCCTGGAGCGGGGAAAGGTCTGTTGGGAAATAAAGTGGAGGGGGGGGGAGAAGGGAGGGAATAAAGGTAGATGGGTGGATTTGTCTGTGTTGGTGGGGGAGGAGGAGAGGAGGGAGGGAGAGGAGCAGAAAGGGGTTGTATTTTGGGGGAATGAAGAAAGGGGTATGATGGAGAGGGATTACTGGAGGGTGGTAGAAAAGGGGAAAGGGGAGTTATGTTATGGTGGGGTGTTGTGGGCAGGGTTAGGGAAGGAATTAGGAGAGTGGGAAGAGCTAGATGAGTTAGTGATGACTAGTGAGGTAGGTCTTGTGGGGCCGCCTCCCCCTGGTGAGATGGGGGTGGAGGTGGTAAGGTTCTCCGCTGGGGTGATAGGAGATAAGATAGTGGTGGGTGGGATTTATCCAGTTTTTGTGGGGGAGGTGATAGAGTGGGATATAAGTTGAGGTGGGGAATGCGATCATTGAGATGTTTAGAGTGCTATGTTAGTGACGGGCCCCTGTGGGGATTACCTGAAATATGAAATATTATGTTATTTTGTAATGTTATTGGTCCTTTGGTCCAGTGTGGGGCCTAAGGGTTTGGTGGGGTGGGTATTGTATGTGGAATGAGGTAGTGTTGGCTGACTCCTCCCGGTGAGAGAGGGTTGGAGCCAGCTGAATATCCTGGTGGCAGCAGGATATTTAGAAGAATGGGGCCATTGCCTGGGTGTAGGGATGGCCAGATAAGGTAGTAGTATGAGGGATTTGTTAAAATTGATATTGTATTGATTTGTAGTTATATTGAAGTTATATTGTGTATGCTGGACCCCTGTGTGGGAGAGGATCTCCAGCAAATGTATTACTATGTTGTACGCCGTCTGGAGTCTCCAGAAAGAGGGCAGGATATAAATAAATGTATGATGATGTATGATGATGATGATATGATGTGACTGCGCCCCAACACTTTAGCTGAGATGGCATAATACCCACTGGCCCTCACAAGACTCTGTGATATTACAGCCCAGTGGGAAAGAGAGTGAGAGATTCATGGTGCTATTTGCCAGTGCTCTTAAATTCTCTGCCACTGAAACAGCCTGGGTTTGTGCCCCTCCTTCATATCATTCCAATTATTTTCATAAGAATAAAGCAGAGCAATGGAAATCTCTCCCGTGAGCTGTGACTCACAGGAGGGGGATGGGCTGCCTTGACTTTTCCCCTCAGATTTTGCATTTTGATGAGCAACCTGTCAGACCCCACAGCCCAATTTCCTGTAGTAGCTGAGTACCTCATTTCACCTCATTAACATTACTTGGAAAGCAAATGGCTGAACCGAAGAGCATCAAAATGGTGGAGGTGTTTTGGTCTGCTGTAATATTCCACTGGCCATTTAATGTGACCGTGTTAATATTGAGGTGGATGGATGGATATAAATCACACAAATAAAAAGCAAACTTTAAATCTCCTATCCCTACCCTCTTCAAACCCTCTCTCTGCCTGCCAAATGCCCCCGTCAAAGTCTTACATTGCCTCCAGAAGATAAGAACATAAAAAATGTCATACTGGGTCAGACCTATGGTCCATTGAGCCTAGCATCTTGTCTCCGACAGGATCATTGCAGACTCATACTGGGTAAATGAGTAGTGGGTTTAATATTTTCAGGCATTATTTGATTTTTTGGATAGCCCTTTACGTAGTCCAGATCCTTGCCCTCCTTTGCCCCATCAGGGTGCCTGATGGCCTCAAAATAGCAGTCATCTATCCTCTGCTGAAGAAACCATCTATTGATGTGGACTCCACAGCTACCAACCATCCTATCTCTAACCTTTGCTTTTTAGGGAAGGTTATTGAATGGGTGGTTGCTTTGCAGATCCAGGCACATCTTGATGCTATTGGATTCCTGGACCATGTATGGTCGTGGGCATAGCACTGAGACAGTGCTTGTGGACTTGGTTGACCATCTTTGCTTAGAAATCAACAGGGGACATTGTGCCCTGTTGATTTTGCTAGATGTTTCAGCATCCTTTGATACACTTGACCACCGGGTGTTATTGGCATAATTGCGGGACATGGCTGGGGTGCACAAATCACTCTTGAGTGGTTCTGCTCATTCCCCCGGGAGCTCCCTTTTAGAAGTGTGCACCAGGGCCCATGTCATTTTCTTTTTCATTTTAGTTATTTGAATTTGTCGTTTTCATTTTCATAAATATCAAATTGTCATTTTTGTTTTTGTTTCCCATTGGTTTCAATGGAAAACACATTTTTGGCTGTAACTTTTTTTTGTTATTATATTTGGCTGATACTTGGAGGGATTATACCTCCTATGGAAGGCATTATGTGTACCAAATTCCAAAATGTTTGGATAAAGGAATCCAAACATAGAAGCAGTTTAATTATTTTATTTTGCAAAAATCCTCATATACATTCTTAGGTATAACTTCTAAGCTGTATTCAGGAGGGTTGGGGTATAAATTCAATAAATAAATAATAAATAAAACATCTTTGCTTCACATTTATTGTAGATGAAACTTGGCAGGTTTATACCCCTTCCCATATTTACTATCTCTGCCAAAGTTCAGAAGGATTGGATAAAGGGTCCTGGTGGTATAAGCAATTAACTTATAAATGTATATCTGACTGTAACATCTTTGTAGTCCAACCAGTGTACATGAAATTTGGCAGGGATGTATATCACACTTTATTGATCATGTATGCCAAATATCAGAAAGATGTTATAAAGGGTCCCAATTTTACATGCCTGCACAGCATATGCAGAAAATGAGCCTATGCCAGGGATTCTCTTACATGTTACTGTGGTACAAGATCGGTTTTTGATGCTAATTTGCCAGCAGAAATGTCAACCAAATATCCTCATTCTGTGATTTGACCATCCCAACATCTCTCCCTCACTTGTTACTGGGAAGCATTTGTTTAGGAAAGAACCAATAGAGATTCTCTTAGATCCTCGGTCACAGTGCTGCAGGATGCGATTGTGATGATAATTGGCCAGCCTGGATGTGTAAACTATGTCTCCTGATTGCTGGGATGCTATCCTCAAAGTCCCAGTCATGTCCCTTCCATGCCCGCCTGAGGGCCGCCCCCTGTGCCCACCTCGAAGCCACTGGTCCTGTAAAGCTAGAAGCATGCAGTAATTGGCCAGTGAATGTATCTGTCAATCTTTTGGGTTGCTCCACATCCTGCCTCCTACAGCCTCTCTCCCCCTGCCGCCTGCCTCTGACTGACACTGCATGTGCTGCTATTTATCTGAATAATGGTCTTCAAGGGGACACCTCCAATTGTTTATAAAATTGGGGCCCTTTATCAAATTGTCCTGTAGTTTGGCAGAGATGCCAGGGAAAGTGTATGATACATTCCTGCCAAATATCTTGTAAACAGGATGGAATATACAAATGTTACAGCTGGAAATGTATTTTCCAATTAATGTCATACCATCAGGCGCCTTTATCCAATCTTTCTGAACATTGGCAGGAGTGTTAAGATTGTGGAGGGACATAATATTGCAGGTTTCATGCAAATTGGATGGAAGTTTAAAAAGTTGTAGCCATGAATGTGTATGGAGCTTTCAATTGCTTCTAAAATCAGTTCCCTTTATCCAATTGTTTCGAAGATTGGCGCTCCATTGGGGGTATATTATCCCCATGTTTAATTAGAATTGAACATAAAAGTTATAGCCAGAAATAAGTTTTTCAGATTTTTCCCTTTTTATTTAAAAAACAAAATGTTTTCGTTTTTATTTTCGTTATTATTATTTGCCATTTTCATTATTGCAACAACAATAATGAAAGTGACCATTTTCATTATCGTTATTGTAATAACGAAAATGACATGCACACCCCGACCATCCTGCAGGGTTCCATCTTTTTCCCACTCCTGTTCAATTGTGTATCTAAGGCCCCTGGGTGAGCTCGTTAGGAGATTTGGAGTGAAGTGCCATCAGTATGCTGATGACACCCAATTCTGTCTCTCCTTTTCATCTGACCCAGGCCCTGCAGTCTCGGTGCTTATCAGGTATCTGTCTGCTGTTGGGGACTGGATGCAGGTGAGCTGACTGAAGTTGAATCCAGACAAGACCGAGTTGATGATGGAATGGCAGCTGTGTGACCTGGGGGGGCATAGGGATACCTGTTATTGATGGTGTCCAGCCTCCTTTGGACATTCAGGTTCATGGGGATTGGGTTGCTCTTGGATCCATTGCTGTGCCACAGTGGCCATGTTGCAATGGTGTGCAGGAGCACTTTTCACCAACTCCATCTGGTGAGAAGGCTGCGACCTTTTCTATTAGGCTTAGATTTGACCACCATCATTCATGCCTTCGTTACCATGAAGCTAGACTTTTGCAATGTGCTCTACATGGGGCTGCCCTTTTCGACTGTTCAGAAGCTGCAGTTGGTGCAGAAAACAGTGGCCCACATTCTGTTGGGGGTGGGTCACAGGGAGCACATTGCACTGTTGCTCCAGAGTCTGCACTGACTGCCAATAGCTTTCCGGGCACAATTCAAAGTGCTGGTTTTGACCTTTAACGCCCTAAATGGCTTGGGTCCCAGGTATCTGAAAGAACGCCTCTTCCCTCATGTTCCACTGTGACCTGTGCACTTTGCCCAGCACACCTTCTGGTGAGTATCAACTGCCTGTGAGGTTCGTACAACATCGACACGCAGAGAGATGTTCTCTGTGGCTGCTCCACAATTATGAAACTCTCTCCCCTTGGAGATATGCCTAGCCCAGTCCTACTCACGTTTCAGAAGAGATGTATGACCTTTTAGTTTAGTGGGCTAGAATAAATTTGGGTGGGATTGGGTGCAGGGGGGACAGGGTTGGTGGGTGGGGTTTAGGCGTTTTAAATAGTTTTTATATGCTGTGTTTATGTATGTTTTATGTTTTTATATTTTTGTGAGCTGCCCTTAGCCTTCATGGAAAGGGTGGGGTAGAAATTAATTATTAATTGAATGCATTACCCAATTAATATCTGCAATCAAAACAGGTACTCTGATATCTCTTTTGGGGGTATTCTCTTTTTTGTTTGGTTTTTGCAAGGTGAGGCGGTTGGTTCAGTGATGACATTTTTTGCAACAATTGTGCATGAGTAATAGTGTGAGCATTGCAAAAATTATGTAACCAAAATGATGGAACAACAACAAAAATCAAAAAATGGAAAAACCTAATGAGAATAATCAAAATGGACACTCAACTAAGCATAAATGAATCCCGGTTAATACTGAAACCGTCGTTTCCAGTGCAGGTAAGGCTTACCCATATATATTTTTTTCAAGGTCTTCACTCAGCTTTAAAAACAGCAGGTGTTTTCACACGAGACGCTATCAAGGATGGCCGCCCATGGTGGTGTCATGTATGCTCCCACCTACCAACCCAGAGTAAGCCCTGCCATGATCCAGGGAAGCCATCCCAAGCCCAGGGTAGAGCAGGCCATCACATATGATGGCCCACTCTTCCTAACTCTGGCCGATGGCTGGAGCTTGTCCAGACAGGCGCAGCGACCTCATAGGCTGCCACACCCACCCGTCAGGTAGGGGGCTGGGCTGCGATGAGAAGCGCGGGGGGCGGGGCTGTGCGGACGTCGCCCATCCCCAGACCCGGTTGCTGGCACGTTTGATCGGTAGCGGAACAAGATCATGCCTGGGAGCAAGATCAAAGCGTGGCAGCGACTAGTGCCATCATGTTTAAAAATATGCAACAATTCAGAGGTTGTTTTTACCTCAGGGAAGCAAACCAAGGTTAACCACTGGCTGGGGTTGGAGAGTGACCAGGACTTGTTCCCTGGGTGAAAACTCACCTCTAATTCATTTTTAATTTTGCATTAGCTATCAGAAGGCAAGGAAAAACAAACAAACACCTTTTCTTTCTTTAATGTAGAAAATAAAGGATGTCATGTAAATAGGATACTCATTAATTATAATCCTACCATGCTGTGCAATTTGATTTGAAATATAATGTGCTTCTATAAACCAAAGGGCATGAATGGTTCATGAAGGTAACTCATAAATTACAACACAATAAGATGAGAGAGACAAAGCCTTTTGAAGAAGGGCACAGAGTTGTCTTACGTGTTGTGCAGTTTTTGGCACAATGGGGTCTTTCTCCTGATGGGAGTCTTCGGTACCACTGAAGTCCAGGACAATGATAATAATAATCTGAACTGCCTGCTAATCTGAAGGTATTTAGCTTTGTGTCCAATTAATTACCTGTCTGATTCTTGTAACAACGCAGCAAATGATCTGCTTATCTGAGATGGCATGCAGTCCCTCTTATCCCTTTACAGGCAGGCTGCTACCGTGTTTGGGGAGTATGTCAACAAAAGGCAGCTGACCCAATTTACAGATCATTTGGATTTCATTAGTTTGTCAAAGCTCAAAAAATACGCCCCCTCCCCCTTCCCTCTGGAAGGAATTTTATTCTGGGGATAATACTCTCTTTTTCCTCTTGCCGATTTGCAAGGCATAGAGGAAGAGCTAGGCTCAAAGCCAGGACATTAAAGGAAATGCTGCAGCTAGAACGGCAGAATCCATGGATGGTAGCAGGGCATGGATGCATCATATGTGGGCAGTAAGAAAGTCATCCAGCTCTATCATCTGATCGAACTCTAACAAACCAGTGAAACTCAGCAAACTTCTGTCCTTGCAGGCTCAAAGAGGGCAGGACCCAGAAGTGCTTGCAGAATTAAATTCAGGGGGAGAGAGTGTCTTTTAGCTCCACCTCTTTCTGACATAACCACACACCGTTCCAATCATCATGACCTCGCAATGCTTAGAGAAAGGTGCGGTCATTTCAAAAAAGGACCAGGCACTTCCCTTTCCCCACCCCTTTTGACGTGGCCATGCCCCCCTCGCCAAGTGCCATGACGTTGCTCAGAAAGGGTGTGTGGCTGTGTTAGAAAGACGCGAGGGAGCTCCTTCACCCCTTCCCATTTCCAGTGTGGGACACTGGGCCTGACCAAAGGGCCTGGAAATGGTGGAAGGCAAGGGGGTAAAAACACACACCCTTGCATCTTCCTACCAGCACCCATGGCAATGCCCCATTTGGGTAAGTTTCCAAAGGATCCCTAATTAGGAACAATCCTTTTCCACCCCCTGGGCTTTTATTTACGAGGTGCTGAGTTTTCAGTTCCACTATATACACAAGCCCACCGTTCTATCTTTCGTCGGCGTGTCCCGGAATGAGACAAGGACAAATCATGTGGGTTTTAACAGCCGCACTCTTTATTCAAATTCCATTAAGCTAGGTGAGGTAAGTGCCAAAGGCAATTTGGGGCCAGTACAACAAACAGTATACAAGGGTGGGTGCTGTTTGATCGTCTCCTAACCCACGACTGGGGGCCTGAAATCAGCCCCTCTGAAGTCTCATCTCACAAGACACAGCTCCATGCCCTGCAGCCCAGTTGCCCTAGCAACCTTGACCAGGTGCAGTCTTTTTCCTGCTGTGCAGCTGCTCTGCTGCTCCTGTAACTCACTCCTCTAACTGCCAGATGCAGACAGGGGCTGGAGCGCCCATCCTTGTTCCTTCCTTACAGGGGAGCATGACAATGGCCCACTTGCCGCCAGCTGTGGCAGGTGAAGGTTTAATCCCAAACAATTAGAGATACTCGACTGTTCTTACCTCATACCATTCCATCCTGACAGTTTCTGAAGTTCTCTTTCTCCTATCTTCCTCTCTGGACTGTATTCTTCTGGCTTTCCAGAGCTGCATAAGCAGGAAAGGTGGGGTATAAATGCTGGATAAAATAATTTATATTAATTTATATATCCCAACAGTCCCTCCTTGGGTGTGAATCCCACTGTCCCTGCTTTAAGAGGTCAAAGTCTCTTTCAGGGGAGAGAGACAAAATGACCGGTATTCAAGCATTTGTCACCTCTTTTTTGGTTGCCTCCCAGGAAAAGCACTTTAGAGGACAATGGGAAGAGGATGGAATGACAAGAAACTCTTTATTATTAATTATTATTATTATAAACATTTATATAGCGCCAGCCATGTGCCTGGTGCTGTACAGAACATAGAAATAGACACAGTCCCTGCCTGTGGCTTACAATCTAAAAAACAAGGAGGGGGAGACAGGGAGAGGGGACAGTGGGAGAGACAGGGGAGAAGACAAACAAACATTCAGGCAGATGTGAAGTCTCAGGTGCGTGTGCTTGGCTTGGTTACACTCAGGTTAGTAACAAGGCTGATTTAAGGCCTTTCAGAGTACGCTCCCAGAGTGACGGGGCCACTCTGTATGACTCCCTAGCTCTTGTTAATTGTTTCCTGGCAACCGCCCATTTTGCTAAATCCATTGTAATATAAATCGTTATAGCTAGGATTACTCAATGGAAATATGGTTGCGGCTATCAGTAAGTTAAGGCAGGGGCTAAGTGTTGCCACCATAAACCCCGGGAAGGGTAAGGCACTACAATGCAAGAAGCTTATACAGGGGCTAAAAGTTGCCATTAGAAACCCTGGGACCAAGGCACTGCAATGCAATCAGAAATTTTAACTTATTTTCTTTGTATTATTTTGGATATTCTGTATTATCCATTTTAAGTTTATGCTACCATATAAGCTGTGCCTGCTACTTTTGTTACGGCCTACAGCCAAACAAATAAAAATGTATTATTACTATGTATTACACTCAGGTTGGTTGCAGCAGTCTGCAGAGGAGAGCAGACAGTAAGTATATGGGGAACGACTAGTAGGCATTAGGAAAGGTGCCGAGGAAAAAGTGGACCTTGAGGAGGGATTTGAAGGAGCGGAGGGAGGGGGCAAGGCGGATGTGGGTAGGGAGAGAGTTCCAGGCATGGGGGGCAGTGAGGGAGAAGGGTCGAAGCGGTTAGGTGAGCAGGAGAAACGAGGGAGAGTGAGGGAGGAGACAGAGGAGGAGCAGAGAGGGCGTGCAGGAGTGCGTAGGGAGATTAGGTCCGAGAGGTAAGGGGGAGCTTGGTTGTGGAGTGTTTTGAACATGAATACCAGGAGTTTAAACAGGATACATTCAGGAAGGGGGAGCCAGTGAAGAGAGAAGAGGAGAGGCTGCACATGGTCAAAGCGACGGGCAGAGTGAACAGCTTCTTTTTTTCTTTTGATTGTCAAGATTGGATTTTGAGCCCTGACAATTGAAAGAAAAAAAGCCGCTGGTCGTGGCTTTTTACAAGTGTCTACATGCACTGTAAGAATTCCCTGCTGGGAGATTTCCCCACCAAGAGATTCGGCAGTGTGGCAACGTGGGCAAGTGGCCTGAGTGGAATGAGAAGCAGGTGAGCTTCTGTCCCTTTATGCACTTGGCATGTTGGGAGGAGTGTGTGTGCATGAAGGGGAAGAGCTTATTGGCTTAGGGGTAGAGGTTAAAAGCTTGAGGGGGTGGGGCTTCTCCCTCTTTGGCCACTCAAAACATTGGAGGTATGCTTTCCTGAGGAATTTATGTGATAGCACAGGCCATTGGCCTGATGTGCTTTCTGCCAGTCAGCTTTGCCCTTATTAGTTAAGACCTCCAGCCTGACCCCTTGTCAGTCAGCTCCCAGAACTGGAGTGGGTTCCCTGACTCCCTTCAGCTGGGACCTCAAGGACAAAGCCTGCTGGCTCTTCACTCTTCCTTGTCTCTTGCTGGCAGTCTAGCCTTCTTCTGAGCATCCAGCTTAACCTTTTTACAGGGAATGCTCTCCAGTGGGGTGGGAATTCTGGTTCTCCCGAGAACCGATATTGCCCGTATTTGGGTGTACTGGCTTAATCTGATATATCCAATATTTACCTGTACTGGCATACTAGATTTTTAACATTGACCGCTTTACCAGATTTTTTACATTGTGGCCATTGAACTCAATAGCCCCAATAATAGCCGCAATGTAAAAAATCCGGAAATGTGGCCAATGTTAAAAATCCGGTATGCCAATACCGGTAAATCCAGTACCAGGGAGATCTGATACCGGTAAATCCAGTATTCTCCCCGGTGTCCGACCCCTACTCTCCACTGCTCCAACTAGGGATGGGCGAACAGAACGTGGTTCGGATGTTTGGATGTTCGGTTTGAAACCCGAGTTTGGGTTCAATGGTTCGGTTCAGCTGGGTTCGGTTTGGCCGAACTTGGCCGAACATTCCAAAATAGCGAAACCGAAACTGAACTGAAACCGAAACCAAACCAAACCAAAACCTAATTTTCGGCCCTGGAAAGACGTTTTTCCTGCTTCCGAACTCGTCCAAACTCATCCGAACACGACCAAACTGTTCGGTCATTCGAGAGTTCGGTTCGGACATCCGGACAGACCTAGTTTGGTCTGGACTCCGAACATCCGAACCGCGTTCGCCTATCCCTAGCTCCAACTGGCTTGCACACCCAGCTGTGCGTTCCCTCTGACTTTACTTCTAGCCAGACAGACCCTTAAAGGGCTGCCTGCTTGATCCTGGATCAGTCCCTAAAAGCTGTACCCTTGCAGAGATTTACTCTTGGCCCCGTGGGCCTAACCCTGCATTCACTTAGCATAACCTGTTACACAGGCATAACCAGGTGGCACCATTATAAAAAAAAAAATCTCTCCATTGTGTTTTGCATAGGAAGGATGCAAGTAGGTGTCTGCGCAAGCTGAGCTGTCATTTGCTTCAGCTTATGCAAGGCTTTTGTGGGGAGAGAACTGTGTGAGCAGCCGAAGAGTCTGTACTCTGCTTTGGATGCTGATTAGAGTCAATAGCAGAAGAAAAGTTGCTTCGTGGGCAACAGACATTGATGCTGGGCTGAAGTTCCCGAAGGCAAGCATTGCTTGTATCCTGTTGTGACCCCTTCTCGGCCAGGGCTTGGGAGTCTGTGTAAATAAAACTAGTAATGTTCAGAATAAATCTGATCTCTGCATCCCTGATTTGACTTCTGCTGAGAAATTGGAAAGCCAAGCCCTGGATATATCTTAGCGCTCAGTATCTGGATGACTCTGGGACCAGGGAAAAGGGAATGATATTAAAAATTACCACCAGAGAGTCAAAGTTTAATAATAATAATAATAAAAGAATTGGTATAAATGCAAAAAAGAAAAAAGAAAGACCATAGAAAAAAATGGAACTTGCTGTCCCTAAAGATTTAAAAGTTCAAATGAAATAAGTCTTTTAGACTCAAATGTCTCTTCACCCAAAATACAAAGCCTTGGGAACAAAGGGGGAAAATGTCCCTCTTTACAAAGTTTGCCAGTGAGTGAAAAAGCTACCACATCTGAAAAGTACAGGAAACGCTAGCTAAGGCAATCCATTGTTAAGAGAAGGGACAAGAAATATTGCCATCTTGAAAGGCCTTTTCAGCTGCTGTGCATGAGAGCACTTTCCTCCAGTGAATCTTTGCTCCGCTTTGAAAATGTAAAATCTTTGTAACATCAGAGAGCCTACCCCCTTCCGGGGGAATCCTTTTATTAACTCAGTCCATAGGGTGTGGATGCTTTTGCTCTATGAACCGAACTAGCCCCCATGGTAAGTTTTCCCCACTGAGGTTTCACTCTGTTAAGCATCTCATGCATTGTGTCATTATGCCTCCCTTTCCCATGTGCATACAAAGGAATGTTCTTCTCTCAAGGAGCCCTGTAACTGTTTTCCAGTGTGTTATTTCCTATGATAATACTGCACTCATTCACTATCCACTGCTTGCTAGAAGTACACCTCAAAGAAATAGCATCCCTGCTTTCATCTTTAATAGATTCGCTCAAGTGAATTAAGGAGCAGTGCTGTAATAAATTCAAGCATTAAATTTGAGTAGAAGTTGGTTTTGTCCAGGGTCAGTGTGAATGCAAAGCCCTTTTAGAAGCAATGGATTTAATCAATCAATCATCATCATATTTATTTTTATATAGCACCCCTCCTGCCATGGCACTCGGAGCACTTTAAACACAACAATTTAGCAGAACTTTTAATCTGCACAGCAAGCCTGTGAGGTAGGTTGGGCTGAGAGAATATTGTGACTGGCCCATGGTCACCCAGTGATTTTCTGACTAAGGCAAGACTTGAATCAGGGTACCGGGGTCACCCCATTTCCCGGCCCAAGTACTGCACACTTAGCTGAAACTACAAACAGCAGACGGTGATGAATCAGACTGTGGCCCCTTTAGGACAGGTCTACCCATCAATTCTCCTCCTCCTCCTCCAGGTTTATTATTGCAGCCACTCTTTTTCCCTATTGCCAAAGGTCAACTCTCTTGCTTACAAGACCAAATGTAATCCCTATATCTTAAGACCAGAAGGGTCCTTTGAGATCACCAGTGCAAAATGTGCCAGATCCACATAGCTAATTGCGCTGGCTGCGGCAGTTATGGGTCAGGGCAGGGGAACAGAGGGCGAGGCAGGGCATGCTAGGAGTAAATGCTGTAGTGTGTGGAGGGGGGGGGGCATTTCTTGCAAAGGGTGGGGGAGTGCTTGGGAGCATTGCTGGTGGGGTATCAGG
>QEPC01014289.1:1125411-1176040 GCA_003113815.1 Sphenodon punctatus
ATCTAGTTTTTCTTGTGTTACAGAATAAATATTACCCAGTCATTATGTCAAGACTACTTTCTTATATTTGTCTTACAGAAATGGGCCCAGTAGACGTGAAATGAGTACCTGCAAAAACAGGTAAGCCTGTTTTCATCCCAATAATATAGTAATACAGACTAATAAACTCTCTTTTTATTAACTGCCATGCAGACCCATAAGTGGACTCAGAAGACCACCAACCACAGAGGCTTTCTCTTTGATTGTTAATTCATTTTGTCTCTGAATGTATTTATTTATTTCATCACTTGATACTCTGCCCCCTCCTGCCAAACGGCAGCTCAGGGCGGTTTACAAACAACATTAAAAAAACATAAAATCCAATATAAAACTCCATAATTAAAAACAAACAAACAGATGGAGCTGAAGTATCCCCCCCCCCAAACACACACACAGCCCATCTCCCCTATCAAAAGTCTGGTGGAACAGCTAGGTCTTACACTGTCCTTGAAATTTTAAAGGAAAAAAAATGTGTGGGGAGGGGGAGGTTTTAACATATTTGATGAATGCCGACTCCTTTTTCTCAGTTCCTGATGGGAAGCTCATCTTCATCCAGCACTACTGTAAGGTGATGGAGAAGCACTGGAAACTAGGGATGGGAATTTTGGTTTCAGACAGAATCAAAATTGCCCGAAAATAGCTTCTTCAGATTAATCTGAAATTTTGGATTTTTTCAGTTCTGGTGTTTGTTTTTTTACACTGATTTTATTTTGGGTTGGGAGGTTTGGGTTTAGGGATTTTTTTTTGGCATTGCACCCGTTTTGGGAAATTTTTTGCATTGCAGCTTGTTCCCATTGACTTCAATGCTAGAAAAAGAACCAAAATATATCCCTGGAATCCCATCCCTGCTGGACACCATATACTGATCACATGCAGTGAAAGGAAGAGGTAGTAGAATGAATGGCAAATGGCTATGGAAGAGTTAAAGATGTCCCTCCCAGGTCCAAACCAGAGGGCTGAGTTTCTGTGGAAAGGTTGAAGACAGGGAGACACATCCTCAAAGTTTCCCCAGAAGTCACTGAAACAGAATTTTAATGGGAAGGTTTTATAAAAAAAATAAAAAATACATGAAAGTGAATAGCATAAACAAGCATTCATTATTGAAAAGGATGAAAGTGAAAAGGGGAAAGTTAACAGAAATAAAGAGAGCCAAAGCTTTCTCCACAGCTGAGGTGTAATGATCAAAGTGCGTGCCAAAGCAAAGCCGATGGTAGAGAAAGGGGGGGGGGCTTTAAATCCACCTTGGTAATCAACAAAAGTGCTTTGATCGAACTTTACACAGAGAGTGCACTCAGCCACTTCTGTAGAAGACACTCCCCCAAAACAGGGAACTCTGGAGTATGGTGTTCTCTGAACACAAGAGATCCTCCCCCTTCTTGAAGCTGGGATATGGGGCTGCAAATTGTTTTAACACTGCATAGAACCATAAATCCTTATGATTCTATACGTCCCTCCAGTCCCAGTAGGAGGCACTAGCGGGATGCCTTTTTGAGAAATTAGTGCCTGAGCCATCAATGGGTATTTTCAGATGTTACAAGATCACAGTGAACCCCGGTCAATGCCCACATGGGGTCAAAGCACCCTGAACGTCTGTTTGGCGGCCACCAGATGTTCACCACGGTCAATTCCCACATGGGGTCAATCTCAACCACGCTTCCAGGGTTCTCCGCGGGACAATCGTTGCAAGCGTGGTCAAAGAGATTCCCGGCGCGAACCAACAAAAAGTAACATCTGGCCGGGAACCACGGCCCGGAATCCCCAGCGGGATTCTGGGCCGTGGTCAAATCGGGCGGGCGCTGCAGCCGCATTGGCCGCAGCGCCTGCCCATCTCCCCAGAGGGCCGACAGCGGGGGAGCATGGTGGGGTGGGGCCATGCGGCCGCACGTTGCGCTGTGCAGCCCCGGCCCCTCCCCGATTCCCCGTCAGGATCAGCTGGCACGTCTGTTGGACGTGCCGGAGTGATCCCGGCGGGGAATCATTTGGGTGATTCTGGGACAGGGCGAATGCCGCCCCATCGCGTCTGAAATCACCTAAAGACACAGTTCTTACGTTCCTTTCTTTAAAAACTTCCTATCAGTCCTTAGTCCGTGGCCTGGTTTAATTGTCTCACAGGGGTCTGATCCTGAGGTAAGTCTCCCTGTCCCCAGCAATCAGAGTATATGGGAGTTCTATATATCAGCGCATATAGGAATTCTGGTTGCTAGTCAAGTCTTGAGGTGTAGACCAAGGGTCCCAATCCTGGGAAAAGTTTCCAGAATACAGTTAAGAGTCTTTATAATCTGGCCTCCACCTCCCTCTAAACCAGTCCTTTCCACCAACATAAAGGATGCTTGTCCCACTCATGCAGGGAGTGGAACCAAACATTGTCCAGCAAGTCCAAACAAACAAACCTACCTGGGGTAATAAAAAGATGGCTCCCATCTGAGAAACTGGCTGGACTGCCAGTGCAGGATCCAAAGTAGCTCTGTTGTCTCTGAGGCCAAATTCAGGCTTCCTCCAGCTGCCTTTGTAGAGCTCCAGTCTCTAGATTCCCACTCCAGCATTTTTTCCCTTCAGACTGAGGGTTTGCTCAATTTATACCCATGAGCCTTAGGGCTTCAGGTGCTTGATTGGCTCCAAGGCGTGATCCTTTTAACAGCTCCAGCATCTGTCCTTTTCCTAACACCAGCCATAGCGTTATCCTATACTACTCTAGGCACCTGCTCTGTTTGTGCTGGTGCTAAAACCTACCCTACTGCACTTAGAATTGGAAGGGTGTTCTCGAGAGTCATCTAGTCCAACTACTTGGATGGATGAAGGATGGCTATAGCTATCCCTGACAGATTGCTATCCAGCCTCTTTTTATAAATCCCCCATGATGGAAAGCCTACAACCTCCCTATGCTCTTGTTCTATTGCTGAACCGCTCTTAGTGTTAGGAAGTTTTTCCCAATATTTAACCAAAACTTACTTTCCTGTAACTTGAGTCCATTGTTTCTAGGCATGCCCTTCGTAGCAATGCAGAACAGTTCTTTGCCAACTTCTTGGTGGCAGGCAGCCTTTAGATAGTTGAAGACTGCCAACATGTCTCCCCTTAGTCTTCTTTGAACTAGTCAAAACATGCCCAGTTCTTTCAACCTTTCCTCATAAGACCTGCTTTAGTTTCTGGCTCCTTGCTCCCTTCCCCTCCATAGCTTGTCAACGCACCCCAAATGAGACTCGGAGGCATGTGTTGGTTTAAATGCTGGCTGCACTCATTTATTCACCTCAAAAACCCAACTATTGGTGGGTAATTGCAACAGCAATCCTGAGTCCAGTATGCCAAATTCTAATAACTTTTTAACCTTGGTCCTGCCCGGATGTGCCTTCCGTTGACAGTCTCTTCTAACCAAACCTCCCCTCTTTCGACAACCCTCAGGCCGAAAGGGGGGGAAACAGCCCAAACCCTGGGTGCGAGTAAGGAGTGTGGCTTCCGCGCGGTCCGAGGACAGCGCATGTCCCTGCAAACCGAGCTGTGGCCTCACTCCCAGGGGGATGACCACCAGTGCATGCTGTACCCCGCATTACACTGTGTCTCATCTCCCCATCTCTTAAGGAGATGACTCTTCTTAACCTGTTCACCTCCCTAGTAATCCTATCCTGGCATACTGGACCCCTGCAGAGTGCAACAAAACTTACCCCTTTTCAACCTGTAAAAACAAATCCAGTTCTTCCAATTCACATAAACTTTCTGAATTACCCTAGTTAAATTGCCATTTTGATTGAACATCAATCAGCCGAATTAGAATTATTTTAATTATACGGCAAATTATTTAACGCTACATCCTATTTTATCCTACTCCGCACTGTGAAGGAGGCGAAACTTGCGACCCTTACTAAGAAGGCTATCCGCCAAAATTCCTCCTTGATCCCCTAACGGCGATCAGATTTAACCCACGGTGCTGGAGGGGAGGCGGGAGGGGCTGACTGATCGGCCTTTCCCTGAGCAGTGCCGTTCTGCGCGGCAACAGGGGCTCCGCCCCTTCTAACAGGGGCGGGTCCCCAAGTCCAGCGAGGCGCGCATGCGCCGCCTCGCTCCAGGACGGTTGCTACCGCAACCCTTCATTTCCAGCGGGGAAGGCTCTCTAACGAGCCTCCCCGCAGCGGCGCCATTCCGCCTGCCGGTCTCTTTTATTCCTTCGGGGGGGCGCAACAAATACCCGTCGCCACCATTTCGGCGGCGAAGTGACTTTGGAACGGGACGTCTGCAAGCCAAACAATTTTAAATGCATTTATAGACTCTCTGCCCCCAGTTCGTTGACACGTCCGTTCTGGTGCTGGACAGCCTGCTAGCATTGGAAGATATTGGCAAACCAGCTGAAATGCACAAGGAGAATGCCTTTTGGTGCCACAGATAAAAGTGTCATTTCAAGTCAAGCAAGAGCTGTTAACCGCCTCAGTAGGACTCGAATAATTAGAACTGAATGACAACAACAGTAGCTAGCTTCTTTCATCTGGGANAATCATTTGGGTGATTCTGGGACAGGGCGAATGCCGCCCCATCGCGTCTGAAATCACCTAAAGACACAGTTCTTACGTTCCTTTCTTTAAAAACTTCCTATCAGTCCTTAGTCCGTGACCTGCTTTAATTGTCTCACGGGGGTCTGATCCTGAGGTAAGTCTCCCTGTCCCCAGCAATCAGAGTATATGGGAGTTCTATATATCAGCGCATATAGGAATTCTGGTTGCTAGTCAAGTCTTGAGGTGTAGACCAAGGGTCCCAATCCTGGGAAAAGTTTCCAGAATACAGTTAAGAGTCTTTATAATCTGGCCTCCACCTCCCTCTAAACCAGTCCTTTCCACCAACATAAAGGATGATTGTCCCACTCATGCAGGGAGTGGAACCAAACATAGTCCAGCAAGTCCAAACAAACAAACCCACCTGGGGTAATAAAAAGATGGCTCCCATCTGAGAAACTGGCTGGACTGCCAGTGCAGGATCCAAAGTAGCTCTGTTGTCTCTGAGGCCAAATTCAGGCTTCCTCCAGCTGCCTTTGTAGAGCTCCAGTCTCTAGATTCCCACTCCAGCATTTTTTCCCTTCAGACTGAGGGTTTGCTCAATTTATACCCATGAGCCTTAGGGCTTCAGGTGCTTGATTGGCTCCAAGGCGTGATCCTTTTAACAGCTCCAGCATCTGTCCTTTTCCTAACACCAGCCATAGCGTTATCCTATACTACTCTAGGCACCTGCTCTGTTTGTGCTGGTGCTAAAACCTACCCTACTGCACTTAGAATTGGAAGGGTGTTCTCGAGAGTCATCTAGTCCAACTACTTGGATGGATGAAGGATGGCTATAGCTATCCCTGACAGATTGCTATCCAGCCTCTTTTTATAAATCCCCCATGATGGAAAGCCTACAACCTCCCTATGCTCTTGTTCTATTGCTGAACCGCTCTTAGTGTTAGGAAGTTTTTCCCAATATTTAACCAAAACTTACTTTCCTGTAACTTGAGTCCATTGTTTCTAGGCATGCCCTTCGTAGCAATGCAGAACAGTTCTTTGCCAACTTCTTGGTGGCAGGCAGCCTTTAGATAGTTGAAGACTGCCAACATGTCTCCCCTTAGTCTTCTTTGAACTAGTCAAAACATGCCCAGTTCTTTCAACCTTTCCTCATAAGACCTGCTTTAGTTTCTGGCTCCTTGCTCCCTTCCCCTCCATAGCTTGTCAACGCACCCCAAATGAGACTCGGAGGCATGTGTTGGTTTAAATGCTGGCTGCACTCATTTATTCACCTCAAAAACCCAACTATTGGTGGGTAATTGCAACAGCAATCCTGAGTCCAGTATGCCAAATTCTAATAACTTTTTAACCTTGGTCCTGCCCGGATGTGCCTTCCGTTGACAGTCTCTTCTAACCAAACCTCCCCTCTTTCGACAACCCTCAGGCCGAAAGGGGGGGAAACAGCCCAAACCCTGGGTGCGAGTAAGGAGTGTGGCTTCCGCGCGGTCCGAGGACAGCGCATGTCCCTGCAAACCGAGCTGTGGCCTCACTCCCAGGGGGATGACCACCAGTGCATGCTGTACCCCGCATTACACTGTGTCTCATCTCCCCATCTCTTAAGGAGATGACTCTTCTTAACCTGTTCACCTCCCTAGTAATCCTATCCTGGCATACTGGACCCCTGCAGAGTGCAACAAAACTTACCCCTTTTCAACCTGTAAAAACAAATCCAGTTCTTCCAATTCACATAAACTTTCTGAATTACCCTAGTTAAATTGCCATTTTGATTGAACATCAATCAGCCGAATTAGAATTATTTTAATTATACGGCAAATTATTTAACGCTACATCCTATTTTATCCTACTCCGCACTGTGAAGGAGGCGAAACTTGCGACCCTTACTAAGAAGGCTATCCGCCAAAATTCCTCCTTGATCCCCTAACGGCGATCAGATTTAACCCACGGTGCTGGAGGGGAGGCGGGAGGGGCTGACTGATCGGCCTTTCCCTGAGCAGTGCCGTTCTGCGCGGCAACAGGGGCTCCGCCCCTTCTAACAGGGGCGGGTCCCCAAGTCCAGCGAGGCGCGCATGCGCCGCCTCGCTCCAGGACGGTTGCTACCGCAACCCTTCATTTCCAGCGGGGAAGGCTCTCTAACGAGCCTCCCCGCAGCGGCGCCATTCCGCCTGCCGGTCTCTTTTATTCCTTCGGGGGGGCGCAACAAATACCCGTCGCCACCATTTCGGCGGCGAAGTGACTTTGGAACGGGACGTCTGCAAGCCAAACAATTTTAAATGCATTTATAGACTCTCTGCCCCCAGTTCGTTGACACGTCCGTTCTGGTGCTGGACAGCCTGCTAGCATTGGAAGATATTGGCAAACCAGCTGAAATGCACAAGGAGAATGCCTTTTGGTGCCACAGATAAAAGTGTCATTTCAAGTCAAGCAAGAGCTGTTAACCGCCTCAGTAGGACTCGAATAATTAGAACTGAATGACAACAACAGTAGCTAGCTTCTTTCATCTGGGATACGTTACAAAAATCAGATCTCCTACGAGGCTAACACTTGGGCAAACTTGTCTTCATGGTAAGATTGTGTTAGAGCTCCCTTGCTTATTTTCTTCCATCATATAAAGCCCTAAACAGCCTGGGCCCTAGGTATTCGAAAGACCACCTCTTCCCCTATGTCCCATCGCAGCCTCCCAGGTTGGCCAAGGGCACCCTCTTTCAGGCGCCAATATCCGTGAGGTTGCTACATCGAGGGCGTGCAGGGGGGCCATTCTGGGTTACTACCCCACAATTATGCCACTCCTTCCCCTTGGAGGTCCAGCTAAACCCAAGCCTGTTGGTCTTCCGAGGGAGAAGCAAGGCCCTTTTGTTTGGCCACGCATTCGTTAGGCAGGAGTAGGGTTTGGTGGGATTGGGTAGAGGGGCTTGGGAAGGAGGATTGGTGGGTGGCGGGTGGGAGTAAAGGGTGGGGTGATGGGTTTTAATGTATTATTGTATTTTATATTTTGATTTTAACTTCGATGTTGTGAGCCCCCCCCCCCCGAGTCTTCGGAGAAGGGTGGGGTAAAAATGTAAAAAATAAATTAAAACAAATCATCACAACCAACTTTTAACAAAAAAAAGTTACAGCCCCCAACCAAAATTTTCCTTGACTGTCAGTTTCTCCCAGGTGGCAGTAAAGCAAGCTTCTGTTCCAACGGCCGTCCCTTTCAGCCTCAGGTTTCAGAACTGACCAGCAGTTGGACAGAACTTAATCTGGGAAAGAATTCCGGGGCTCAGTCCTGGCGATTAAATTCAAGGGGGAGGCAGAGTCCTAGGAAAAGGTTCTTCCTAGTAAGGTGTGTGCCCGCAAAATGCAGAAGGCCGGGGAAAGGCCAACGTTGACCATTTCGGGATTGGGAAGGAAAGTTTATTCCTGAACTGTTTATTTAAGGACTTTCCTGCCCCATCCCTGTGTTGAGTACCATACGGACTAAATCACCAGAACTGTTCTTTTATATTCAGTTGTAGAGAAGCAGGGTAGCGTAGTGGCTGGGTTGTTGGCCGGAAAACGGGATTCATTTCCCTGATCCAACAAGCTCTGGGCTAAGAGGTGTGACTTCTGCTGAAGGCTTGCGCATCAGCAACTCTTTTTTTAAAAAAAAGGACAGATTAAGCAATGGGTTTACGGGGGCTCCATTTTGGGTTATTAAACTACAGAGTCTTTTAGAAGAGCCTGATTTTGTGAAATTACATGGAAAACGGAAATCAGAGCCAACACTTCATGCTTGCTGAAAGCTAGGCCCCTTTTAAAAGGGTACCAGGTTGAACAACTTCCTAAAAGATCACAAGTCACACGTGAAAACAATTCACGTCTTCATCAGTAAGCAGCACACACACTATAACGCTTCTCTTTAGGGCAAGAGAGGCGGACAGTAAATGAAGATTTTTCAGGTTCTTGATCAAATCTTTTCTGGGAAGCCCTGCCACATCCTAGAAATATCTACTGTAAATTAAATTTTTGCTGATTTCTTTGCCCATCACACATTTTATTTTAATGCCGCCCTTCCCACAAGGCTCAGGGCAGCTCAAAATCCATAAGAGACCATTAAAAGCACTAAAATGCATACAATAAAAACACCCTCCCACAAACTCCCATCCTCCCCCACAGCCCTACCCAGAAACCCAACCAACCCGATTTAGCTCTACCTGCTAGTGATGTGGAGCGGAAAGTTTTCCACAACCAAATTTTTCTGCAGAAAATTTTTAAAGGCTATAGGAAATTTTGCACAGGAAAAATCTTTCAATTAAAAAATTCTCTTATGCAAATGAATTTGAATGCACATTTTAAAAAATGCATGGGAAAATTTTCCAGGTAACCCACTGCTACCTGCCAAATGCTCTTCCAAATAAAAAAGTTTTGCACTGCCTCCGGAAGATGCCCAGGCTCGGGCTCAAGTGAACCTTCCGGGGAAGGGTGCTCCACGAAATGGAGAAGGCAATTGAGCACGCCCTCGTGCGCACCACCACCTCACAGGCTACGGTAACCGATGGAGCCTGCACGACGGCACTCCTGGCCAACCATAGGGGCTGCAAAGGAACACGGTACGAGAGGCAGTCTTTCAGATATTTGGGACCCAGACCATTATGGGCTTTTAAGGTAAACCGGCACCTTGAATTGTGCCTGGAAAGCTACAGACAGTCAGTGCAGAGTTCAGAGCACAAGAGTAATGTGTTCCCAGTGACCCGTCCCCCAAAGGAGCCAAGCCACCGCATTCTGCACCAGCTGCAGCTTCTGGACAACCATCAAGGGCAGCCCCACATAGAGCGCACTGCAGTAATCTAGTCTTGGGGTGATGAAAGCATAGATGACAGTGGCCAGATCTGGATCAGAAAAGAAGAAAGAAAAGCCCACAGCCTCCTCACCAGGAGGCGTTGGTGAAAAGTGCTCCGGGCCACCACGGCAACCTGACAATCCAGGCGCAGCAAGGGATCCAAAAGCACCCTGAGACTGCAAACCTGAGTGACCAGAGCGACCCGGATCCCAGCAACGTCATTTCCGCTTCCTCCCTTTCACGTACCGCAATCCTGTACCTCTTGGTCTTTCAACCTGCCGCTTCTGAACCTCACGCGCTACGACTATACAGCGCATCTGAAGGAAATTGCAAACTCGCTACTTCAAGGTCAATGGTGTCATCATGAGGGCAAGATTCAACAGGAAAATAAACCCCAGGACCAAAGTAACGGAGATACCACAGACAGCAGACAGACTTCGACGGGCTTCACTGGGGCCAGGATTTCACTCTATACGTCTACACCTATCATTATATAATATTAATCACAGGCATGATCGGAATTCTGTTCTACCACCCCCTGAAAATCTGTCTGGAAAGTCTTGAAGGCAGCTCGTTCGACATTAAGATGCCAAGACATTTTGAGCTGCGTAAGCCTCGAAACCTACTTGCGCACAGCCTTTCTGTCGCTGAAAGGTTTGATCGGCAGACAGCATGCTAGCGAGAAATAAGCAATGCTGTGTAAGGCTGTAAAATAGGTCAGATTTCACATATTGTTGTTCCACACAAACTGAGAAGAGCAGAGGGGAATGGAAGTAGCATCCACAAGTGATGCGAGCCCAGGGGTCATCTCCCCTGCAGGACAGTACTGAATCCTCGTTACCCACACCTCCTGTAAAGCATTAGGGGCAAAATGCACATGGGGGTGCAGTCGTCGGGGAGAGAGACTCTAAAAGACTGGTCCAACTCATTCTTAGTCTTGGGAGCGCTCTCAGTGGCTGCCCCAGACCTATGGAACTCCCTGCCCTAGGAGATGGGTCTATGCCCGAGCCTGCTCATCTTCCAGAAGGGATGCAAGACCTTTCTGCTTGGCCTGGGGTTTGGCAGGCAAGGATAGGGTTTGGTGGGATTGGGTTTTGAAGAGGGAGGATGTTGGGAGTGTGGGTTTTTGAGATTTCTTATACTTTTTATATGGCGTAAGCCTTAATGGGAAGGACAAGGTATAGATTTGAATAAATAAATAAGTCGTCTTATTGAATTGCAGGGTTGGAATGTAATTCAAGGGTCATCTAGTTCAACCCCCTCCTCCATGGCAAGATATCCCCTCTCTACAGCATCGCAGACAAATTCTTGCCCAGCCGGGTTTTGAAAATATCCAAGGAGAGAGATTCCCCAACCTCACTGGACAGCTAATTCCACTGCCCAACGATGCTTACCGTAACTTTCCTAATGACACTGAAATCTCCCTTGCTGCAATTTTAAGCATTCCTTCTTCTTCTGCCTTCTGTGACAGAAGTGAACAAATGTCAGAGTCTTCTTTTAGGTATCTGAAAACTACTGCCATGCCCGTCCCCCCTCCAATTTTTTTTTCTCTAGGCTGAAACATATCCAATTCTTTCAACCTCATAGGGTTTATGACATCCCTAAATAATAAGCATGTTGTTATCCCCATGCATTCTAGACAATCCGCAGCTTTTGTGATTGCATTTACCTACACAATTCCTTCAGAGATTCCAATCAGATATACTATCCCTCCCCCCACAAATGCGACATAGTTCCCTGCAAGTTTTCTATCAACTAGTACCGCCATCACGTTTTCGCTAGTCCACATCGAGTTTGGGTCCGGGGTGTCCTCCCTTTCCTCCCCACCGCAAGCTACAAAGCCATGTGCTCACTCGCTCTCCTGAACCCCCTTCGGTGGGACTGCCTCCTCATCCTCTGGCCGGCCAGGATTTTTGGTGTGAGGAAGCCAGCTTCTATTAGCCCATCCTGTCAGGAACTGGGTCTTGAACTGGCACACCCAAAACGTAGCTCAAAGATGGCCATTTTTCAGCCCCACACCTTTGCGCCTGGATCTTGGCCAATCCCTCACTTAACAGGATCTGTGTTACAGATTGGTACTATACCCCGCTGGCCTGCCAATTGGCTCCAGCCCTGTATAGAGCCACTAGGGATGGGAGTGACGGTTCCAGATTAATCAGAAACTGCCCGTAACAGGCCATTATGCGTTTATTAAGTTATTTCTTTTGTTTGACTGCNTGATGGGGCTTGCAGGGCCTGTGTAAGGGAGGAGGGGGCTTGCAGGGAATAGTTAAGGGGGGTGAGGGGGAATAGGCAAGGGGGGGAAAATAAGGGATGGGGAGGTTGGAGAAACGGTGTTGGAGGAGGGAGAGGGAGAAGCAGGGGAGACCACAGCAGTGAGAGAAGGAGAGGAGAGATAGAGGGTGAGGGATTGGGGGAGTTACCCATATGTCCACTGGGTGGATGTGCAGGGTGGCGTCTTGTGTAACGGCTGAAGCTGGGCTTCATTATGAACAGAAGAAAGGGCAAGAGGCTTTTAGGGTTACAGAAGCCATTTTGCCTGAGAAGCTGAGGTGATTGAGTGACAGCTGGGTGTTGCTGCCAGTACTGAGTAACCTATACCAGGTGTGGTAACTGGCAATGTCAACATAATTATTTATTTGTATCCTTAAGCTTCTCTAGTTCCGTTTGTAATTATATTCAAGAACTACAGTTGAAACGGGCTGTAGCTCATTTACTATGCAAGGGAAATATCCACACTTTCAAGTTCCACCTTGGGTACTCAGCAGGCTACCTGATCACCGAATGGGTACAAGGGTACCCAAAAAAAATCTGTATTTCCAGTTACCAATCAATCAATCAATTGGGATAAAAAACAAAAATCAAGATTGGAAGATGGTATTTTGGGACCAGAAGTCAATCTTCTGGGACTGGAAGTTGACATTCCTGGACTTTTGGATATCAGGCACCCAAATCCAGTTGAACTTGGGTACCAAAAGGTACCCGATATTTTCAAGACAATTTTTGTACCAGGAATTAAAGAGTTATACCCATTTTTGCAGGTACTCATTTCTAGGGATGTGTGAACAGAACGCGGTTCGAATGTTCAGTCATTCGGTCATTCGGTTCGAAAACAGAGTTTGGGTTCGGTTGTTCAGTTTGGCAGAGTTCGGTTTGGCCAAACATTTGAAATAGCGCTATCGGTACCGAATTCGAAGATTTTTTTCGGTATCGGTATCATTTGGCCCTGAGACCACCCCTGGTCTCCACACCTGGTGCCAGGAAGTCTGCTCCTCAGCTGCCTCCCCCTTCCAGTCATGTTTTCCCCACTTGAATGGGCCTTCCAGTCACGTTTTTCCTGCCCCCGAACTCACCCGAACATGACCAAACTATTTGGTCGTTTCCGAGTTCGGTTCGGACATTCAGTTCAGTCATCTGAACAGACCGAGTTCGGGCCAAATTCCAAACATCTGAACCGTGTTCGCACATCCATACTCATTATCAAGGAGCCATACTTATCACTTTGGTGGCAATAGGGAAAATGCAGTGAACACTGGTCACTGATGATAATCCAAAGTTGGAGGAAAGAGAAATAACATGTGGGTTTTAACAAAGGCCCTTTTACATGGGTGGCACCCATCAATGAACACCCAGAAACCTGAGTGTTCAAGCATGGGCTAGTCACATGATTGGGTATTTAAGAAGGCTGTAATTTCAGAACCAATTGCATTGTCAAAGGTATGGCCTGGTGTTCAGGCTGGTTCTCCTTCACATCATAAAGGAGGTAAGAAGGGAAGTTTGGCTATTTTTACATTGGTGCTTTATAATGTTGTACTCTTTAAGGGTGGGTTGATTTTTGGAAAGACTTATACTCGTTTTTTATTGGATAGGTGCATGAGGTCCACTCTCACCATGAAATAGACTTCCCATACAGTAGTCCTTCATGTGTTTGAAGTTGGGTAAGAGCCTTGTGGCAGTTTGTTATGTTATACATTTTCTGTTAGTTTTTTATTAATTTTTTTATTTTGTTATTCATGGTTTGGGTTTGGGGTACGCAAGTAGGTCATGGAACATTTGAATAGGCCTAATCTCAGAGAATTGAATTTAGCTAGAATGGTCATTTATATTGCTTACATATTCATGGTGGGTGTGTAGTTTATTCTTTTAACAGTTATGGCCAACTTATCCAGACCTTGAGAATAGCAGGTCATGGGGTATGTATTGAGGCCCTACCCAGAGATTCAATTTTACCAGACTTGTTACCTACATTGCCCATATTCTCATGGTGGGTTTATAGTTTATTGTTTTTACATTTATGGCTAGTCCATTTAGACTTTAGAAATAGTAAACATCATAATTAGGGTGATAGGGATTATAGTACAACGTTTTTCCATTAGGATATGAGTTATTTATGTTTTGGGGCATTTAGTAGGTCATGGGATATTCAAATAGGTCCAGTTTTGAGGTTAAACCAAACCAGAATTGATATGTATATTGTTTTTTTATATTGATGGTGATATTGCAGTATATTGTCTTTGTACAGGTACACGTCCTATGGGGATAGTTGTATGTATTTTTACTTGTTTGGATCACAGAGATGACTGTAAGTAATAATGAACATCATATAAGACATTGGTGTTTTTTGTTATGCATCTGGCTTATTTGAGTTATGTATTGTGTATTCTTTTCTATTATGTAATGTGACATTCAGTCAGGGAAGGAAACATTGAAGTTAGTCTTGTGATATGGGATATTGATTTATTATGTATATTTTATACCATCAGGGTGTAGAAGACCAACTTAGCGATGGCATGTTTTGTGAGTTCCATATTTGTTCAAGATTCTTGATAATAGACCAACTGTTGAAATGAGAATATAACCCGAGATCTCCTAGGACATGTGTATGGACATTTGTTGTTTGGTGTCATCATTTTTTATATGGTTACCCATGCTTGTGGTTGGGTCCAGACATATGTATAATAAATAATTCAATTTTATCATGTTGGTCCTTCTGGAATTGTATATGTAGTGTATATCATATTTGTCCAGCCATCCAACTTGTTGGCCTCGTACAGCCATCTACACCCTCCCCCACATGGACTGGCACAAACACCATCCCCCCCACCCCCACACCGCGGACTGTGTAAAAAGGGCCTTAAATCATGATGGGCAATTTTGCTGCCTGTTATTTTCCGTGTATAATTTGTTTTTATACCAGGGTTTTGCTGTAAGAATAAGAGATCCAGCTCTTTGCAGGCCTCTTTGCACTCCTTGTGGAAGAACTGCAGTTTTTCGAGTCAGGTGTACTTGAGGGTCTGGAGAATCACTAAAATTCTATTCAGGAAGGAGGAAACATGTGCATGTAATCTGTGTAAAATAAACTTCCTATTTTTGTTGTAAAAAAAATGAATTGTCTGTAATAGTTTGCCTCTGATCAGATCCTTGATAGGAGTATTCCCTCACTGAACCCAGAAATAGAGTACCAAAAATATAGCCTCTCCTTCCTGGGGTTACAGATACAGCTGGTTTGGGGTGTTAATACCCAGCTTATATTCATCTGTCTATTCAAAAACCAAAATATTTCTTATGAGGGGGAAAAAAAAAAAAGTCTGCTATTCATTTCAACTCTAGTGTGTGTGGTGACTAGAGCCAAATTGATAAGTATTACTATCTGGCATTCTGCCAGATATCACGGCATCCACGGTAGCTGATATCTGGTTGGATACCAACAGTATCATATTTAGCATCCAGTGGTTTTCCATTTAACCAGCTTACCATTTATTAAATGTTCATTGACCATCTACCTTTTAGCACATTACCATTTACTGCATTGCTGTTTAATTAGCATTTGTCTTTTCTTTTTCTTTTTTTTTAAATTCCCTCCCTTGCTCTGGTTATGTGGCAATGTGGTAAAGGGTAAACGATAATCTGGCGGTTAACCTCCGTGGTTACCAGATTGTTATGGGATAACCGGCAAGCAATCTGGAGTACTTGATAATAACCAGAGTTAGGATGGGGGGGGGGCGGTCCTACCTGTTTCAGCTTTAGTGGTGATGGAGCACCCATGCCCAAAGTTGAGTCTCAAAAGCATGACACCATTTTCCCTTTCTTTATCAACCTCTTGAAAGCACCAGTGCCAACACAAGTTCCCTTTGCTCAAGGAACAAAGATTCTCTCATTACAATAAACGTCAGGGTTTGGGGGGGCTCCTGGGTCAATTCCACAGCAGCCGCGCGACTCACTTAGACTGCATTCTCACATGCGGTGGCGGCAGCGGGAAGGGTGAGGAAGTTGCGGCACCGCGGAGGAGCCAGCGGCCAGGAAAAGAGCCAGTACAAATGGGTATCTTCCGTGGCTTCCCTCACGCACATCAGGGCTCAAAATCCTGCCCTGACATGTGCAATAGAAGACGCGTCAGATCCTCATTCGCACCGGCTCTTTTCCTGGCCACTGGCTCCTCCGCACTGCCACGTCTCCCTCGCCCCTCCCGTTGCCACCGCCACCGCCGCAGGCGACAATGCAGCCTTAGAGACTTACAGTAACTGCCCTTTATGTCTTTTCTTTAACCAGTTCCAAGAAGTGTGTTGCTTCAAGCCCTTTTGCACTTAGGACCCTGTGAGAAATCCTGGTCAAGGCATCTATATCCAGGTAAGATATTCAGCAATAATTTCAGAATGAGTCTCTGAATTTATTTATTTTTGGAAGTGGCTGCAGAATCTATACTTTTCGTATGATTTTTTATTTAATGGCAGTTCCTTCAAAGAGCAACTTTTATGGGAAACAGCTGGCTCAGGTGTCTCCTAATGAGTTACATGGTTTTTATTAGTTTGAAGATGGAACCCATGAACCGTAATCAAAATCTGTTAGTATTTCAGGGAGAAATACTTGGGTGTTTCAATGCAATTCTTAGTAGACAAGTATCAGCATTACAAAACTGCTACCATAGGTAGCCCCCACAGCTAACAGTCCCAGCAGAGAGGCCAAGGACTGAACAGACCATGGTCACCAAACCAGTGGTGTAGCTAGGCTTTGTTGAGTCCCAGCTCATGTCTCAATTATGGCCCCTCTAAGTGGGCGGGGTCTCCCTATGCATTGGTCCTCCCCATAGGGGCTCCTAGCTATACATGGCCTCTCCCAGCAAAGGTGGTGGTGCTGTTCTGGCTCCCAGCTAGGGGTGCGCACAAGGGCCCCATGTCATTTTCCACTATCATTTTCATTATTAAATGTGTCATTTTCACTAATAACGAAATGTCATTTTTCGTTATTGTGGTCATTATCGGTATCAGTACCGATTTCAAATGAAGATTTTATTTTTGGTATCGGTATCGATTTCATGTGCCAATGAAGAATTATTGTCAGAAGTTGAACTCCTTCCCCTTCTCATTGTGATACAGAAAGATCTGCACACAATAATATATATGCTGTACATAATATGTAGTTTTATTTATGTAATATTTACAGAATCTAAGTTAAACCTAACCTATGTATAATATGAAATGTTCCTGATTTTATTTTATTTTATTTTTATATATATAGAGAGAGAGAGAGAGAGGGGGGGGAGGGAAAAGAAAAACTCAGAGGTATATCTACTATATCTAATCTATATCTATTCTCTCTCTCTCTCTCTCTCTCTCTCTCTCTCTCTCTTTATATGTGTGTGTGTGTGTGTGCATGCGCGCATCTAAGGAATAAGGATTGGGTGGTAGGGAAGGGAATAGGGGAGAGAGAGAGAGAGAGAGAGAAAGAGAGAGAGAGAGAGAGAGAGATGGGAGGATTTCTAGTGCAAGTACCAGCAGTTTCTGGAAATGCACCCTGACAAGCAAGAGAGCTAACACAGAGTGAAGCAGCCCAGCCCTACAATATTCAGGGTTGCAGTGCCCTCCCCCAGAGTCCTCCTGATTGGTTCTGGGAGGCAGAGGCACTGAGGAATCACAGGGTGCCATTCAACTGCTGGGATCTGCTTGTGCTGCTCATTGGCCAGAGATACATCCATCAGGTCCTTCCCCTCCCAGTTCAAGAGTTCAACACTATTTATGGCTCCAAGATGTCTGCTCCCTCCTCCCATCTCCACATTTCCCTCCAAAAAACACCTGCCAGGCAATAACGATATCAATAGCAACTTTCATTATCGTTATTGATTTTGTTTTTTTGGTTTTTTCATTTTCATTATTGCAATAATGAAAATGACATGCACACCCCTAGGAAGGCCCCCAGCTTGGCAACATCCACATCAGAAAGGAAGTTTTAAGAGAGGGCTGGGGCAGAGCCAGCACTCCAACTCTGCCCACTCTGAAAACTTGCTTCTTGGCAGGTTCATTTGCAAGTAGCTTGAACACTGCTAGACCATTTTAAGAGTGGGCAGGGGCACAGTTTTGGCTGCTCAAGTGGTCCCCCTAAAACTGAATTGGTTGAGTGGCTGTGGGATGGAGGCTCTGAAAGAACACTTGCATTCTATCTGTGTGTAGTCCTTCCAAAGGCCAAACCCAGGATATTTAAAATATCACTTAAACCCCAGTGGAAGATTGCAGTCAGTCAATAACCATGTTGCTCAGACACCACACAGCTGTCCAGAGCCAAGGCAGAGCTCATCTATAAAATCATTCCTTCAGGCTGCTCACCTTGGAGGGCGGCAGCCTGATGCCTGTCCCAGAGGTGCTCGGTGCAGGACCGGGCCATCGTGGCAGCCAGGATCTCCCGGTCTCTGTCCCCCTCCCCTCTGATGAACTCCCTGGTGAGCGAGAGCTCACGGGAGTGCACCTCGGCTAACCGTTGCTATAACACCAGCAGCTCCCTGCTGAGGTCCTCCCTCTGGCGCTGGTGCCGGTTCCTGGCCCGCATCTCCTGGTTCTGCTCCACGCTTCCAGCAGTTGCTCCCCTCACGCGAGCGGATGCCTGATCTGTGAACGGGTGGTTGGACAGAATGTTAGTGCACCCAGCCACTGTGCTCCGCTGCCCACTACCACATGTCCTGGGGTGCCTGGTGGGACAGTACCCATATTATGGCTGCCCCCCTCTGCCCTCCCCTTTGGGACCCCCCTGCCCTGCCCTCTTGTGGGATCGCCCCCCGGCCACAGATCGCTGCAGGTGGGGCCTGGGTCCATCCTGTGTTCCGTGGGGGCCACTGTGGGGCCACCAGCCTCTCCCACATGCCCCCACCACCCCACCCCTGTTGGGCCCTGCTGCTTGTGGTTGCTCGCCCTCAGGTGGCCTCCCCCTGTACCTCAGCCCCCTCTGCACCCGGCCCCTCCATAGCCCGTGAGCCCTGCCATGGAGGGTGGCTCACCTGGTGGTGGGGGCGCTGCCTGGCCCCCATCATACTCCTCCTCCGCGACCTCCACCTCATGCATTTCCAGGCTGGCTTGAGCTGCAATGGGAGGGGGTACCATTACTGTTTGCCAGCCCCTGGCCCCAGCCGCACCAGCTCTGTCCAGGCCGATCCCACCCCCAACACACACACACACGGCCCCGCTGGGGCGATCATACCTGGATCCTGTTCCTCCACCTCCTGGGGGCCGTCCCGGGTCTCTGCATGCTCCACACACGCTCCCTCTTCATGTTCCGCACGCACCCCCTGTTTCCCCTAACACCCATCTGTAAGCTTCCCATCATGAAGACTCACCCTAACGGAGTATATGCTACAATATTTAATCTACATACTGCCAAGAAATCATTAATACACACAAAAGTCCTGATATTTCCAGCTGGGTGGGTACGGGTATATTCTATGTTTTTATTTATTTATTTATCAAATTTCTACCCTGCCCCTCCTAAAACAGCTCAGGGCGGCTTACAATAAAAAACAACCACAAATTCACCTTTTAAATTCTACTTATCCATATGCAGAACTATCCAGATCAAGAAATAATACATTTCCATAGACCTAGGACTGGGGAAAGCAAATAAACTCAGCCTATCCAGAAATCCGAGTTATTCAAGTTCTTCTTAAGTGGATTATATTTCTGAAATGAGATTTCTCAAAAACATGAAATCTCATCAAAATCCCAGTTCATCTCGGAGAAATCAAGAACCTCTCAATGACCAACAATGTTTTGACAAATTCATGGGCAAAAATATAAATATAAATGTTTGGTTAAGGGTGGTGACTATTTGCACATGTGTGAAATGCGCCCAAGGCCATTTTCCTCATCCACACTCTGCTGCCCCTAACCAAAATGTGGGCAACACTATCACCACCATTTTGGTTAAGGGCAAGAACCATTGCAGATGCACAAAAAACCAACAACCCAGCAGCCATTTTGCATATGTGCAATGATTTTTTTAATTTTTATTTTTTTTAAAAAAAAACAAGACTATATTTTTGCCCGAGACATCATACCGGGATTGGAAATTGGACAGAAACACGGTGGAAGGAAAGAATGGAAGCCAAGGAGGTGCAGGGAGTGAAAGAAAGGGAAGCCAGGGAGGAGTAAAAATGGGGGGAGGGGTGGAAGGAAGGGAAACCAGGAAGGGGTAGAAACAGGGGGAGGTGATGGAAGAAAGGGGAGCCAGGGAGAGAAAGAGGCAGTAACAGAAGGTGGGTGGATAAAAGGGAGGAGGAGAGTAGTTGAAATAGGTGGGGTAGGGAAGGAAATGTTCAGAGTTAGTGGGGGCAGCACTCCCTGCCGCACCCACTCTGAAAATTTCCTAGCAGTGAAGGGTCCTCTCAGAATCTGGAGTCCAGGCTCAACTGACCAGGGGTCCTGCTTTGCTGCCAACCTCTCTCTTCCACTGTCTAACCGAAAAGGCTGCCTTGATGACATCCAAAGAGGAACTGCTTGCATTTTATTTATGCGAGCTTATGTCACCTGCTTTCATTCTAATTAACAAATCATTTGCAAAAATTGCACCTAGAGTAATGTGCATCTGGCTTAAATATTGTCACATACACCAATATCAATCATTTAGCCTCACCAATGATTTCTCTCTGCTGGATGAATGAAAAACAGAATGGAACGTGCACTGACAAACCTCTTCTCTTTATGCATTTTGCAAACATTAGTCTCACTGCGCTCCTTGTAACCCCCCAGGTCACTTGAAATGGCTCTGTTTGCACAGAGTTTTTCTAAAATCAATTATTTACTTATAGGAGAAAAGACATGACTTTGTTCTTATTTACCATGCAGCTGCCGGTACCACAGGCTTCAATCTTGTTTATTCTTAAATAGATAAAAGCTAGTTGATTAGCAATAAAGTTCTTGATTTCCCCCCCAAAGTGTATGATTGATGTTGATTGATCTTGTTGGCTCTACTTTGAAACCCTTATGCAATGCTTTAATTTTGTTGTTTGTTTTCATTCCATTACAGTCCCACAAATATGTTGCACTCAGGCGGTTTGAATAATATTGGTAAAATGAGCCATTTGCAATTATGTTGGTAAAGCACGGTTTGCAATTTGTACTCACAGCATTGACAATTTTGTCGGAAAGCATGAAAATGTGAACGTGAGCTTGGTAGGCATAAAATATTGACCTGACAGGCAAATAGCCTCATAGTAAACAGGGATGTGACAGCTCCCATCTTGATGACTAACTGTTGGAATAACGCCCTCAGGTGAACCCAATAATCAGCCCCAAGGGACTCAGAAACGGAGAACCAGATACAAGGTAGAACGTCAAAATAAAGTAAGTTTATTTACCAGAGTCAGATCAGTGCACATCAGTGCTCCAACGTTGGGAGACTGGAACACTTATAGGAAGAGAGTCTGGGGTGCAGGTGACACCCCAGGTACATTTATAGGGTTTTAGACAAAGACCCCTAAACTAGCCAATGAGAAAGGGCTCATTGGCGTATTTTAAGATACGCATGTGAGATCTCAAAACTTCACAAAGTGTCATATTTTGGAGTACAGTAAGTTTTCAGATCTTCAAACAGACCATGATGGAATTAGTTATGGGTACCAATCCCATAGCAACAATGCATCAATATGGCCCCTCCTGGCTCCAGAGTGGCTGGGGGAAAAGGTATCATGAATATTCAGTCTTCCTGCTCTTTCAGTAACTACAAGGCTGTGACGGGTTTTATGGCACTTGTTGCTATTCATTTCGGAACAGGTTTAGTTTCTCAGGAAATGGTCCCTATAGCGCTGGGCTGACCATCTGGGACTGAGTTTTGTTTCTCAGTGAATGGTAGGCCCAAGCTCCTTAGCTATAGTTTGGTTCACTCTCAGTTGCCCAAACATGAGGGTCCATTTCCCTACACTGACCACACCAGGAACTGAGCTAAGCTCTCTGGAACAAAAACAAAGGATTCTCTATTTATTTATTTATTTATTTGACATAATTTATATCCCACCCCTCCTGCCAAAGCTGCTCGGGGCAGCTAACAATCATAAATTAAAAAGAAATAGAAATATGACTATAAAACACAACATTAAATAAAAAATCCAACTAAAACAAGAGCGTAAAACAACCCATACGAGGGATGTCAAAGAAAACAAAAAAACAAAAAAGCCTAGCCCTCACCCCCCACCCTTCACCCATCTCCCACACCAAAAGCCTGGCAGAACAGCCAGGTCTTACACATTCATCGAAAGGAGGAGAGGACCGTGGCCACCCAGGCCTCCACTGGAAGGGAGTTCCACAGACTGGGTGCAGCCACCAAGAATGACCTCTCCATGATCACCCCCACGAGCAACTTGGGGAATTTCGAGAAGTGTGCCCCCAGAGTACTGCAGGAGCCGATCCAGAGCACGGGGAGTGAGGCGATTCCGCAAGTAGGTAGGGCCAAGACCGTGTAGGGCTTTATGGGTAAGCCCTAGAATTGGGGGAGAGGAGTAGCTTGGAACTCTCTGGCCTGGGCCCATGTATTTCTATTTTGGAATAAGGTGGCCAGAGCTTCTGGTAGTGGCTTATTGGTTTTCCTGAGGGCGGACCCATTTAACAGCCAGTGTCGACAGGAAATAGAAGCTCATTTGCTTAAATTGGGCCTCCCCAAAGATTATCTCTTGGAGAGGGGTGTCCAAGCTGCAGAGCTAGAGTTACCTCAAAGGTGGGTAAATATCTCCCACCAGGAGGTGCAAGGGTTGGAGCCTCCCCTCATTTGGGCATGTTCTCACTGTTACCCAGGAGACTTTTTACCACCATTGCCAAATATTTTTCTAACTCTGGTCCTTCCAGGGGGAAGAGCTTATTCTTGGCAGCTAGGTGTAATGCCCTCCCTACACAACTTCTCCATGACCGTTATAGTGGTACTCCATTCCACCAGCGGCTATGCCCCTATGATAATCTAGAAGTCTAGACTTCTAATCATATATTGTTAAGATGCCATCTCTATGATAGCTTGAGACCAAAATATCAATATCCTTTTTTGGCCAAATACTCTGGTTGCTCTGATCTTTTTTGTCTTCAAATGGCTTTGTCTGATTATGTTGTGGAGTATACTTTTAATATTATGAATTTTCTTATCCAAGCCATGAATTTGCAGCATGGGTTTCTTAATTGTCAATTTATTTCTGATAACTCATAATCTATTTATGTATTAATTAATTATTTCATTATTTTTGTAGTGTAGTTTAGTTTTTTTCTCTTAAATCTTGCTTAATTTTGTAGTATTGATTTTTTGTATCTATTCCCTTTATTGCATGTATTGGGTTTTTGGTTTGTAATTTTTAGTATCATTGGATGGTTATTCTTGTCACTGTTGTTATGACTTTGCCTTGTTGGGGCCTTCCTTATATATTGCTTGTATTAGTATTAGTTACTGTATGACTTTTAGCAAAGCAATGACCAAGGTCACGCTAAATAAATAAACTAAAACTATAGGTAAGCATCAAAACCTTGAATCACGCCGGGAAATACTATAGACTAGACAGCCAGTGCAGAGAACAGAACACTGGTGTAATGTGCTCTCGGTGACCCGTCCCCATAAGGGGATGGGTTGCTGCATTCTGCATTAGCTGCAGCCTCTGAACCATCACCATAGGTAGCCCCACGTAGAGTGCATTACAATAGTCCAGTCTTGAGATGATGAAGGCGTGGATGATGGTGACCAGGTCGGAGTTCGAGACATATACCCGAAGCCGCCGCACAAGATGTAACTGGTGGAACGTGCTCCTCATCACAGCCCCCACCTGGACATACAGGTGGAGCTGAGAATCAACGAGCACCCCAGTCCCCCACAGCCACCAGACACTGAGAATGCACCAAGACTGCCAGGTCTGGGTCGGATGAAAAGGAACGGTAGAGGTGGGTGTCATCAGCATATTGATGACACTGCACACCATACCGTCTCATGACCTTGCCCAGCAGCTGCATATATATGTTGAACAGGAGAGGGAACAGAATGGAACATTGCAGGACTCCACACGAGAGGTCCTGGGGAGATAAAAAACAATCCCCGATCACCACCCACTGAGTTTTCCCGACCAGGAAAGAATGGAATAATTCAAGAACAATTCCGTCCACCTTTGCTTGGCCCTGCAAGCGAGTCACCAACATCTCATGGTCAACAGTATCAAAGGCAGCTGATAGATCTAACAGAATCAGCATGGTCGAATGACCCTGATCTAATTCACGGTTGAGGTCTTCAACCAAAGCCACAAGCACAGTCTCAGTGCCATACCCTGGGCAAAAGCTGAACTGTGAAGTATCCAGAAAACCGACGCAGTCCTGATGCTCCTGCAGCTGCTGAGCCACTAGCCGTTCAATATCCTTCCCTAAAAAGGGATGGTTAGAGACTGGTCAATAGCTGCAAGAGAGTCAATGTCAACTAGACAAGGCTGGGGGCGCATGGATGACACTACCCCTGTCCAGCTGATTTCGGGAGTTTGATGACATATTCGGAGCATTGGGAAGGATTGACACTTGATTGTTCGCTGCACCGGACCTATATACCTGGGTGGAGAGCCTACGGCCCCTGTGCACGCAGCCTTAGGAGCTGGCCGGGTGTGGCCAGTTACGGTGACTGGCTGCCGGTGCTGGACAATATTTTTTTCTTCTGTGTCCTGTCTTTTCCTCGACGAGAATCTACCCACGCCCCGTGAGTATCTGCTTCATTTAAGATGGAAAAGAAGAGGTCTAGAGAGTTGGCTTCACCTGCTTGTGAGGATTCCCCCAGATTTAAACAACCCAAGCAGAATAGTATTATGTTGACCCCAAGTCAGGAACAATTACTTTTGGAACATTCTCCGTTAAGTATTTGGGGCGCAAATAGCCCTCCCTCTGCAACACACTTGCTTGGTGACCGAGCTAAATCAACCTATAAGGATGCTGTCGCTTTGGAGGGAAGGGGGAGTCAAGAGGGTGTTTCACAGACTTTATAGGATGATTCTTTGGGAGACATCCTGAAACTTCAATGCCAGTTGATTTCTAGGACTGTTGCATTACTATTTGTCGAAGCACACAATGAGACACAGAGACTTATGTTGGTATAAAACTGGCCGCACTCTTTATTAAATCATAAAGTTGTAGGCAGGTGGGGAATTGCACCTTGCAATTGGGTCCAATATGCCATTTAACTCACAGAACTTATTAACTCTGGTACTGCCCGGACGTGCCTTCCGTTGACAGTATCCTAAACCAAATCTCCTCCCCTCTTTTGACAGGGCAAGGCCGAAAGGGGGGGGACAAACCCACTGTGGGTTTTGAGAAAGAAGTGAAGCGTCCACCAGGTCTGAAGACAGCGCATGTCCCTGCAGACTCTGGTTAAAACACCACTCCAGGGAGTGGAGGCTGCAGCAGCTACTCCTGCCCACCGTACGAGGCTGTGGCCGATGATCCACACCTCCTCTCGAGCAGCCCTGCCGGCATGGGGTCCTGATAAGAATAAATAGAGATAATCAGTGATGGTACGGTTGGATATATTTCTTATATGCCTTCGACCGCCACCTTCCCACAGCTTGGATAGCAGCCTCGGATAACCCTGCCGCCGCTGCCATCGTTGCTGCCCCAATACGAAGGAAATACGACCCAAATTCATTTGCTGGAAGGCCAATATTTTTTAACGTTGCCCTGAGAATTGCATTTACTTGGTATGTTGTGGCAACTGCCCCCGACTGATGAATAAATAATGCACCTGGGATACTAGGTTGGATTCCCATGTATTTCTGCATCTGTGTTATGGGGCATATTCCCGGGGGTCCACCTCGATACAGCTCCACTCTCTGCCCCTGCCCTCTCTGATTGGTCATTGAAAGGAGAAGCTGTAATATTACTCAGGACAGGACCATTTCCAAATCTTCCAAACAAAAGGCTGTCCGGGAGAAATCCTGTGTCGAATTACAGACGACCTCGCTTACTCTAAAAACCCCGAAATACATGATAGCGTATATTGTTTGGAAGAGTTGTGTCTCATAATTGTTGTAGCTAACATCTACGAGGGTAGAAACCAGACGGATTAATATGGGCGATGTTATGGGAGACCGTGGCTTACGTACTGACGAGTCCATGACTCCAGCATCTGTTTTATATAGAAATTGTTATCCGGTGGTGGAAACCCCTTCAATCTACTGACAAAATTGATGGCAGCTAATTTCCAGGCTATGGTTCCTACCGCTAACCCCCGCTTATGTAGGTACAGTGCAAATTGGAGAACCTCAGGTTCTCGTACAGGGAAACATGTCCCCCACCTTTTCTCTGTTCTAAATTTTTGAAAATCCCCGAAGGCCCTACCATATGCAGCCTGTGTTCGAGGGGCCAATGCCCCTTTGACGATGGTCTGCACCTCTACCTCCCAAGGTTCCAGGTCCCTTGCGGGATGAGGTCAGGCTCCGTCCGGGCTTCTGGTGCCAGTTCCCGAAACCGGTCCATCTGGAATCAAGAAAGGGCATCTGCTATCCCATTGTCGATTCCAGGGATGTGTCGTGCAATAAACAGGATGCTATCTTTCAGACTTGCCAGGACTAATGCCCGGACCAATGTCATGACTTTTGGGGACTTTGATGAAAGTGAGTTAACTACGTGGACAACAGCAAGGTTGTTGCACCAGAAAACCACCGTCCAAATGGCAAATGATTTAGCCCACAAGAGTACCGCTACTATGATGGGGAATCATTCTAAAAAGGTGAGATCCCTGGTAACCCCCGTCTGGTGCCATTCCCGGGGCCATGAGGCAGCGCACCAATGTCCTCTAAAGTATAGGCCAAATCCAGCCCTTCCAGATGCATCTGATTGTACCTGTAAGTCAGCGTGAAGGAGCCATAGCTCCCTCCAGAAACTTACACCATTGAACCCTTCCAGAAATGTCATCCAGACCCCCAAGTCCTGCCACATTTCATTGGTGACTCAGATACAGTAATGGGGAGGTAATTCCCCTTTCAATTTTTCGTATAACTGGGATAGAAATGCTCTCCCTGGCGCCACCACTCGGCAGGAGAAATTTAAGCTACCAATCAAGGACTGGAGGACCTGGACAGTGATCTTGCGGGCTCCTAAACACTTGGTTATCTTACTACGAATACCTGCCAACTTTTCCATGGGCAGTGTCTAGTTCTATCCCAAGGTAGGTAAGCCTTGTCGCTGGCCCCTCGGTTTTTTCGGGGGCCAGAGGAAGGCCCAGCTCGGCCGCTACTTCCTGGAATAATCGTAGGGCGGTGGCACATTCCCCTGCCTGTGGCGCCCCAATTATGAGGAAATTGTCTAAGTATTTTGTTACTGCTCCCCCATTAAGTCTTTGAGCGAAAACCCATTCGACCAACGTGCTGAATTGTTCAAAAACCGAACAGGAAATTGAACAGCCCATTGGCATAGCTCGGTCATAATAGTAGCCACCCTGGAATTGAAATCCGAGGATATGGAAACTGTTTTGGTGCATTGGTAACAATCGAAATGCCGATTTTACATCGCATTTTGCTAACAGTGCTCCCTTACCTGCGGCCCTAACTTTTGCCACCGCGTCATCAAACGACGCGTATTTTATGGTTGATAATTCCTTGGGGATGGCATCATTGACTGAGCAACCCCGTGGGTGGGACAAGTGATGGATTAATCGGAACTCGCCCTTGGCTTTCTTAGGGACAATACCCAGAGGGGACACAACAAGGTTCGCCAAGGGGGGGCTCTCAAATGGGCCTGTGACTCTTCCTTCCTGTATCTCCTTTTCGATCTTGGCTCTAACTATCTCGTCCATCCCTATCGTTGACCTCAGGTTCTTTACATTAATTTGCTGCCTGACAAAACCCACTGGTATAACAAAACCTCTCTTAAAACCCCAAACTATATAATTAACCTTGGCCCTATTCGGGTGCCTTTGCAAAGCCTTTTCAAACACCTCAATTTTGATTGGGGTCAGCCCCTTTTGTGTTACGTGACCCCACAGAGGGATTGGAGCCCGCTTTTCCAGATCCTTCCCCCTGGGCATAATTCCTTTTTCCTGTTCTTTGCCCTGGTCTATAACAATTAATTGCGGAGTGTGCACAATTGGAGCACATATGCCGATATTTGCACACCTTTTTAGAATTATTCCCCATCATAGTAGCAGTACTCTTGTGGGCTAAATCATTTTCCAATCGGACGGTGGTTTTCTGGTGTGACCACAGCGTCTGTCCTTCTTATTATATTCCCAACAGGGGGCTGTGTTGCCCTGAGTACCCCATCGGTTGCCCCCTCGAAAGGAGTCTTGCCCCCATCCCACCTCACCCCGGACCAGTGGATGGCCGCTGTCGGCCCTTTGTGCCTTTGTCACGTCGACCATGCACTCCAACCATAGGTCAGGTGCATGTACGTCCCATCGCAGTCCTGGTGTGGTAGCCACACTGTGGCGGAACGCCTCATCATAGCACAACCATGCGCCCACCGGCCCTGTTCCATATGCACGCCGCACAATGTCGGCGTATTTATGGAGCTCAAGCCCACGACTCGGATCGGACTGGAGTATGACTCCCATGTATATTGCGAAGGCTGAAGTCCAATTCGCCCAATTCCGATCAGCTTTGGGTCGTTTGAACTTCTTCTCCTTACCTTCTTCGGGTTCCATGTGATCTAGGATCGGATCACTGAACAGAAGGGCATAAATGTCAACATATTCCCCCTTCAATATTTTTTCTTTTACTGCTGGTAGTAAATGGGTCCCAAAATGGGACTGCTACACTGGGGATGGCCCACCTGGTGGTGGGGGCGGGCGAGTGCTCGCCTGCTCCTTTACCCCAGTACCTGTTCCCTCCAATGTCTCTCCCTGTTTTTTGGCATCGGATGCCCTTTCTACTCCTTGGGTTCCTCCTGTCTTGCTGGCATCCGACACTCTTTGGTTCCCCCCCAGGCTAGGCCTTACGTCCTGAGCTGTTTGTCCTAAGATCTCAGGCCTCTGTGTTTCCGCTGAGGGACTTGCCCATATTTGGGCATGCCCTGTCATCCCCTCGGGGGGCGGAGGTGCGGTGGATACCCATACCCAGCCTCCATTTAAACATACCAACTGCGGGATCCCCCCCAGGGGCAATGATGGCAATGTTGTTAACGTGGGGCTCCGTAGTGTCTCGCTTACTTGCCCCAGTGCACCTGCACCCACTTCTGCAAGTAAACTATCAGCTCTGCCCCTATTTCTTTCTATACCCCCTTTCATTTCTTGCTCACCTTGCATACTCAAAGGATGGCTCGTCCCTGATTCTGGGGCTGGTTCGCTTATTCCCAATGTCCCCCTTCTCCCCTCACAACAAAGCTGGTCCTCTATGGCGCAAATTCTCCTCCAGATTTCCTCTTCCCCGTCTTCCTCTTGAGTTCACATGGCCTCTACCTGCCTTCGCACTGTTGGGGGTGATCTGTCATTCTGGGATGTGCTGGACAAGAGAGGGGGAACAGGCATCCCACTCGGGGATCCTTGTTCAGACCTAAAGCCCTGACACATGGCTGGCTGGCAGGCCCAACCTTGGCTTTGAAAATGGGTTAGGCCCGGTACACCGTGGATGTCAGCTCCTCCCTGCATCCATGCCCAGGTGCCCCCTTGCATGTCTGCTCCACCCTGGTACCCCTGGTGCAACCCGGGGACCATGCTTCCTTGGGGCCTTGTTGTCCCAGACTGTTCCATCCCTCCATACCCTTGGAGTGCTTGCCTCCTCTGCGTGCCCCTGTGCTCGCTTGCCCTGGGGTTTTCTTGCTCCCTTGCTTGGCAAGGATCACTCAGGCCCTGCTGGGCATTGATGTTATTCTCATCCCTGTAGCGGGCAGGGGGCCCCACTGCCCGCTTCTCTCTCCTTCTGGGGGTGTGGGGGCCACCCCTGCCCCTGTGTCACACCCCTCTTGGGTCCCTCCGGCAATGTTTTCACCCAACGATGGCCCCCCATCTCCCCTCCCTGGGGCCTGGTTCACGTTGGTCGAGGGGCGAGCCCTCAACATGGCCTCACATTCCCGGAGCCACTCTAACATGGCGGCCCGGGTCGGGAATCCCTCACCGCATTCCTGGCCGGGCGCCCCGGGGGGGCGGTCTCATCCTCCCCCCTTTCATCCATCTTGAAAGGCGCAGGTGCTCCGGTGACTATAGGCTCATGCCATAGTAGGTACTGGGAAGGGTACAGGTGCTGGTGCCTTGAGGGACAGCACTCAGGCACCATACAGTGCCTGACTGGAACCAGCTAAGCTTGGGTGTGGTTAGGCCAACCTTGGTGTTGTAGTACTCAAGAGGAGCGTGGAGCTGTTATGGAGACAGAGCTCCAGGAGGTAGGAGCTGAGAAGGAAGGCTCTTCCTCAGTCAAGACCTGAAGGGGCTACAAGAGGAGAGGCAGCAGCCAGGGAGAGCTCTGCCTCATAGGTGGCAGCAGGGCCTGGACAGATGAACCTGGAGAGGAGGTGCCCACTTAAGAAGACGGGGCTACCTGACTGCAGGGGGATTGTGCCTGGTCGGGGGGCGGGGCACTCCCGGGGACTATGTGTGGTGGTTTGGTGCCTGTCTTTAGGAGGGACTGTGGATAGCCAGAGGGAGAAACCCCACTTCAATGGACTATGGGTGTAATCCAGGTCCCGTTGAAGTCAATAGAAGTCTAAGCTATTGACTTCAATGGGACCTGGATTGCACCCTATGGGCACAATCCTATAGCCCGCCTACACTGCCCGCAGGCACAGGGCTTGGGCCAGAACACACGCACAACACAGCTGCATGGGGCAAAGGCACAACCCAGGCCAACGCGATCCCTCAAACCCGCACACCCTGCGGCCTGGGGGAATGGAGCAGTCATGGCTCCTGCTCCATCCACTGGACCACTGGGTGTGTGGGCTCGGGGGGATTGCATCAGCATTTGCCCCGTTCAGCTGTGCTGTACGTGGGCCACACGTGTGCGCCTGAGCGTGCGTATTGTGGCTGTGCAGCACATGTAGGGGATGGCGTACACAGGCAATAGGATGGTGCCCCAAGGGTATATATGAACTGGATATGGTGAGGAGCTGAACAGCACTGGGAATAAAGAACAACCGTTAAGGAAGAAGCGAAGTTCCTGTTTGGGCCTGGGTCTTTTGGGGGATGCATCCTGACCATACTTAACCCAGGGACTCTGTTACAGTGACTAATTTGCTTGGCACCTTTGAATTTAAGTTTCAAATAATGTCAAGTGAAACTGGTAAAATGGCTGGCATTTCAAGTTCAGCTGAATTAAAGTAAGATTTCCCTGCTTGGATGGTAAAAGCGAGATATCGGATGCCATATATAGCCACAGATGCAGCATAGCCGTATTGTGTTTAGACGTTTCATTTATTGTGTGTGTGTGTGTGTGTGTGTGTGTGTGTGTGTGTTTTAAAAAGTTTTGTTAGCTATTAAAGAAGGCCTTACCTTGCCAAATGGCAAAAGGTCGTGCTGACCTATAAACATTTTCAATAATGCTATTGGTAGAAACACACATGCAACTGAACCTTATAAATTGCATGGAATGAATTTGTGTAGGCTGTAGCGTAGTTTTTTTAATCCATCTACCTATCATCTACATTTATACCCTACCCTGTCCCTAAGGCTCATATACATAAAGTAGGGGGAAAGGAAAAAAGAACACGCATAAACTTGTGAGTTCATGAGGCATTGGACTAGACGTTCTTTGAAATAAAAAAGAACACTTTGGTTTGAGGCATCAAGATCGCTCGGATCCAGAACAACTTCGACGCTGGATTAGGGGCAGTAGAGGTGGAGCGCGAGGTGATGGAGGCCCCATTTGGTCCATCTTCTTGGGATGAGTTTCAGGAAGTGACGCCAGCCAATGCTGTGGATGTCCTGGGGTCTGTTAGAGCCACCAGTTGTGAATTAGATCCATGCCCATCCTGGTTGGTGAAAGCCTCCAGGGAGACATTAGGGGCGGTGTTGGCGAGGGTAATCAATGCTCCCCTTCGGCAGGGGAGATTGCCCCCTGGTCTGAAGGAGACTGTGGTGTGCCCCCTGCTGAAGAAGCCATCTTTGGATGTGGATGCGCTTGCTAGCTATCGACCGGTCTCTAACCTTCCCATTTTAGGGAAGGTTATTGAATGGGTGGTGGCACTGCAGCTCCAGGTGCATCTTGACAGCATCGGTTTCCTTGACCCATTTCAATTAGGGTTCCTCCCCGGCTATGGCACAGAGACGGTGTTGGTGGCCTTGGTGGACGATCTCCGCTGGAAGATGGACGGAGGACGTTCAACACTTCTGATCCTGCTAGATCCCTCAGCCACTTTTGACATAGTGGACCATGGGCTGCTGTTGAGATGGCTGCGAGACCTGGGGGGTCTGGACGGGACTGTCTTTGGATGGTTCCACTCATTCATCTCAGGGAGAAGCCAGAGGGTTGTCCTGGGGGCTGAATTTTCTAGCCCCTGGGCCCTGGATTGTGGCATTCCGCAAGTTTCCATTCTGTCTCCATTATTGTTTAATGCATATATGCAGCCCTTGGGAGAGATTGTGACAGGGTTTAGTTTGCGTCCACCCTCTCGTAGCCCAGCAGGTTCGGAGTCTGGGAGTACTGTTGGACTCGGATCTCCGCCTGGATCGTCAGGTGGAGATTTTGGCTAAGGCTGCCTTCCGGCAGCTGCATCTGATGCGGAGGCTGCGTCCATATATTTCCACACCTGACCTGGCCACCCTCGTCCATGCCTTCATCACCTCGAGGTTGGACTAATGCAATGCGCTTTACGTGGGGCTTCCCCTGATGCTGGTTCGGAGGCTGCAGTTGATGCAGAACGCGACAGCTCGTCTCCTTACGGTGACAAGCTGACGGGAACATATTACTCCCGTGTTCCGCGCGCTGCACTGGCTGCCTATAGCATACAGAGCCAGATTCAAGGTGTTGGTCTTGGCCTATAAAGCCTACACAGTCTTGGCCCTTCATACCTCAGGGAACGCCTCACCTTCCGCACCCCAGAGCAACCCCTTCGGTCCGCTGGGAGCGCCTTCTTGGAGGTCCCCCATGTAAAGCGGGGGGCCACAATGGAGAGGGCATTCTCGGTGGCCTTGGCACAGGGTTGACCCAAGGACCATTGGGTTCTCAGACTGGCCCTCTGCCTTACAGGGGAACCCCAAATGGCCTATTGGGCAATGGACATGTTTGTGTGTACTACCATGTATTAAAAACTCCCCCACCTTTTATTGCTTACCTGGGGCTAGAGAGAGGGGGTCCAGGAGCAGTGGTGGTGATCAGGTGGCCTGATTTCTCCCAAGACTTCCTGGGATCTCAATCAGTTAGCCAAGGTATGGCTTGGCAAGGTATGTGCAAGGTAGATACAAGTGCACATGTGGGTACTGTTTGGGTACCATGTGGGCACTCTGAAGCACCCAAACTGTGGGAGGCAACTGGGAGAGTGGAATCCACCTGATACCCCTTTCAGCACTTCTCCAACGTGTGTTAGATGGCAACCCGGCTAATACATGTGGGTGTTTCTCCACGTAAGACTTGACCTCCTTCTGTCTAACACAAGGGCAAACATTACCTTTGGTCACACCAACTTGGGAGCTAGCCATGGAGAGGACATGGATTTGTTTGTAGAAATTTGTTCCCTGGACCAAATCTGAGGAACTCCCGATAAGACCCGCAGGGCAGCTGAAAAGACACCACAGAACAAACATCTGTTCACCAGGCTTGTCAGTTTCAGTCTGACAGGGCCAGACTGTCAAAGTTGGGATGATTACCTTGCAATGGGAAGGTTTCCCTGTGAGGGGGAGGATTGCCTTGCAGAGGAGAGGCTTTCCTGGTCTGTTTCACCAAAGGAAATTATGCCTTACAGCAGGGAGAAACCCTGGTCAGTTTTGCCAATGGAGAAGATTGCCTTGCAGTGGGGATAATATCAAGGCTTAACCTATTTATGCTGCCACCAATGGGCTTCCTGTGTAGGGCAGAGTCCATAGGGTGGCAAAATAAGCACAGAACAGCATGAACATTTCTTCACGGTGCTGCTCCACCTCAGGATGATGTTGCACCGAGCACCACAGAACTGATTTCTCCCGTGGTTCATGTAACATAAAGACCCATTTGTTGACACCTGCCTTCCGAACCACTCTCCTGCTTACTGTAAAAATTGAGACAAAGGAAACTGCTGGTGGAAAAAAGAATGGGAATGGCAGGGCCGGCCCGAGGCATGTGCCACCAGTGTCCAGGCACATGGCCCCGCGGTGGGGAGGGGGCCCGCACCACCGCAGGCTAGAGACTGACAGATGCCGCCGATTTTTGTTTTTTTCCCCACCGGGAGTCTCCGAGTCAGTGCTCATGGGGGGGGGGGGGGGGGCGTAAACTCCCTGGGAATCCCTGGCCAGTTATACGCTGCAGAACTGAGCTGACACAGTCAAGTTGCAGGTAAGTAACCAGCCGCCTATCCCTTGAAAATCCCCCACCCCCCCACCCCCAAATTCTAGCGAGTGCCGGCCGGCCTTTGGGGCCCCACAGCAAAGCTTGGCACATGGCCCCTGAAACCCTTGGGCCGGCCCTGGGGAACGGACAAGATCATAGCTATGAAGGGAAAGAGGCGAGGTTGGATGAGGAGAATCACACAAGGTAGATTTAAACTTTAAAATTAGTACATTTCTGCACAGTGTCTCCCCCCCACACACATGCTTCATGTTTGGCCTGGAGTAGCGAGGGGGAAAGGTTTAATTCAGCACCCAGGCCCTGACTAATCAGAGTCACCTATTAGCATTATGTGTAACCTTAAATGAATATAAATCAGCTCAGCTTAGCTGTGTTTTTTTTCCCCTCCCAGCTGCTCAATGAAGTCCACTCTCTATGCTACAAACAAGAAATACTCATCCTTCTCTCTGGGCATTAGCAAGTTATTCTCAATTCACCCCCCACCCCTGGTCCACTCAAGTGGGGGCCAGGGGCATTTCTCTGCTCTCTTTCTTTAGGGCAGGCTGCTCGGGGCTGGCCTAGGGACCCTAATCCCTTTGAAATGCAATGAATATTAGACTTCTCATGAACTTGTGCTCTGGTCAAGTCAGATTTTAGATGATGAGGGAGAGAGGGAGTGAGGCACAGGAGTTGCTCCACAAATGGAACTTCTGTCCAATATGAAATTCCATGATTTCAACTATTATTTTGGTCCCCAGCGGATAAGAAAAGGCAAAACCTTTGATTATTTTGGGTCAACTGAAAACTATGCACACACACACACACACACCCTCCCAAAACGTTCCGGTTTTTTGTGTGATGTGTTATGGGATAGTCTGAGAGCTGCCCCCCCCCTTTTGTTCTTCATGATACGCTTCCCATAGCATGACCCCCTTCTTGTAGCATTCTCCCTCTGTGATTTCAAGCTGGGTAGATTGGAAAGACTCACGGCCCCGTCATCCAGCCTTGGGGCACAAGAACAGGGCCGGCCCCAGGATTTGCAGGGCCATGCGGGGCCATGTGCAAAGTCTTGGTGCGGGGGGCCTAATTTGCATCATTTAAATCATTTTCCGGGGCTACCATCCCCAGACGCAGGGCCTAGGCTGGCACTGGGCCATGTGCGACCACACATGTTGCACATGCCTAGGACCGGCCCTGCACAAGAGAATTTGCAGAATCTCTCAGACAGCCTCATCAGTCTAGCTCTACATTACATAACAGAGACCCTCTAGACCAGCACAGAGAGCTGATGTGTACGTCTGACACAGAGACAGCTCCCAATGAGTGCAGAGTGTGCCATCACAACAAAAGGAGAAAAAAGTCATGATTGCTTCAGTACTGTTCTTTTGTTTTTGTTTTTTAAGAAAGACACAAATTGTTTAGGTCTTACATGGATATGACAGCAGAAAAAGCCCACAAGGTGCATTTTACTCAGCATCTGAGCACAAATGCATAAGTCATTAAGTTTGTACAAGGGGAATTGCCACAGATGCCTGGCTGGCTGACAGACAGAAGCTTTATTCCCTCCGAAGCATGCTGGGAGGGATTCATCGTAGGAGGGTGCACCCATCATAGAGCTCCTCTTCCTACAGGGATGGTGGATTCCCATCCATATGTCCTTGTTAGCGTTCAGCAGAGCACAGAGAGTCAGGGTAGTAACTGAGGGCTAGAGAGAGGCTAATAATAATTTCCATTGTCATGGAACTCTCATACAAGAACCCCACAAGAGATTTGCAAATGTAAACTAACCATGTTCTGTAAGGCCAAGTGGGAATAGGTCAGGATGATTTCACATGCACACACACTCTGATTGGATCTTGGCACTCGAGCTGTTCTGGAAATGGAATTTTCACCCCACAGGAAATTTTAAAATGTAAGGATTCTTAATCAGGATGAAAAATCCCATTCAACAAAAAGTTCTGACGTGTTTCAGTCTGGAAATATTAAACTCTTTCCCCTGCATCCAGTCTTGTGGAAATGTCTCGCTGACATCTCCGCTTGGACGTCTCACTGTCAGCTCAAAATTAATATAATCCAAGACTGAATTCCTCATCTTCTCCTTGTGATCAAACAGGATGTGGCCTCTTTAAGGCCAGACTATTCATCACTGTGGCCCCACCCCTGTGATAGATAAGACAGGATGGCTGCAGAGCAGGGGCAATTTGAAAGGCTCTTCTGAAAAGTCACAATTTCCCTGTCAAGCAGAACCGCCTGGGAGCTAGCCAGGCTCGTGACTCCCAGATCAAGTGGGACAGTGCTGGTAGGGTGCTGGGAGCCAGGGGAAAGGGCTCATGCTTCTTCTGATCTCCAGGGAACTGGAAAATAAAGCCTTATGGTATAACAACTCCTGTCTAGGTAAGTGCGTGCAAGACTGATTCTGCACAAACTCACCCTAAATGAGCGGTACAAAATTTGTTACACTCCCCCAAACCCTTCTCTCCTTCTTCCCTCTCAATTTTCATTGATGAACATATCATAAAAACTAGAGGTGTGCATTTCATTTTCATTATTATGATAACGAAAACAAAAATTGTGATTTTGATTTTTGTTATTGTAAAAACGAAAACAGCAAATAATAATAACAAAAACAAAAACAAAAAACTTTGTTTTTTGAAATGATGGGAAAACACTGAAAAACGTATTTCCAGCTATACTTTTTTTGTGACTTGGGGAGATTTTATCCCCAATGGAGGGCACTATGTGTACCAAATTTTGAAAAGATTGGCTAAAGGGAACTGATTTTAGAAGCAATTGAATGTTGTGATTTTAAGAAAAGCTCCATACACATTCATGGCAAGAGGCTACAATATTTTTTTTAATCTACCATCCAATTTGCATGAAACCTGAAGAAATTATGTCTCTCCACTAGTGTACCAATCTTGCCAAATTTCAGAAAGATTAGATAAAGTGTCCTGATGTTATAAGCTATTCACTTGAAAATACATTTCTGGCTGTAACATTTTTATGTTACATCCTGTTTACAAGTAATTTGGCAGAAATGTATCACACACGTTCCCTGTCATCCCTGCCAAATTACAGGACAATTTGATAAAGGAACCCAATTTTATAAGCAATTTAAATTGTCCCCATGAAGACCATTATTCAGATCAATAGCAGCACATGCAGTGCCAGTCAAAGGCAGACACCTGGCTTGGCAGGGGAAGGGAGGCTGTAGGAGGGAGAATGGGGAGCAATCCAACAGACTGACAGACACATTCACTGGCCAATTACTGCATGCTTCCAGCTTTACAGGGCCAATCATTGGTGGCTTCAAGGCGGCCATAGGGTGTGACCCTGAGGCAGGCATAGAAAGGACATAACTGGGACTTTGGGGATAGCATCCCAACAATCAGCATACATAGTGTACACATCCAGGCTGACCAATTATCATCACAATCACATCCTGCAGCACTGTGACAGAGGACATATGAGAATCTCTATGACTCTTTCCTAAACAGATGCTTCTTTGACTTCCCAGTAATAAGTGAGGGAGATACGTTGGGATGGTCACAGCACAGAATTAGGATATTTGGTTGACATTTCTGCTGGCCAATTGGCATCACAAACCAATCTTATACCGAAGTGACATGTAAGGGAATCGCTGGCATAGACTTATTCTCTGCATATGCTGTGCGGGCATATAAAATTGGGATCCTTTATCTCTTTGATATTTGGCAGAGATGAATGATCCTGAAACTGTGAGGTACAGCCCTGCCAAATTCCATGTACACTAGTTGGACTATAAAGATGTTATAGTCATATAACATCTTTATAGTCCATATATGCAATAACATGACTATAGTCATATAGTCATGTTATTGCCTATATCACTAGGACCCTTTATCCAATGCTTCTGAAAGTTGGCATAAATGTTAAACATAGGGAGGGGTATAAACTTGTCAAGTTTCGTATACATTAGATGGGAGACAAAAAAGGTGCAGACAGGAATGTATATGCAGATTTCATATGCATAATTCAACTGCTTATAAAATCTGAGTCCTTTATCCAATCGTTCTGGAATTTGGTACACTTAACGCCTTCCATTTGAGGTACAGCCCCCCACCCCCCCAGTGCCATCCAAATATAAGGAGAGGGGGGAGATACAGCCAAACATTTGTTTTGCATTGAAACCAATGGAAATCAAAAACGAAAGTAAAAACAAAAACAAAACTTTTGATATTTTTGAAAATGAAAATTGCAGATTTAAATAACAAAAACAAAAACAATATTTTGTGATCTGCAATGACCTTGGTCACACAGAAATAAAGTTATTATTATTATAACAAAAACAAAAAACAACATGGGTCCCTGCTGCACACATCTAATAAGAACATAAGTAGTGCCATCCTGGGTCAAACAAATAGTCCATCAAACCGAGCATCTTGTTTCTGACAGTAACCAATCTCGGTCATTTGGGAGAAGTCACAATAGGAATCAGGTCACAATAGGAAATCCATTCCCTGATGTCTAGGGATGGGCGAACAGATGGCGGTTCGGGTTCATCTGTTCGGTTCAGCTGCATTTGGTTCGGCCGTTCGGTTCAGCTGCGTTCGGTTCGGCAGTTTGGTTCGTCCGTTCAGTTAGTTTGCCAAGTTCAGGTTCGGATGTTTGGTTCGGTCATCCGAACAGGCCGTTTGGTTAGGCCGTTCGGCTGTTTGGTTCGGCCGTTCGGCTGTTTGGTTCGGCCATTCAGCCATTCGGGAAATGTTGTTATGGGTGTTTTTTTGTTTTTTAAATGGTTTTTTGGTTTTTTATTGGGTTTTATATGGTTTTCTTTTGTTTTTTATTTGGGTTTTTTGTTTTTATATGGGGTTTTTAATTTTTTTTTAATCTAATATTATATGTATCTATCTACACTAAATCTAACTTCTATTAACTATTCTAAATGCTATGAATTAAATGGATTATCTAAGAAGTACACAGGCCTATTCCTACAAACACCAAAACTAAATCACTAATGCTATCTCTATCGCTAAGCTAGCTCCTACATCTATCTATCTATCTATCTATCTATCTATCTATCTATCTATCCATACATATGTATGGATATATATATATTTATGGATATATATATCCATATATCCATATATATGGCTATATATATGGATATATGGATATATATGGATATATATACATCCCATATATATGGGATGGGGGGGAATCACAAACAGAAGAGGAGTCTGTAGTGAACTGAATACATACATACTCAATGAGTCTGTACAGTGAAATGCATAACACAAGGTTTCAGTTTTTAAGTTTCATTTCAGTACAAAACTGAAATGAAACTTAAAGCAATCTAAAAATCCTACTCAACGCCTGCTGTTCAGGAACAGTGACTAGCTCAGAAGGTGTTGGGAAGGGGGGAGGCAAATAATTAGTTTCATTTCTTGCAAGCCTCTCCACCCCTGGTGCCTGGAAATCTGTTCCTCAGTGACTGACACCTCCCTGTCATGTTTAACCTTGCAATGAACCTTTTTTTGCCACCCGAACTCACCTGAACGTGATCCAAACTGACTGAACTGTTCGGCCATTTCGCCGTTCGGTGTTCAGTTCGTTCGGTATGTTCGCATTCGGGTTCAGGTTCGGGTTCGATCGTCCGAACAAGCTGAGTTCGTGCCGAACTCTGAACTTCCGAACCGCGCCCATCCCTACTGATGTCTACTCCCAGCTCCCAACAGTAAGTTACGTCCCCCAAATCAACTAAGCTAATAGCTGTTAATGGACCTACTCTCAAAGAATGTATCCAATCCTTTTTAAAATCCAGCTATACTAACAGCCTTGACCACATCTTCTGACAAGAAATTTCACAAGTGTATTGTGCATAGAATTAAAAAAAATGCTTTCTTTTATTTGTTCTAAATCTACCTCCAGTTAATTTCATGGAGTGTCCCCTGTTTCTAGTACTATTTGAGAGACTGGATAAATAACCATTCCCTATTACTCATTCCAAATTCATACCACTCATGATTTTATAAACTTTCCTCTGTCTTCTCTTCTCCAAGCTGATGAGCTCAGCCCCTAACCTATCAAGCCTCTCTTCACATGGGAACCATTCCATACCCTTTACCATTTTCGTTGCCCGTCTCTGTACCTTTTCTAGTTCTACTATGTCTTTTTTGAGATGGGGTGACCAGAACTGCACACAATACTCAAGGTGCAGTCGCACCATACATTTATATAGAGGCATTATGATATTTTTCCATTTTATCCCTTTCCGAAGAATTTCTAACATTCTATTTGTTTTTTTGGCTGCTGCCACACACTGAGATGAGGTTTTCAATGTAATTATACCAGAGTGGGGATACTGCTGGTATACTGGGCACCCACCTGTACAGCAGTCTCCCTGCCTGCACTGACCGAGCTGATGTCAGTGGTGGTCTTGCGGTCCCCCAGGACAATAGTTCTGAGGGACTTCAATATCCATGCCAACGGCAGTCTTGGAGGGGCAGAGCGTGAGTTCATGGCCACCATGGAAACCATGGGCCTGTCTCAGAGAGTAATGGGCCCCACACATGTTGGAGGACATACCCTGGACATGATCTTTTGCACAGGCCTTGAGGCAGGGGATCCATTGGTGGAGGAGGTGTCAACAGAGCCCTTGACATGGATGGATCATTATCTCCTCCATGTGGGTATCCTGGTGCATGTCGGCTCCTGGGAAGGTGTGGAACCAATTCGATTGGTTAACCCCCAAAGACTTATGGAACCAGAAAGGCTCCAGATAGCTCTAGGGGATGTATCCTCTGACCTCAATGTCCGCCCACTCGATGGTCTCGTATCCATGTGGAATTCCATGGTCACGGAGGCCATCAACTGCATGGCTCTCAAGCGTCCCCGCCCAAATTGCCTACAACACAGCTCCCCATGGTATATGGGGGAGAAGCGGTGGATGAAGCAGGAAGGGCGGTGGTTAGAGCGATGGTGGCATCACTCACATGCTGAAGTTGACCGATTGCAGCACAGAGTCTGGTTACATACCTATGCCATTGCGGTGCAGACAGCAAATAACACTTTCTTTGCTGCCCTCATTGCATCCACTAAGTCCCGCCTGGCTGATCTGTTGTGGATGGTGAGGGGGCTGGTCAGTCCAGCCTCCCTCCACCTGGACTTAGAATCATCAAATGTTCACTGTAATTTGTTTGTGGACTTCTTTGCAGATAAAATTGCTCAAATTCACTACAGTTTTGATGCAACTTTATTAGCAGGAAATGGGTCAGAGGCAGTAGAAGCCCTGTCTTGTCCTGGTTTGTGGAATGAGTTTTGGGCTGAGTCGCCCTCGGACGCGGGGTATGATCTTGGGACTGTTCGAGCCACCTGTTGTGAACTAGACCCATGCCCATCCTGACTAGTTAAGGCTTTATGGGAGATATTGGGGCCGCTGCTGGCAGGGATAGTCAACGCCTCCCTTAGGGAGGGCAGGATGCCAGACTGTCTCAAGGAGGTGGCGGTGCGTCCCCTGCTCAAGAAGCCATCTATGGACATTGACTCCCTGGACAGCTATTGGCCAGTCTCTAACCTTCCCTTTTTAGGGAAGGTTATTGAACGGGTGATGGCTCGGCAGCTTCAGGAGCATTTGGACCGGGTCAATTTTCTTGATCCCTTGCAGTCAGTTTTTTGTCCAGATTATGGCACGAAGACTGCACTTGTGGCCTTGGTCAACAAACTCTCCCGTGAATTGGACCGGGGCTGAAAATGGATGGGGAAAGTGTTTGTTTTTGTTATAAAAAAATGTAAATCACCCATTTTGGGAAGGAGCACGCATGTGCAGAATGGTCCAGCAGCCATTTCCTGCATGCGCGGTGATTAACTGAGCATGTACAGAGTGGCCACTGCCCATTGGGCCCATTCTGGCATGTGCACCCTTTTCCAAAATGGCGCTGTCAGCATCAGTACCATTTTGAAAAAGGGCTGCACATGTGCAGAATGGACCGGCAGCCATTTTAGCATGCACAGTGACTTTTTAAAATATTATTTGTATTATTTTAAATAAAATTAAATGAAGAAGAAAAGAAAAAAAAACCCAAAGATGAACAGTTTTGTTTATGAAAAAACCACAAAAATGAAGGGGGCTTTGTAAACACAAACAAAATCAAAAATGAAAATGCCTGCTGTTCTGCAGACCCTACCAACTGCCCAGGAGGTTTGTACAACAGGGGCACATAGAGACACATTCTCAGTGGCTGCTCCACAATGATAGAACTACCTCCCCTTGAAGATCCAACTAAGCCTGAGCCTGCTCACCTTTCAGAAGAGACATAAGTCCTTCCTGTTTGGCCAAGCATTTGGTGGGCTGGGATCAGGTTGGGTGGAGGGGTTAGGGAAAGGGTTGGAGGGTAGGGGTGTTTAGGGGTTTTTAACTGTTTTTATAGATTTATATATGTTTCTATGTTTTTTATATTTTTAATATATTTGTAAACTGCCCTGAGCCTTTGTGGGAAGGGTAGGGTCAAAAATTGAATGAATGTATGAATATGGTTCTTGTTTCCCGCTGCACCATCAACCCCCAACTACTTCCCTACCTCTTCATTTCCTCTTAAAGCGATCAATATACCACAAAGGAACCAATAGTTTTTTACTCCTTTAATTTGTAATACCATGAGAACAGTGTATCAAACAACCATCATTTTGTACCATTACTGGATTAATTACTGTTTTCTGACATGTAACAGCTTAATGGCCAATACTTTCCCTTATGCATTAACGTTGCTGTGCTTTGCTAAAGTCTTGGCTGCTTTGATCACTCAATCCTTTCTAAGCTTCCTTCCACTGTGCACAGTGATCTCTGTCTCAGGATGTGCAGTAACCAAGCAGTTTCTCCTGAGCAGGCGTAGGACGCTCTGCAGCTCAGTCGCTGTCCCTCTCCATTAAGTCATTTCCTAAATAGTCCCTTCCATCACATGCTTCAACTCTTCTTTCTGTAGCTGCTTTTTCTGCATGTTTATTTATTATAACCTTCTCTGGGTGAAAAATAAGCCCATGCCATGAATTCTCACCCTCTTTAATCTTTAGTTTCCTTTCACGTAACTTGGTTTCCCCATCCTTGGTGTAGAGGGAGCATCAAGCTTGGCTTAGCATTTGTCCATGTCACTTTGCAATGTACATGCAGAATTCCAATTATAGCTACCTGTGGTTTAGACTGTAATACACAACACCAGGGAACACCCATCCAGAGCACAGATTGCCCTGCGCATAAATCTAAAGGCACGAGACAAGAAAAAATAATAGGTGGATTAGAAAGACACCCCTTAGCTTCACTAGGCTTTATACTAGACCACTGATGACACCATGAGAGCATTGTTACTTTCACCCAGGCCTTTGGGGGGGGGGGGAAGGGGGGGGATAGGGTTTATTCATCGCCCCTACCCTGTATATTATTTTAATGTTTCAAGTTGTATTCCAGGGACCCTGTTTTAAATTATTTAAATTGTGATGTTTTTTAAATTGTTTTATATTTTATAATTGTTTTATTGTGTTGGAAGCTGCCCTGAGCTGTTTGCAGGAAGGGTGGGATACAAATGTCAAAAATAAATAAATAAATAAAAAATAAAAAATGACATCAAAGCTACGAGTAGCTTTACAGTTTGGAAAGTGCCAGGTTGCTTGATGAGTACTTTTTGGGAGGCTGAGCCTGTGGGTATTTCGTACATATTAGAATGGAAAGAAGTACTCTCCCAATTGGGAAAATCCATCAAATTTGAATGTTTCTATCTGAAATGAGAAAAGCAAGTATTGGACGGTCTCCATCTGCTGTTTGTTTGAATGTCCAAATTACCTTTCGTCCGTTTAGTTGATTCCCTTTGTTCATTCTCTTCATTTCATTTGTTCCATTAATTCATTTCACTTACAAGGAAATGATTGTATTCGTTAGATAGTGACTCATATTCATTTTCTGATTGGTTGTTCTGGGAAAAGAAAGGGAAGGCATAGCGATGCTATTTGAGTGTCAAGGACAAGAAAGCTTCAGAAACAAATGAATTAAATGCATTAGAAATGAACGTGATAGCAACTTATGACTGAAGAATCAGGTGCTCGAAAGACATGATGAATGTCATTCAAGTCAACCATAGCCAGCTCAAAAGTGCGCCCCGAAAAAGAGAAATTTTTCTGCTGCCCAATTCAGCACTGGAAGAAATCTGACCCAGGTGTCTCTTCCTTCATTTCCCAAGGAGGGAAGTTGAGGTGCTGAAACTAAAGGCTATTTTTGTTCCTGCAATTGCAATTTTTCCCCCCAGTTGTCACACCATGTGCATCATTTCTTCGTATGACCATGACTTCCCAGTATGTGAAATACTGTTCAAAACTCGGGATCAGCCTTTCACAGCAAACACAGGAAAGGATTTGAGAGCAGCTTCCAACACCTTCATTGACAGTCAGATCTGGTTAATATGAAACAGGTGGCATGGTATTAAAGAAGCTCAATTGTTGTGTCACATTAAAGGCATGCACAATTCATGTGGCCCACCTGGCTGCCAAAGATATCCTTTGGGTACCAAGACATCATGCAAACGATTAGGCACATCTAAATCCAATTTGTTTTACAACTGGGATGGGCAAAGTTCCCAATCTCAAGAGCCACGTACCAAAATCTTCATATGGCCGAGAGCCACCAGACACGCATGCATGAACTCAAAACCCTCTCCTGTTTCGTGATTGGCTGACAGAGCCAGCATTCTCTGCAGTTCTGCCTGCTGAGATTCTGATGAGCAGCTGCAGTTCAACTTCTGAGACTGGGATGCAAATAAATTAAGACAGAAAACCATTAACCAGAGCATGGAGACCAGGATCAGCACTGGCCAAGAGACACGCTTGAGCTGCACAAGAACTGCATGAGGCTCCCAAGCCAGTGCCATAGCTTATCCACCCCTGAGTTTTCACTTTTATTGCATGCTTTTGCCTAAGTGGAATTGGGACTCTGGATGGGACTCTGGGTAAAATTTTGGGTTTGGTTACTTTTGGTTTCGGTTATGTATTTGCATTTTTGGGGGTGGATTTTTAACATTGTGTTTTGTCCCCATTGACTTCAATGGGGACAAGTTGCATGTTAAAAATCTAAAACAAAAATCAAAGCAGAAGACCCGAAACAACTGATACTAAAAAAGAACTGAAATTTCAGATTAATCAGAAATGGCCATTATCGGGTACGTTCGGTTCTATCTGAAACCAAAATTCCCATCCCTAGTAGTAAATCTACCAAAATTTCAGTACTGTATCTGACTCAATAACTTTAGGTACTAATTTGTGCTTGATTAGTGGTCAGTGGGCTACCCCATGTACCAAAATAGTTTTTCAACCCAATTTTTTTAATTCCGGTGGCTACCTAGGCAAAACTGCAGACATCTCAACCAACTTCATTGCTCTGCACATAAACCTCAGACCATCCTCCTTTGTTATGGTGGGGTAGCCAGAAAGATTTGGCCTGACAAGTAGGCTCATTTCAGCCCTTGAATTGCTAAAAACAGGTCCGTTTAAATATGGTCAGTTTTTGGTGCCATTATTTATGTGCTAAAGATATTTATTTAAGAGTGTTCTTTGGTTTATCTTGTTGACATACTTGTTGGCTGTACGCCCATCCATGTTTTGTTGGTTTCTCTGTTAAATTCTGTCAATGCTTTTAAACTATTCACTTTTATTATATATGGTGGGTACTTTGACCCCAAGCAGTGGGTATCCTGTTTGGTGGGCACTGGTATAGCAAAAGAAGACACAGCCTTTAAACAGGTGACATCTTTTAGCCATCTTGTTTGCTGAAAGCCACCTGGATTAACTAGGGTGCCCAGGCAGTGCCCAGCTGGGAAAGATATTCCTTATGGGGTCTACTCAGGTCTGAGATTTACTTTTCTATCTGAACAATGGTAAAATCCATCATAGATTTAAAGTGTTCATGTTTCAGAATAGGCCATGGAATCCATTTTTCTTTCTGTTCTTTTCCTTTCTTGTGACTTATGGCACACTGTACAACTTGCAGTAAACACTTTGGCCTTTCACTGAATATTATCTTGCTTTGGTTTAGGTGAAAGTGCAGAAATTAGCAGTAGATGTGTTTTTGCTCCAACTATCTTGCTTTGATTTTATTAGCTTTGGAATGCAGTAAACAATATGGTTGTTGAATCTACTTGCTTCTTTGCCTTATGTTGGTTTCTTCATCTCTCTTCAGCATAGACTTTTGAGATCTGTTCCTCACCCATTGAAATTGTCTCTTATTAAAATACTTGTCTTTATTCACATGGTGGACTTTTGTTAAAGTTACATTTTGTTAATGATGTCACTTTGAACTGTCTACTTTTCAACTTTAAATGGGTTTCATTTGATATCAGATGAGGGTCATTAATAATATGATGGCTTTAGTGGAAACTGGGTTTTAGACAATAGCAATCTTTAAGTTGGGGTCTGTTTTATTGGGGAGACAAGGACCATAGGGGTTTAATTTGGCCTAAAAAGCAGTTTGCATGAAGGAATTAGAAGAGACACTGATAACACATTTGTTTATGGGACCCAAGGTCTTGCAAATTTGGGTCAAAACAGTTTCTCATAACATTAAATGAGTTGAAAATATGTATTCAACCAATGATGAAGCTGTAATATTGTTAATAGAGAAATACCGCCTGCCTGCAGAAAAGGTGTTTTACTGTTACAATCATATCTCAAATGCTGAAATGGGTTTGATTTTTAAGCTAAAGAAGAGTTTTAAAGGTTGTCAACTGGAGTAGTATTAATCAATATATTTCATCATGTAAATTCCAAATTGGTTTAAGGTATTTCAATTAAAGAATTCTGTATAAATTTAGGACAGTTCTGGAAATTTAGGGGAGAATTTAGACACTAAGACATTAAAAATAAAGTATTTAATTAGTGGATTAAAGTTTATTTCAACATACATTTTGGCTTCATAATAATACCTAAATACACCATTCAAGTGAATAAGTAATTGTTCCTTAGAATTGTGTCTTAATGAGAAACTCAAAATCTTATAAATCAGTGTTGCTCTAGAAATTTATTTCTAGAAGTGGGTAGAACCAAGGCAGATCTAGCCTCTGTTCTTCAACAACTTTCTGAAAAGAATCCCTATATGAAATTATGTAGAATTAATAGAATTTAATAAAACTTCAGTGAAGCTAATAGACTCCATTTGGTTTCATAGAGCTCTGTTGAGCTAACAGACTCTATTGAAGTGGGACAAAGATCAGAACCAGTAAAAGGTTACAATGGTCTTGGTTCATAGATGTAAGGAGTGGTGAAGTCAAAATAACCATGAAGAAGATATGGCTGTGGAGACATGGAAACCAAAAACATCTATCTTTCGCATCATCACATCGCAGGGGAAGGTACCAGTTAGGATGGTCTGCCCTCGGAGGCTGATGGAACCTCAACGGTTCCAGGATGCCCTGGGGGAGTTAACCCTGGAGCCCGCCAGCCGTTCTGTTGATGAACTCGCCCGGGCTTGGAACATCTTGCTTGGGGGGGCCATTGACAGGGTGGCGCCGAGATGTCCTCTGCCCCTGTCTCAACGTCGCGGGGCTCCTTGGTTTACTGAGGGGCTGCGGGGTATGAAGCAAGAAGGCAGGTGACTAGAGCAAGGCTGACGTCAGACTCGCTCTGAATCCGACCGACTTCGTAGGGCCCATTTGCGGTCCTACGTTGAGGCTGTGAGGATGGCAAAGAAAGAATTCTTTGCCACCCTCATAGTGTCTTCAAAGTTACGTCCAGCAGAGCTGTTCCGGGTGATGCGGCGGCTGGTCAGTCTGACCTCCCTCCACCTGGACAGGGACTTGTCCCAGGCCCACTGTGAGGAATTTGCCATCTACTTTGCAGACAAGATCGCTCATATCCAGAGCAACTTTGACACTGGATTAGAGACAGTAGTAACTGAGCGTGAGGTGATGAGGGCGCCATCTGGTCCATCTCTGTGGGATGAGTTTTGGGAAGTGACGTCAGCCGATGCTGTGGAGATCCTGGGGTCGGTTAGGACCACCAGCTGTGAATTAGATCGTTGTCTGTCCTGGTTGGTGAAAGTCTCCAGGGAGATATTGGGGCCGGTGCTGGCGGGGGTTGTCAACACATCCCTTCAGAGGGGAGTTTCAAGGAGGCTGTGGTGTGCCCCCTGTTGAAGAAGTCATCCTTGGATGTGGATGCACTTGCCAATTACCGACCCGTCTCTAGCCTTCCCTGTTTAGGGAAGGTTATTGAACGGGCGGTGGCCTTGTAGCTCCGGGCTCACCTAGACAGCATTGGGTTTTTTGACCCATATCAATCTGGGTTTCGGTCCAGCCATGGTTTGGGGACAGTGTTGGTGGCCTTGGTGGACGATCTCTGCCGGGAGATGGATGCAGGATGTTCAACACTACTGGTCCTGCTAGATCTCTCAGCTGCGTTTCACACAGTGGACCATGGGCTGCTGTTGAGACAGTTACGTGATATGGGGGGTCTGGGTGGTACCACCCTTAGTTGCTTCCAGTCATTCCTCTCAGGGAAGACCCAGCGGGTTGTCCTGGGAGCAGAAACATCTAGCCCCCGGACCCTGGACTCTGGCATTCCACAAGGTTCAATCCTGTCCCTTTTCCTGTTTAATATATATATGCAGCCCCTGGGGGAGATCGTGAGAGGTTTTGGTGTGCGTTGCCACCAATATGCTGATGACACCCAGCTTTACCTCTATTTTTCAGTTGACCCAGGCCCTGCCATCTCCATGCTGTCCCAGTGTTTGGAGGCCGTGGCGATTTGGTTATGGCAGAACAGACTGAAGCTCAATTCCAATAAGACGGAGGTGATGGTGGTAGACCGGGCGGGGGAGGCGTTGCCCCCTCTTGTGGAAGGGGTGAGCCCCTCCGTGGCCCAGCAGGTTCGGAGTCTGGGCGTGTTATTGGACGCAGGTCTTTGTCTAGATCAGCAGGTGGATATGGTGGCAAAGGCGACATTCTGCCAGCTGTATCTGGTGCGGAGGCTGCACCCGTACATCTCCAGACCCGACCTGGCCACTTTGATCCATGTCTTCATCACCTCGAGACTGGACTGCTGTAACGCATTCTACGTGGGACGTCCCCTGATGCTGGCCCGGAGGTTGCAGCTAGTGAAGAATACGGAGGCCCGTCTCTTAACAGGAATGGGCCGACGAGAGTACCTAACACCCGTGCTCCATGCACTGCACTGGCTGCCTGTAATGTGCAAAGCCAGATTCAAGGTTTTGACTTTGATCTATAAGGTCCTACACGGTCTTGGACCTGGATACCTCAGGGACCGTCTCACCCTCCACGACTGAGGATTGACCCTCTGGTCCACCGGGGGTGCCCTCCTGGAGGTCCCCCGCATAAAATGGGGGGGCTACAATGGAGAGGGTGTTCTCGGTGGCTGGGCCCCGGCTGTGGAACTCCCTCCCAGAGGAAGCACGACTGGCCCCAAGTCTGTTGGCCTTCCATCGAGCCTGTAAGACATGGCTGTTCTCCCAGGCCTTCAGAGGTGGGGAGGGGAGGGTGGGCTATATTTGTGGAGGGTGTTTTAAACCGGTTTTTAATGATGATATTGTAGATTTTAATGTTTTAATATATTGTTTTATATTGTGTTGGAAGCCCCCCCGAGATGCCGTGGGCGTGGGGGGGGGCGCATATAAATACAATAAAATAAATAAATTAATTAATAAATAAATAATCATTTGACAAGACGCAAATGTCATACTGGTTGGTGGTACCCCTTACCTGCTTGCCTACGATTGGAGGAACACCTGGCAGCCATATAGCAAGACTCTCAGAAATCCTATAAGACTGGCAGGATCTTGTTGAAATTAAAGGAAGATCTTGCATGCTATGGAGACTTGCTGAAAGGCCAAGGCCTGACTAGGCCTGAAAGGACTTAGTATGTTTTTTGCTTTAATTCTTTACATCTATGTCTTTTTTCTAAGTCTTCTGTTTTCATTTTTAAAGTTTTACGCTTCTTAAGCTTTTACTTTTCTCTTTTGCTCTAGCAAAGACATTTTATTTTATGTTTACAGCTTTTTAAGTTTTCTTTTATTTTTATTTCATTTTTCTCATTTTTCACTCTTTTCAAACCATTTTTTTTGTTTTAATTTCTCTTTTTGCCCTAAAATGTTAATTGTTTTGTTTTCTTTTCTTTTCTTTTCTTTTCTCTTTTTAAAGCTATTTTAATTCCCAGTTGGGATTTTCTAATCTTTTGCCTGAGAAAAGGGCAATTCCTACCTTTCTCTAAATTTTTGTCCCTAATTGCCAACTTTACTTTTGTTTAGGGAAGTACTGTATTGGTCCCAGATGGGACTGTTTCCTTTCCATTTTTTTACTCAGCCTTTTGGGCAGAGTTCCTCAAGTGCTTCTCTGTTAGGGATGGGTGAACGCTAGAGGTGGGAAACCGGTAGAATCCGGTATCCGATAATGCCGGTATTGGGTGTACCAGCATTATCGGATTCGGTCCGGTAATCCGGGCCCGGTACCGGATTTCGGGGTGCCGGATTTTTTGCATTGCAGCCATTTAAAAATGGCTGCAATGTAAAAAAGTTTAAATCCCCAGCCAAAATAGTTTTTTAAAAGAAAAACCCTCCCCGAGTCCAGGCTGCGCGGGTGGAAGGGGGGACACCCCCCACCCACCCTGCCCAGCCTGGCTTTTTGTTTTAAAAAAAGAACAGACCCGGACCCGAACCCGGACCCG
>QEPC01014289.1:1176451-1189256 GCA_003113815.1 Sphenodon punctatus
CCCCCCCCCAGGGATCGAGTCATACTTACCGGCGGCTGCGGGGACGCCGCGGCCGCTGGTGCTGGGGGGGGTGGGCTCGCCTCCGCCTTCGGGTCCGGGTCTGGGTCTGTTCTTTTTTTAAAACAAAAAGCCAGGCTGGGCAGGGTGGGTGGGGGGTGTCCCCCCTTCCACCCGTGCAGCCTGGGAGGGGGAGGGATATTTCATTGGTTTCAATGGGGACACAGCGCCCCATTGAAACCAATGGATTAAATCCGGTACCGGCATACCGGATTTAATCCGAGAATCCGGTTTTCCCAGAACCGGTAACCGGTAAAATCCGGTAGCCGGTAATGGGTCCGGGCCCCGCCCCTAGTGAACGCGGTTCGGATGTTCGGCGTTCGGACCGGACCCGGTCTGTTCGGATGTCCAAACCGAACGTCCAAACAGAACTCTCGAACGACCGAACAGTTCGGTCATGTTCGGAAGAGTTCGGATGAGTTCGGGGGCAGGAAAAACGTCTTTCCAGGGCCAAAAATTAGGTTTCAGTTTCAATTTCGGTTCGGTTTTGGTTTCGCTGTTTTTGAATGTTCGGCCAAGTTCAGCCAAAATGAACTTGGCTGAACCGAACCATCGAACCTGAACTCGGGTTTCAAACCGAATGACTGAACATTCGAACATCCGAACTGCGTTCTGTTCACCCATCCCTATTCTCTGTCTTTTTTCTCCCTTTTTGGAGCTTCCATGCTCCTTGCCTGTTGAGGGGCCATTCCTCAACCTCTGGACAATTTTGTTTTATATTTTTATTTATCTTCTCTATCTTTTATTTTTACTATTGTTCTTTCTTTAATTCTTATCAAGTCTCCAGCATAGCAACAAGGTAACATCTTATCTTCCCCAGCAGGACCCCACAGACCCTGGAAAACATTTTGTCATCTGCATTATCTGTGTGGTGAGATATATTCTCCAAGAATATATATATTAATAATCAATAACCTTTTTTGCATGCTTCTGTAGTGCTTTTAAACTAGTGCGTAAGCCAGTTCGGCAGGGCAATAAATGGTAGTATTTTAGCCATAATAATTGTCTATTGTGAGTTTTTGGTGAGGAAACTTAAGCTTTCCTACGGAGATCCCTGACCCCATGGTGGAGCTAATTCCTGGGAGAATCTTGGGGTAACCATGTCTTGTGAAATGAACGTGTGCTGCCTGCAAGTCAGATGCATGTTTGCAGAGTCACCATCCCTTAAGAAGTGGTGGGATTGTAGATGATGGTTTTGTGGGCAGTAGCTCGTGGAGCTCCAGGTGCTACAATCTCAGTATTTCATCCTTTTGCTTTACTGCTTGGTGCTTTGACAATGGAAGTGAAGCATTAGAGAAGGACTAAAATGTTTCCAGAAGCATAGGAGTGCTGCTGTAAAACAAGTCACATGCCTACAGCGCTTGAGAAGCCAGTACAACAGCTAAGCAGGACTACAGGGTGTAGGGACACCTAGGTCACAAACTCCAAACAGGGATAGCTTTTTGCCAAATGAGGATTCTCCATGGGCCTCTTGCAGATACCAAAAAGGAAGTAGGCTATAAATTTATTTATTTATTTAAATTTATATGCCACCCTTCCCACAGGCTCAGGGTGGCTCACAAACCGTAAAAATATTTAAGTTTATACAAAAATACCCCAAACCCCGCCACCACTTCACAAAACCCACCCAACCTTGCTCAAATAAAAAAGTTGTACTCAACCTCCAGAAGATGCCCAGGCTCAGACTCAACTGGACCTCCAGAGGAAAGAAGTCGGGGCAGCAGTCAAGAACGTCTCCCTGCAAGCTTTTGTCATACTGACAAGGCTATTAACTATTATTTATTTCTTTATTTATTTAGCACCAGCGGTGTACCTTGCACTGTACAATCAGTAGTTCTGGACAAGTCCCTACCCCAAAGACAGTACCCACAGGGAGGCACTCCCGACCAATCGCAGGGTCCGCAATGGGGCATAGACGGGCAGGCAGTCTTTCATTTAGACCTTCAAACATCCTTTAAAGGGATATGGAGAGAGAGCTCTTTCATTCAGGTTTTGAATCCTTAATGTTCTTGATTATTAAATAAAAGCTTCTCTCTGAAATCGGTGACTCCCTAGTATTATTTCCGCAATTCTACTTGAGTGAATCTTGAGGGGCTGGTTAAGCTTATATAAAGACCCCTTTGCATGGATGCCACAAGGAAACCTAGTAGGTAGTATTTTACCCCCATGGCTCCCAGCCCTTCCAAGCCCTTTAGCCAGGGGATGTGGCCACGTCAGAAAGAGACAGAGTCAAAAAGGCTTTCTCATCATTTCCCAGCATGACCACATCATCTTTGCAAGTATAATGATATTGTGGCGCTCAGAAAGGAGGAGTGGCCATGTTGGAACAGGCCATGACCACACTGGAACAGAGCAGAGAGTCACTTCGCCATGCCCCTTTCCATACACTGTGATGCCGTGACACTTGGAAATGGGTGTGGTCAGACTGAGATGGGGCAAAGGGAAGGGGCTTTCTCACCACAACCCCTAAATAAATTATGTTGGCACCTATGCACCTTTCCGATGGCTAAGCACCAAGGCCTGTCTGTTATTCAGTAGAAAATACTGAACAGGTCTCCGTATTAAGGCCCTTTTTAAACATGGCATGTGCGTGTGTGTGTGTCCATGGGCGTGTTGTTGTGGGGGGGTGCACATGGGCGCACACCCATCCCCCCGCATCCCAATGCATTACCCCCCCTCCCCGCCCCCACACAGAGCAATCTGCATTTTTGCCAGTTGCTCCATGCGGGGGCAATGGGTGGAGGTGTGTGTTATGCAGGAGTGCGCACACACACCCACCCACCACCGCTTTCAAATGGGACACACCCACCCATCATTCTGTCTAATCACATGCCCCTAAAATGAGCATCCTTGTATTAATAAATCCTGTTGGATGCTGGTAATTGTTAATCCCACGTTTGTTTCTTCTTCCCGTGCTGAAATTTGTTTTGGCAGTTTTGATTGTTCACAATAATTTGTCCTTCTAAATAGTCAACAGAGATTAGAAACCAGCTAAGTCTCTACTCTGGAAAGTCATTCAATTGACACGGCTCCTCATTCTGTTTAAAAGGAAAGGAACCAACTGATCTTCACCCACTCCCCCTACCCCTTCTCTCTGCTTTCCTGACTGTAGTCAAAGCTGCCAACTGGAAATTTATCAAAAGCTTTGATGAAACTGGAAGAATGTTTTGTCTCCTGTCTTTTGTCAACCCAGTCATAACCTCCTTCAAAGAGGAGAAAATTCAAAGAGTCAAGTTCCTTAAGGATTTGTTCCCTTACTTACCTTGTTTCTTAATCTTCAAGACAAAATAAGAAAAAAAATTACATATGAAAGGAGGGTACATCATTAACAAAAGCCAGCACATTACATGATTACAATACCAAGGAGATATCCATCAGAAATTTTCTAATATGATTACCAGGCATCTATCTGTAAATTCACCCTGCTGTTTATCACAAAGGGGTTTGCTCTTTCACATTCATATTTTCACATTGTCTGACACACCACATGCTGATATTTATTTGTAATGGACGAATAATTAAATGCTTCCAGTTAGTTGCAGGTCAAGCCCCACAGCGCAACAAAAAGACAAGCCCTACCAGGGGGATAGCTAGGTTGGAATGAGCCCTGGTGCAGAATGGGCTCCTTTCTGGGACACCCCACTCCAGTGTGCATGTGCATTCTATATGTGTCTGCTCCCCACTCCCACCCCCTTCGCAGCTTGTGGGCCCCAGTGCAACTGCACCTATTATAGCTACGCCACTGGCTCCAAATTTGTTACATCTCACCCAAGCAGCACAAGTGGGAGTAATACATAATCTGAAGGATTTGGGAAAAGTGGGGAGGGGGTGGGGCGGGCTGTAAAAACACATATTATTTATGCAGGCCTCATAACTAGAATAGATCCGAATGGGTTCTTCTGGCCTGGCATTCCTGGGAAATTCAAATAAAGCAAAGCAAATCTCTCTTTCCTGGACCAAACTCAATGAAAATAAGAATAAGGACTGGCTTAGAAAGGTTGCACAGAGACCTGTGCTCTACACACTTCCACTATATAAGGACTGTTCCCAGTGGTGTGGTGGCTAGGTTTAACAGGGCACTGGAGCAAGTTAAGTTACTCGGCCTCATACCAACCAGGACGGGGGTGGGGGGAACAGGGTAGGGGATGGCTGGGTTTGACACAAGGGCAGGGGGACAGCGAGGTACGGGGGCACTAAAAATATGGGGGTAATGGAGTGATGCAGCAGTCTACAGTCACTGGGGCAGGGGAGGCAAGTATGGAGGGAACGGGGGAAAGGTGAAACATTGGGGCTGGGGTGGCAGCCGCTAATATATACGTCACTGACTCCTGGCTCAGTAGGGAAGGTGCAGGCACTTCCGGGAGAGACAAAACAGGACACTCGGATGTGCCGATGGGGCTGGCCGTAGGGTGGCCACACCTCCCCTTTAAAAGAGGATACTTATGGAAAATACATGTCACAGGTCTGCATTGGTTCCAGTGCAGCCCTGCACCATGTATTTTTCAGAAGTGTCCTCTTTTAAAGGGGAGGTATGGCCACCCTAGCTGGCCCCTTTGAAAGCCTGGGTGCTAGGTCAGTGACCTCTTCTTGGCCCACCTGTAGCTACGCCCTAACTGTTCCCGGAGATCATCACACTGGTTTGCTCTATTTTCGGGGGAAACCTGGAAAACGCCGTTCATTAAATGGCCGGGTTAAACAAAACTGTTAGTTCCCCACACCCAGCACATTGCCTGCTAGCAACCCCAAAGAGCACTTTCTCTGTAATCTTCTGCTTCAGTGGTTCTCAGAGTGCGTGGCAAGCCTCCTAGGGGAGCATGGAAGGCATTGCTGGGGGTGGGGGGGGAACAGAGGGAAAGGCACAAGAAGGAGCCCACCTGGCAAACATTTAACTCCATACTCTGACTGAGCTCGGGAGAAACATCAAAGTAATGGGGTGGCAAGAGGCAAAGATCAAGTGGGAAGCAACAGGAGGATGGTAGGGGCCTCAACTATCATAGACAAATCAAAGGAGGAGGCGCAGTTCAAAAAGGGGTAAAAAATCACTGACCTGATCCTGTACTTTTCAACAGGTTTGTCCAACCTGGCCACCATGGGCCAGGTCACCTTGCAGCAGTTCACAAGCAGGCCGGGTGGCACAAAAATCCCTCATTGTGAGGCCAGTCTGCGTTGTCGCTATAGGGCAGGGATAATCAAATCCTGTTCAAACTGATCAACACCAAGCGTGCAAGCTAAACATGCAGACTTTGGAGTTGTTATTGTGGGCCATCATTTTGATAATGTGAAAATCTGATTTTGAATCAAACCAAATTTTAAGGCCATGGGTAGAAGTGGAATAGGCAGCTCATTTGCTACCGGTGGGGAAGACCCACAGTGCCAGGTCCCATGTTGAGTGCTGTGATCAAACATACTGGATATTGCCATTACCAAGTTACTGGTACTGACTGGTAAAATGGTAACTCAATCCAGAAATTGGGATGGAAAGTTGAAAACTTGGTATCTGAAGTTGGGAAATGGAGACCAAAACTGGTAAATTGGTACATTGGTTGAACCGTTGAGCATGAATTGGGTACTGATTAGTACCTGCTGTAACCAGGTCAGATCGAGTACTGCAATTTCAACGGGATATCCAGTTTGGAACATACTCAATTCAGCTCTAGCCCCGGGCTAGATGGATGGACCCTGGCAATGGGCCAGATGAACCCTTATCATGGGCTGGACCCTGGTCCGAAGGTCACCAGTTGGATAGCAGTATCTGCAATAAAGAACCAATTTATTCCAGGAAGAGGACTATCAGCCCGGTTTCCTATCCTGTTTAAAATGGGGTCACCTGACGCCCTCCCCAACACCAGCCCAGCACTCATAGTATTCTGCCTTGTAAAATTCATTCGTTTAGTACTTCAGTGTTTTTATCACCTCCATTTGATTCATTTCCCATTTTGTGAGCAGATTTAATTCCCCTTATGTTAATCTCTGGCTCATGCAGATAGTAAATTGTTTGAGTCGGTAACTGCATCTCCAGTCACCCTGGAACAAGCTCAGTTGAAGGCAGGCCATGAATTTATAGGATGGCATTATTAGAATATTCTCAGCACTGCTTTCTGTTCTACTCATTTTCCCAACTTATATTTTGTTTGCTCTTTTGACAGAGGAGGGATTCTCACCGAGCAGCGCACAACGAAGCGTAGGTGTTTTTCCATAGTCGTTACTCTTAATTCAGAGCCTAGTAACGTGTCTCAGCGTTTCAAATTATTCCTTTTAAATCTGTCCCTACATTGCATGTGCCGGCAGCAGATGTCACTCATCATAGTGTTGCCCAGGCTACTAGTTTCTTATGTGCTTTCTCTAGTCTTCAATAAATTGAATACATTTGTACCACCTACAGATTTTACCACTTACTGGGTGTCAGGCACCAAGTGGAATATAATCATCTTTATTTTTATATAGAACCCCCCTGCCATGGCACTCAGAGTGCTTTACATATCACAAATAAACACACCTTTTAATCCTTACAACAACCCTGTGAGGTAGGCTAAGCTGAGAGAATGGACATTTTTACACACATCTTAAAGTTCCAGATTTTTAATTTCTTCTGGGTTTACAAGTCCACAAGTAAGTTCCGCATTCATTTTTCACACACACACACTGCTCTGAGACAGTTCCTGGATGCATTCTTCACACAAACACAGCCCTGAGGCAGCCTAAAGTAGCCGCAGCTGTAGATGTGACAGGCTGCCATGGAAACCAAGTGACCACAGCTGCCTGGAAGAAAGCAGTTTACCAGGAGAACTTTTTACACACAAGAGTTCTGGGAGAAGTTCTATGCAGAAGTTCAAAGAACCAGATGTTTAAGATCTGGGTGAGTGATTTAGACACACAGAAAGTTCAGGATGTAACAGCAAACATCCAGGAGAAATGTGTGTGTAAAAACACCCAATATTGTGATCGACCCAAGGTCACCCAGTGAGCTTCTGGCTTAAGCAAGGCTTGAACTGGGATTCCCTCCCCGCCCAAGTACTGTAGGGATGTGCAAATGCAGTTCAGAAGTTCGGAGTTCAGACCGAACTCAAATAGTTCGGTCAACAGAACCGAACTTTCGAACCGAACGCGAATTTGACCGAACTGTTCGATCGAATTCAAAACAGTTCAAAAGGCCAAAAAAACAGTTTTGAATGTACGAACTCTGTTCAGAAGTTCGGAATACTACCGAACTCTAATAGTTCGGTCGACTGAACTGAACTTTTGAACTGAACTCGATTTTCGAACCAAACTGAACCGAATTTCCAAACTCGGTTCTGTTCGCACATCCCTAAAGTACTGTACATATAGCCATTACACCACACTGAGCACATTCCCACATACAGCAAAACCACTTTTTTCTTTTACCCACATATTTCCTTGAAGTGTGAAAGACTGTATGTGCTTCTTTAACCCTCCTTGCATTTGTTTTTAAGTGCATTGACAAGCGGTCAAGACCTACCTTTACAAGTGCGGGTTTGAAATGACCCGCATAAATCTTCTTGTCAGAATGTCGGTGTCCGCATGTCAGTTACACAGCACCTCACTTCTCGACTCCACTCCGCTCCCCTAAGCACCTCTCCAGGAGCAGAGAGCCCGGGAAGCAAGGTGCTGTGTAACTGACATGATATTGACTAGGCTAGTCAGTTACATGTCAGTTACACAGCGCCTCGCTTCCTGGCTCTCTGCTCAGCTCCTCTCCCCTCTCTGGGAGCCGAGAGCCCTGGAAATGAGGTGCTGTGTAACATATGACAGCCGCTCCTCCTCCTCTCCACCCCTCCCCCCCCCCCCCATCTGAGGGGCTTGTGGTAACGTGAAAGGTGCATTCTTCAAAATTGCTTGAATGCGCAAATTAAATGCTGGTGTGAATAAATGCAAGTGTGTTTTTAAATTGCCTGCATTTAGAAATACCAGCATTTTTCTGTATGTGGGAATGCGCTCACTGACTCTCACAGCCAGCGTAGACTCGGCAGAGACTGAGTCAAGGCAGGATCAGGTCCAAGCATCTGTCAGAACAATGGGACAGTCCAGTAGCAAGGTCAGAGTCAAGGCAAAGGCTCACACCAGAAGATTGGTTCTAAAACAGGCAGGTCGGGCTGGAATGGGGCTGAGGGCACAAGGCAGGCTAACCAAGCAGACTCACACAGAGGCCTAAGTTGCTCTTGCTGCCTTCTGCTTCCTGACATGTGCCTTTTATACTGAATAGGCACATCAGAGGCCAATCAGAGCCTAGTGCGTGTGGAGCCCTATCAGGCTGTCTGGGCAGTGGAGCAGAGCCTAAGGGGCTACAAGACACAATGATGACTCTGAAGAGCTGGCCAATTTGTCAAAGGATGCCAGTTCTAATCTGGGTCCTGACAACACCTGGGAACCTTCCCATTCCTTGTGGCATTCTTTATCTTATGTTTTTAAAGCACCAGCCTGGCTGCCAAGAAAAGGTGGTCTGACCTTCCAGTCCAGTACAAGGTGTTGTCAGCCACTGCGTCCGTATTCATCCTCCACGTCGGAGACTGAGAAAAGAGCCACCTTGTAACCCTGAGGCATTGTCTGAGGCTAGGGTGTGGCATCTGGTTGGGTGACAGGCTTAGGAGCAGTGGCTGGTACCTGAGGGAGTAGCCAGGCATCTGGCACAGATTAGAAGCTGAGAGGGGTGCCGAGACAGAGGCTGGGGCAGGACCTGGAAGATTCGGCTGGCTGGGCAGGAACATCAGACCAGGAGGCTGGAACAAATGTGAGAACAGAGACGGGAGGAGGGTCTGAGTGTGCAATGGGCACAGATACAGAAGTCAAGACAGTTCCTGGAAGAAAAGGAGGAACGGAGAGGTCTAGCTGGGCAACAGACATAGGGGCTGAAGCTGGCTGGGGTTGGTGCCATCGTGGAATATGTGTCAGACAGCAACTTGGGACTTGGAGCAGGGACACTCCAATCCTCGTACCCCAGGGAACACATCCTGTGGGGAGTTGTTTGAGAGGAGCAAATGGCAGGAGCAGGACTCCTGCAGGTAGGTGCTATGCTCTGTGTCACTGGCAACCTCTGGACATTTTAAGGCAGGAAGTAAAGAATAAAATGAATATGATTTAGGACAGGAAGTGATAGAGCTGAAACGATTTTTTTCTCATCAAAAATGACCAATATGCTGCTTTCCCAATGATTTGGGAAACTTAATCATTCATTTGGGTTCCTGCCCACCAAAAGACCAATAAAAGAAACAAAGAGTACTCCACACTCCTGTCAGGCCTTTGTGGGGCAGGAGCTGAAATGAATGATTAAGTTTCCCAAATCATTAGGAAAGCAGCATATTGGTCATTTTCAACGTGAAAATTAATCAGTTCAGCTCTATCCCTTCCTGTCCTAAATTGTATTCATTTTATGCTTTACTTCTTGCCCTAAAATGTTATGTCACATTGCCTCCTGCCAGCTGATAAACAACTGCGACAAGCCAGCTTCATTTCCCAACCGGGAGAGGGTCAAAGAGTTCCTCACGTGTATTGAGAGGGAATCCTCTGTGTTAATATTCAAAATGCGTGGCCTTTTCCAAATGCATTTGGTCACTGGTTGGTGGTGCAGGTTAGCTATTCTCTCTCTCTGAGGCCTCCAACCCTGACTTTCCATCTGTTGCATTCATGCTCCACATGGTACCTCAGCCTGAGAAACCTGGGGGGGGAGGGAGAATACAGCTCCTGTTGATAATCCAGAAATAGCAGGCATGGAGGTGCCCTGCTGTTTGACTGCTGTGGGAGGACTAATGATAAGCTCCCTGCAAGGTAAACATGCCATTATTTTGTTCCAAGGGTTTTCAAGATAAATGTGGCTAGCGAGACGTTTGAGTTCTAGGCTGTCATTTTTGTCATTGTGCTGAGAATGGCCAGTGGCACTCGCTGCTTCTTATCATGAAATTGGGACGAGCAAGATGTTCTTGATGGGAGGAAAACACCCGGGATTTTTCTTTCTTCCCTTTCATCCTTCTGAGTGATTTTCACTCGGAAAGTGAGGGGAAGTAATTTGGAAGCTTGTGACTCAGTGTGTCTTTCTAGACCAGGAGTGAGGGATCATCAGGTCCAGGGGCCAAATGCAGCCCATGGCTAGTTTTTATTTGGCCCCTTTCCAGTTCCTGGGTCTGGCCCCTGGATCCAGTTCCTTTCCTAAAACACTGAAAGATCGAGCTCAGGGAAAGGGAGAGCACACAGGTAGGGAATGAATCCATGAAAGAGTTCCATGATCTGGACCCTTCTCTTCCTTCCCCCACCCTGAATGCACCTCTGTTCCCTTATTCTATGTGACCCCCAGAGCTTGTACAAATTTTGAAAGTGGCCCAGGAAGAGAAAAGGTCCCCCACTCCTGTCCTAGATGATCCATGAATCAGTTACTGAGAGCTACAACGGATAGATGGAAAGAGGCAAGAGCCCTTGTGCCAAAGACAGGTTGCTCAATAAGGCCCTTTTTAAATGGGCAGGAGGGGGCGGTCCATGGGTGCGCTGCAGCGTGGGCGCCGGTGCAGGGGAGCCAGGGCACATGGGCGCACAACTATCCCCCCCACCCTGCATCCCCACACATTGAGCAACCGACATTTTCGCCAGTTGTTCTGTGCGGGGGGTGGAGGTGGGTCTGGGTGGCGAGAGTGCGCACAGTTTGACATGGGACGCACCATGTGGATGATGGGTGTCCATGTGTGGGGGTGTCTCATGTCCAAAGGGCCAGAGAGAGTACTTCGCACTCCTGACAGGGCCACACCCATTCTGGGCTTGCAGCGCTCTCCGGCTGCCCAGAATCATCTTCCCCTGATCCAGCTCAGCTCAGCTGCTAGGAAGCCTCAGAGTTCTAGCCCTCTCTACCAGCCACACCACCGGATACATCCAACTGCCCAAGGCTTCTCCTCACACAGAACAACCCAATCAACACCAGCCTTAGGATTTGCGGAACCCAGGGTGAAGATAAAATGCAGGTGCCCCTGGTGGCCCCTCCACCTTGGGGGCAACCTCTGTGGTGCCCTGAAGGTGGCCATGTTTGGGGCCACACTCAGAGGGAGTGGTGCCCCCACAACCTTTCCTGATGAAAATAGAGGCCATGGCAGGGCCCTCAGAAAGAGCGGGGCCCAGGGTGGCTGCCTGAGGTCGCCCTGGGGTAAGGACAGTCCTGAGCCCCATTCTTTCTAGTGTTTATATTGCTCATGCAGAGCCAGTCTTCCTGCTTCATCCAGCCTTGCTTTTCAGCCCTCCTGCTCTGACTCAGCCCAGCTCTTGCCTTCCTTCTCACCGCAGCTCCTCCCCAGGAGGAATAACTCCCTGCCACTGAACTTTCCCTCCCCCAACTCCATCAGGTCTTTGTTGCCCTCTTTCTGTCTCCTCACGTGTCTGATTGACTCACAGCTTTGAGCCTTGACTCAGCCGAGCCAGTCACTGTAGCCTTGTGGGTAAGGTGTTGGATTTGGCCCTGGATTCACATACTGACTAACCATGAACTGACTGGATGGTTTGGGCACATTGCTATTTCACAGCCTCAGTTCCCCATCTGTAAAATTGGAATAATAATGACCTAACTCACAGGGCGGCTGATGAGGGTGAGTCGAATAAGTATTGAAAGCACTTTGAACTCTGGAAGAGCTAAAGAAATTATTAATAATAACCCGACCCTGTCAAGACTCACCACAGGGCCCTGATCCTGTCAGGTGCTTAAGTAACCCATGACCCAGCAGCCCTTACAATTCCTCTTTATGCATTCTTCTAAATTTTCTTCTCACCCCCAAAGTCTTCCACCTTTAGTGACAAGTCCACCTGGTGGAGGGAGAGAAGAAATGAAGGTTCTGCATATGGGTAACCTAGAAACTTCCAATTACCGCCAAACAGGATGAGCTTATCTCTCCTTCCCGCTGATGTTTTATGAATAAAGCTTAGCGCTTCTCATGCATTTATAGGCCATTCGTTTGCAATTTCTGTGCTTAAACTTGAGTCCCCCTCCTCCCCACCATTATCCCCCTGGGTATTTCCTGAATGCTTTTCTTTTGTTGGTTAAAGCAAACTGAAGAGCGTAGCAAAGCCCTCTTCTTCCTCATTGTTTCTCATCACCCCAAAATGCCCTTTTAAACTCTCTAGACTCAAGTACAAAGCAGAACTAGCCTTGCCATTTACATTTTCATTATCCCTCCCTCTATCGGGACAAACTGCCACACAAATTATGTCATTTGGAGACAGGAGCCACTAATCCATTTATATGAACAAGCCACAGAGACTCATGAGTCCCCAAGCATGAAACACGCCAGCAGTTCTCCCCTTCTCCAGGGATCTTGTCATTTGTAGTTGAATGGTAAAGAAAAACACACAACAGCTCGGGAGGTAGCAAATAAATGTGCAGCTGATCTGCTTTTAAAGTGCATGCTAGTAAACTAGCCAGCATGACAGTTTGGCTGGTGGCCTCTCACAAAAGCAGAAAGCTGTGAACAGACGGGCAAGGAATGGGGGAGAGGAGGGGAGGCAGAGATTCCCCACACAGTTGGTTGGGGATTTCAGAACACCTTGCAGAAGGGAGGGGGAAGACATGCATGCCAGCCCCATACTTTCTGTACACCTGGAACTTCAATACTGGCAGAATGGACAAAACTCCATACTGCTATAGGGTTTTTAAATATATTATTATTATGATTATTAACAAACATTTATATAGCGCCAGCAGTGTACCTGGCACTTTACAAAGTAATAAAATAGACATGGTCCCTGCCCCTAGGGCTTACAATCTGAG
>QEPC01014289.1:1213979-1226127 GCA_003113815.1 Sphenodon punctatus
GCCACAAAATAGCGGAACAGCGTTTTTCCGACAGTTTCTGAGAATTCCGCAATTTTTCCAATAGTTTCTGAATTTGCAGAATGTCTGCGGAATTAGCGGAATGTCAGCAGAAAAGCTGCGCTGTGACGTGGGCAATTCCAAAATGGTGGAATGGAATCGCGGCACAGTAACAGATGTTGCCACATCAGCCCTAGATGAAAGGTGTAGTCTGATAGCCAGGCAGGGGTCAGAAGCCAGGGAATTCAGTCCAAGAAGGGTCCTGAAGGGAGCAAGAGCAGCTGGGATGTAAGAAGCAAGATGAGGTAAGGACAAGGAGACTGTTGGAGCGAGGTCTCTGTCAGACCATTCAGAACAGGGGTTTTGCTGTGATGCAGGAAGTTATATAGGAGTCCCTGGCCAACCAGGGTGAGGTTCTCCACTGGCCAATCAGAATCCTGGCAGGGTGGAACTGGATGTGCAAGAGGCCACTGGGCTGAGATTCCACTGCTTCACCACAGCAGCCTAGTGGCAGTGTGGATTCCACTTTCCCCCACAAACCCAGAGGCCATGGGTTCAACAAGACCTTTGCTCCACTTGCATCATGACATGATTTTGTTTTTCCATTTCCATCTTTCCGTATGTTGCTTGGTTACTCTGTTTTGGTCAATCGCTTTGAATCTGTTGTGTGGGTGAACCAAGGGGCATGGCAGCCTCCGGGCCTGTGTAAACCTGACCAAAGTGGGGCTGAACGTGGGGTACTGGCCCACCCCCAGAGCAGCTGCTGCTCCAAGGGGCACCAGCTCTAGGTCCGTATAAAAACACCCCATATCTCAGTTTCAACATGACTGCCGAGTCCCAACTTTTCCAGCAGCCAAAGGGACAAGCCCTGCCCCCATGGCCAATATGTCCTGCCCCTCAGTGAATAAGTCCTTCCCCCTCATACATTTCTTCATGCACCCACACCTGCCAACATTCCAAGGTACATAAAGAGGGACTCAAGCTCTCCTGTTTCTCATTCTACTTAGTTTCTTGTCATTCCATTATCTTCCGACTGTCCTCTCAAGTGCTTTTCCTGGGAGGCAACCAAGAAAGGGGTTTCTGTTACTTGAATTCTGGTCTTTATGTCTCTTTCTCTCTCCTGAAAGAGGAACTTTGATCCCTTGAAGGGGGGACAGTGGGATTCAACACCCAAGGAGGGACTGTCCCTCCTAAGTAGGGACTTTGGGGAGGTATTGTTTCAATAATTGGTAAAAGTTGGCAATAATGTGTCTATATTTTAAAATATCTAGAGGAATGATCAGGATACAAATCTAATGAAATCTTAAGGATGCTCTCCTAAGCCTTCCCTGCTGCTTCTCTGTGTTTGTCAGAACAATGAAGACCATCTGTGCCCAAGGTTATGGAGTGGAAGGCACTCTCCAATGTTCATGCCCTTCACGGGCTTTGCAGAATTCAGGAGCATCCGTTATAGGAGAATCACTAAATGGTACAGCCTGAAAGAATGAACTGTTTTTTGTATTACTAGGCATAGTGTTGCCTAAACTGTGCCAGGCACTACACAAACACATGGGAAGGCCCATCCATTGCCTTCAGAGAAACATACAAAGCTGAACGGGCGTAGCTATAATCTAAGGTATCTGAAAGACCACCGATTCCCCTATGTCCCATCGCAGCCTCTAAGCTCGGCCGAGGGCACCCTCTTGCAAGTGTCAACTTCCCATGAAGTTGTTACAACAAGGGCATACAGGGGGAGGGAATTCTCAGTTGCATCCCACACTTACAGAACTCCCTCCCCTTGGGGGTCTGCCTAAACCTGAGCCTGTACGGCCTCCAGAGGAGATGTAAAAAAGTTTTGTTTGGTCCAGCATTTGGCAGGCAGGGATGGGGTTGGGTAGGTGTGGCTTGGGGACGAGGATGGATGGGTGGTAGATGGGGATAAAGATTGGGGTGAGTGGGTGGTTGGTGGGGGATGTTGGGATTCTAAGATATTTGAATGTGTTTTAATGTGTTTTGTATTTCTAATGTTATAACGTGCCCTGAGTCTATGGAGAAGGGCAGGGTAAAAATATGAAAAATAAATATAATAGGGACAGGCAGTGCAGCTACCCCAGGGCCCATATGCCTGGGACAGAGGCTCACTTTCCTTTTGAAGCTGCATACCCTGCCACTGGAAAAGTGGAACAGGGGGATCGATTCCCTCTTATGCACCAGGTCCCTTTCCAACCTAGCTAGGCCCCTGACAAGATGTTTAGAAAAGCAGCCCAGTATACAAGCAGAAAGGACAATGTTGTGATCATCAACGTTTGGCTCTTCCCGTGCCATTCTGAGCTCACTTCTAGGGTCCCAGGAGAAGTATGTCTTAAGGGAGGGGGGTGAAGTGGAGGGCAGAGGGCTTCCAGATGCATCCTGGGAGAAAGTTCTATTTAAAGGGGCAATGTAGAAGGAAGGCTACAAAGAACCAGGATTTCAACCAGCACCTTTGGGACCAGTGGTTGGCTTCTCTATGCCACTAGATTACCCTGGCCAGGTCCCAAGTTTTATGTTGATGGCCTTTCCAGTACCGGTTGGGTCACACCCCTCCTCAGCCTTATTCCATACCCCCAGCTTCCTGGATGGCTACTTGCCTGCCATATAAAAGGCAGGCCTGCAGCTGCAGGAAGCTGGGTGATCCTGGCTGGTCATTAGGTGTTCACCAGATGTTCACCCCCACCGGACATGGGACCACCACCCATGGAACCCATCTCCCCCACTCACAGCATGCTCTTGGGGATGGTAAGACCACTTTGGTGGTTAACGCACACCCACATGTCCGTGCCCCGTTTATTAGGTTGCGTGCAGTGCCGCTGTGCGTCCATGTCCACCAGCACCATAGAGTCGCGGGCAGAAATCTTAGCGCATCCGAGGAGTGACCACTTCCTGCTTCTCTCACCGTTCTTGCTCTCGCTGGTGCTGCCAGTGGGGGCTGCCTGCAAGCGCATGAAAGACAAGCTGCGGGGTGGCTGTTTATTAGACTGGTCCCACAAAACATGTGAGTGGGGACTTAGCGGGGGCTGCACAGACCGAACCTGGACTGCAGTGGACTAACGACTCATTTGATTTCACCCTCAATCCTGTTTTGTACTGTTGCCTGTTTGGACGCTGTTCCAGAACTGATCTGTCTGGACCTGCTCTGAAAGCAATCTTTGCCCTTCTGGTCCCTCTGCCTGCCTAACTGCTCTAGCATCCCAACCTGCTTCTCCATTCCCCTGTATGTCAGTTCCTAATTGACCCGAACATGACCCTGCACTGACTTGCCCAGACCCTGATCCACAGAAGGTCCTAAACCAGAGGTGCTTTTTACATGGGCCATGGGGGGGAGTGGGGGTCAGCGTGCATAGCAGTGTGGGGGCGGTAGTGAGGAGGGTTCAGACAGGCGCACACTGGTGCACACCAAACTCCACCCACCTCTACCCATCCCCCAAACATGGAGCAACCGCCATTTTTGCCAGTTGCTCCATGCGCGGGGGATGGGGGGAGGTGGGCGTGCATGTATGTTCCACAGCGGTGTGCACACATGCACACATGCACACACCCCCATCCACTCGCCACGGCATGTACATGGGTGACGCCCACCCATGAACACCCACATTCCTGGACGTTGGTACGTGGGTGCCACCTGTGTAAAAAGGGCCAGAGGAAAGGATGCATGGCAGACAGAGCCAGGCTGAGGTGGGAAGAGATGGAGACAGACACATAAAGAGAGGGATAGTTATGCGGGACCTCAAGGGTGAGGGAGAGGAGACTGGGCTTAATGCATAAGGAGAAGGGGAGCCATCTTGGTGATTCTGAGGGAAGAGGAGCATGGTTAGAATTTGGGTGCATTGGGTACTATGAAGAAGTAGCCACAAGGTCAGGACACAGCATCGGTGTGAGGGAGATAAAGAAGCCAAAAGGGACTCATGTGAACTTGGGTGTCAGGGAGGATAGCAAGAAGCAACTGAGGTCATGGTGAAGCATTAGGTGAGGAGGGTTGGCGTTCTGTTGTTGCCATTTACATTTATGCTGACTGCAAAATGTGAGAGAAATAGACAGATTTGGATGGAGAAAAATGGACAGGGAGAGGGAGAGACAGGGGCACCTGCAGAATTTACTTTAGGAGGGCAGATGGCGGGACAGCCCCTTCGCCCACCCCTTTCTAGCATGACCCCCATGCCCCTTTCCAAATATCATGACTTCACAGTGTTTGAAAAGGGATGTGGCCATGTTGGAAAAGGGTGTGGTAATGGGGCTGTCCCACACCTTACTGTCCTGACCACACCCCTTTTCTGACATCACTGCACTCGGAAAGGGGATTGGTCAGCTGAGTCCTTTTGTAGCCATCCCTTTCTGAAGTCACCACACCCCCTGCCCAACAGGCTCAGAAGGGGTGGGAGGAACCGGGGGTGTGTGTGTGTATTTCAATTACGCTCCGTCACTTTTCTCTCCCAGCACCCATAGGGAGAGATGTTCTAAAGAAATGTGTTATTTTATGTACTCAAAGCTAATTGTGTTCTCAAGTTTCTAAAGTGTGTTGCCCAGATTCTTTGTTGTTGTTTTTAAAAAAAATCAGTTTGAACTAAATAAAGTTTGCCCATTCTAGGAATCCTGAATTTTGCATTTGAAGAAAGACTCCAGCCCAAACTTATGACAAGGGGAATTTCAACTAGACTATGAACTAAAGATCCAAGGCTTATTCAGAAGCTATTCAGCTTTGCAATGAGCTAAATCTTGATGAGAGAGAGATCATCTGTTTTTATTCCCATGGACTTTCAAGAATAATATTACCATTCCCCCAGCTTTTGGTAATACTATAGAAGTGCAGAGTAATATATTACTTCCATGGCAAGTTTCTGCAATAATACACTTGAATCTTAATACTTTTGGAGCTCTCAGGAAAGTTCTTCAATTACAGCAGACAATTGCTTCAATTTCTACAGGGAGAGAAACTGTCACGTAGGAAAGACATTTTTAAAAAAAGATACTCGTATTTTTACAACACCCCAGCTTTATTTTAAAATCCGCATTTGTTTTGGATGAGAGCTCAGAGCTGGGGCAGGTACACTCAACAAAGCAAGCTAGCTTGGAAAATAAATCAATAAAACGCTAGTGCTGCATCTCCAAAGACATGGAATGAAATAATATTTATTTCCATCCATGCCCCATTGCGGCTCCTGTGATCTGCCGAGAGCGACTCCCTGTGGGTACCATCTGTTAGTCTTGTTCATACAACAAGAGTTCGCAGGGGGGGCATTTTCAGTTGCTGCCCTGTTCCCTCTCCCTGGAAGTTCATTTGAGCCCATGTCAGGGCATTTTCCGGAGGTGGTGTAAGACTTTTCTGTTTGAAAAGGAAGTTGATGGGTGGCGATATAGGAATGGGGTGGTTTGGGTTGGATATGGGGAATGGAGAGGTAGGATTGGAGGGCTAGCGGGGTTGAGGGAGAATTGGGGAGGTTGGGGGGGGGACTGTATTGGTTTTAATGTTTTATGACTTGTGAGCTGCCCTGAGCCTCCAGGAAAGGGCATCATATACATTTAAACACACATACAAACAAACAAACAAACAAATAAATAAAAACACTTGAGCAATTAGCACAAGTAATAATATTAATTTGAATGGAGTCCAGATATGAGGCCCAGAAAAAATACTGATACTAGTCAGCACTGACTCTGGGAATGGTATCAAGATGGGCAATGCTGGGTAAGTATTGCAGCAGGAGAGGACTATTTTTCTATATTCTCAGAGCTTTCTAACTGGGCCAAGATGTGGGGAACATCTAGTCACTGCTGCTTGATGACACAATTGTTTTCACCCAGTTCCTGTGGCTCATTCTATTTTTCTAAAACAGGAGTGGGGGGAACGTTTCCCACCCAGGGGCTACTTTGAAAATTAGTACAAGCTCCAAGACAGCATAGAGGTTGGGGGCAGGGGTGCTTATTCGATGCACTTAGGAAGAGGTGGGTCTTAGGAACAGGCTGTATCGTCCATGGATCTATCTATCTGTGCCCTACCCTTGTATGCATGCCCCATCTCATGAGCCAAATCTTTCAGTGCTTGGAGGTAGGAACTGGATCCAGTGGCCGGATCTATGAATTAGAAGGGGGCCAAATAAAAACAAGTGGCGAGCCGCATTAGGTCTCCAAGCCTAAGGTTCTCCACCCCTGATCTAAAAGAAGTGCCATATTATTGAGTCAAACCAATGGTCCATCAAACCCAGCATCCTATCTCTGATAGTGGCCACTCTCGGTCTCTTTGGAGAAATACCCAGCAGGTCCTACTGGAGTGATCCATTCCCTGTTGCTTATTCCCAGAAATCAGCGCTTACATCCCCCAACCTACTTGGCTGATAGCCATTAATGGACGAATCCATGAAGAAAAGGAGTATAAGGAACCTGGACTTGAGTTGGCACCTTTGGAGCCCTGTCTGGCTCCTTAACACCATCACCACACTCTGGCCAGGGACCTTGTTGCTTCTTAAAGGGCTTTTCTGTGCTGGTCAATCCACACCACTCCCTTCTAACCTTAGGGAAATACAGGGAAGTCAGTAGATGTTTTGAAATGATGGATCAGATCCTCAGCTGGTATTAGCTAGTAAAGGTCCAATTAAGTTGTTTGATCTGTGATATACAGTACTAATTTATCTGACCTTTGATGCCTGCGAAGGATTTTGACTCTGAGATATTCCACCAAAGAAGAGGCTGGTGTTTGGTCTTACAATTAAAAATGAGAATATGTTTGCCTTGTTGATCCCCAAAGTAATAGATGGAGACAAAATAGTTCAGGTGATCTCTTCTACTGGACCAACTTCTGTTGATGAGGGCATACAAGCTTTCAAGTCACATAGGACTCTTCTGACGTACCTATCACCTGATGAAGAGCCTCGGTGTCCAGAAAGCTTGCATACTCTCACCAAAAGAAGTTTGTCCAATAAAAAGAGATCATCTGAACTACTTTGTCCTTATCAATTACAAATGAGACACATGACTTGAAGTTTGAGTTCTACACTGGAGCGTTTGCCAGGGAGTCATCTGCAATGTCTTCTGTCACACCGTAACACACGGTATCACATTTCAGCTCTGCTTCCGTATGTTCCTGATGGACAGTAACATACTACTGTTACTGTTGTTATTAGGTGATACAAATTAGTGGTCAGCACAGTTTGCATTCCAAAATTAACTTCTGAACTTACCATTCATTGACAGCACGCATAATTTTTTATCCTTGTTGTCACTTTCTAACATGATGCCTTTTTTTTTTGCCAGGTTCAGAGGTGGGTGGAAAGACTGTGGCAAACACCTTAGAAGCTCTGGAAATGGACATAAGAAATTCAAAGTGTTCACTTGAGGATTTTGCTTCTCAGCAGTTTCAGATGTAATTACTGAAGCTGAGGTTCCCGCTCCTTGAGACCTTTCAAGAGTAGTTATTAATGGTGTAATTAATTCAAATTATCTCCAGTTTCGAGTCAACCTTTGGCTCTGCAAAAACCTAGTTCCCAATGTTATCACTTGATTGTGCCAGTTGAAGAGTCTACTCTGTGCTGTATCCTTGCAGAAACAATTGCAGCTGCTGTAGCCTGGGGCCATTTATAACTGGCATGATGCTCTGAGAAAGAATCTAACAAGGTCTAACTTGGGTTTCTTAAGAAATAATAATTATGAAACTACAAACACTTATTAAAGAATAAATGCAGGGTAGAAGACAGGTCTGCTGTTGGTGAGTTCTCTCAGCATTCACCTGTACCTCCCTTCGAGAGGCAAGCCACAAGGGATGAGACCATATTGTAGGGAAGGGGCAAAGGGCTGCCACCCCCCCTTACTAACATAACCTTGCCCCTTGTGGTAAAGGAGTCAAATAGTCCTCAACTCCATGTTGTTGAGACAAGCAACTGTTGATGAAAAATTAGTCACATGATCACCAGACGTTTGTTTAAATTACTTGCAAAACAATATTCAAAAGCCTTCAGCTCGGCCAAGGAGAAAAAAACCAACTGGAAAATAACTTAGGGTAAGTAATACACTAAAGGTTGCTTGATAAATGATTTGCAACAAATAATTTCCCCGGTTCCAGGCCATAGCTTTTCTGCTGCTAATTGATTATTGGTTAAACACCTAGTCCTACCCCCTTAACCTCCGAGGGTTAACTTCTACTCTTCCATTAACAGTGAAGCTGGCAGTAATTTCTGTGTTCATTAAGACAACAAGAGAAGTTTGATGGTGGGAGCTTTTCTACAATACTGCATCTGGTGTCCCTGACTGTGTCCTAAAACCATTTCCAGCTCTAGGCAAAGGATAGCTGCCCCACTGGTTCGGGTTCTAGTCTGGGAGACATAGGGTGTTAACACATGGGAAGATAGTCCACCAGGCCCCACGGTCTCCCTGGGGCACCCCCACGCAGCCAAACTATGCAGGGACAGCATGGGGAGGATGTCAGATGAGCAGCCGGCCCTCTGCCCACAGTTCATGTGCTAGCAGCAGCTGCCAAAAAGGGTGCTAGCACACTTGGGGACAGCGCAATCACTCCCTCTCCTCCTGCCCACCCTCCCACCCCCCGGTCAGCTGTCGGCTGAGAGGGGCATGCTAGCACTGGCTCTGATGGAAAGGGGGAGTGTTACAGCCAGGGAAGAAGGCTTCTTCCCTGGCTGTGACCAGAACAGCAACAGGTACTAAAATTAGTACCTCAGTAATGCCCACATTTTTGAACACCCCTTCAGGCACCTGATGGGCTACCCAAGGACCAGCAGGTGCCTGATGCCAGGAAATGTGAACCTTGCCCAGAAAAACTGACAAGCCCAGTGGTCCCAGCTGGGGCCTATCACTTTCAAAGGCCGGACCACGCTTCCCTCCCCACTACAGCACCACCTCTTGCCTGAGAGGTGCTGTGGTTGGGGGGGGGGGAGGGAAGCAGCCTTGAAAGTGACAGGCTCTGGCCAGAACCACTGTGGAGATGGGCTCTGCAGAGGTCCTGGTTGGGGCCGGTCATTTTCAAAGACCGCAGCAGCCCGGCGGGTCCTGTTCAGGCATCAATGGGGCCCAAGTGGGGCCGAGTCAATTCAGACACCCAAAGATTAATCAGGGGTGCCTGAATCTTCAGGTGCCCGGGTGGCACCATTGTGACACACCCCTCCCTCCTTTCCATGGTCACTGCTCTCTTTTCCCGGCAGGAAAGAAGAGGAGATCAAAGGTAGCGTGCGATCCCTGTAATCCTCTCTCTACAGAGGCAGACGAATCTGGGGAATGGGTCTTCTCATGATCATCCTAGGAGCAGGGCTGGAGAGAGAACCTGAGGCAGATGCAGTGCAGGCTGCTTCCTGTCTTCCCTCCCCGCTACGGGCTCCAGGCTGGGATCACCCAGCCAAAGCACAGCACACGACCCCCTTGTGTCTGCGCTCCCCTCTCTCGGCTGCCTGACGCCTAAGTGGGGTGCGATCTGCACTCCCTTCTCCCTGGGGCCACCTCTCAGCTGAGAGGGGCATAATCCACATCGACTCTGATGGAATGGGGGGTCACACAGACAGGGAAGGCTTCTTCCCTGGCCATGACCCCAGCGCTAGCGCGCCCCTCTCAACTGACAGCCAACTGGGAGAGGAGAGAGCAGTTTGCACCTCTGAGAGCCTCTGTGGTCATCTGCACTCCCCTCTCCCATCCAGCTGTCAGCTGAGATGAGTGTACTAGCCATGCCTCTGTGGTGCTGGTGGAGCTGGGGCTGCAGGGGATCCTAACAAATGAGACCTGGTCCCATGGTTGCCTGTTGGCATGGGTTGGGTCAGGTTAACCCACACTGCGTGCTCCATATTCCTAGGAATAACACAGTGCAGGGCTACCCTGGAGCAGCCGCAGGGCAAACATCTGGAGGCCATCTTTCAGACAGATGGGTAAATCTGGAGTTACCGGGGGCCAATGTGGGGCAGTGTTTTGTTTGTTAACACCTGAGGCTTAAATCTCTGCTCTGCCACAGACAATTGATATGACTTTGACCAAATTAGGCATTTTTCTCTACCTGACAATGGCCTTGATCTGGCTCATGGGGGTATTTTAAAGACAAGCATTGCTAGCCATCACTGCAGCAGTGGAGGGGGCCAGGTAAGCATCTGATATTGACAAAATGAAGATCCTGGTTGCCGATTGGGCTGCTGACTGCAAAAAGACTCCCAGGGAGGCACATGAGAGCTTTGATTGTGCTGTTGTTGTGTATGCTCCCTGCCTCAAACAGGCAGGTTGGGGGAACCCCAGGGAATTCCCAGCAACTGAATGGATGAGTGGCAGGAAGCCAGGCCACTGATTGCTTGACCACCTGCTTTTCTTTGATAATTGCTTCCTTTCTTGCCAACTCTTTTGCAGCCTCAACACTGGCGCTGGCTCTGTCGAAAGCAACTTCCAGAGGAGCTTGTAATGGCAAGCAGCATAAACAGCTGCATCAAGTTGGCTGTGGGGGAGGGCGGGGGAACCTCTCCCGGAGGCTTTCCAACGGCAGCTCTTGGAGAGAGATCTGAGTAGGCATGCAATAATCCTGCTCTGCAAATATGTCAGTTTTCATCTCCACCTATCAGGACAGCGAGGGAACTGTGTGGGGAGAGGCTCATAACATCTGTAGAAGGCAGCTGCCATTTTCTCTGACAGAGGGAACTTATATTCTTTCTGTAATTGGTACTGTTTTGCCTTATTGCACATATATTTTTAAGCTACCTCGCAGCATGAAATCCATTGCAACTAATTGTGCAATAATTATAAGACTCCCCCTTCCTCCCCTCCTACCCTCAGCTGCAAGAAGCCAGTGGGGGGTGGGTAGCAATGGCAAGAGTGGTTCATTCTTTGGCTTGAGAAGCACGGTTTTAAAAACATGGATGCCAAAGATGTCTGACTGTAGGAGAGCAGCGATCTTATCTTGCAGCTAAAGTTTTGAAAAGTTTTTCATATTTGGTATTTTGGGCAAGTTGTGTGTTACGTTGATGCTCGGGGTCACAGGTCCTGAATCTTTCTCCTATTCTGCTAACTACAAGCCAAACCGAGGTCATCACTGGTGCCAGAACAGAGAATAAGAGATGGGATTCAGGGTTGAGGGCAAGAAAAAATCAGAAGAGGACACAGAGGTCACGGCAGACTCGAGTCAAGACAGAACAGATCAAGGGCTGTCTCAGAGGACAAAGCAGATACAACAGGCAAGATCATTCTAAACAGTACAGGGCTTCAGGGTAAGAACATGAAGTGACAGGTAAGATGATCCACTAAGCTTCTTGTTGCTATCAGCCAGCCTTATATACTGTCTGATTACCAGCTAGGAATCTGGGAGGCGCCACGTGCCAATGGTCACCGGAAGTTGTGACCTGGCCGGGGTGAAGAAGAGCTTTCACAACTAGGGAAGTTGCAGCTAGCGATGTGCATGTCATTTTCGTTATTACAGTAACGATAACGAAAATTGTCATTTTCATTATTGTTATTGAAATAACCAAAATGACAAATAATAAAAATGAAAATAGAAATGAAAATGACTTGTTTTTGAAATAAAGGGATAACACTGAAAAGCGTATTTCGAGCTATAACATTTTTTTTTCTTATTCAATTGTGATGATTGGAGAGATTGTACCCGCAATGGAAGGAATTATGTCTACCAGGTTTCAAAATGATTAGATAAAGGGAACCGATTCTAGAAGCAATTGAATGTTATGATTTTAAGAAAAGCTCCATACACATTCATAGCTACAACAGCTTTATCTTCCATCCCATTTACATTAAACTAGTGAACTTTATGTCATGCTTAACACACCTGCCAATTGTCAGAAAGATTGGATAAAGGGTCCTGATGGTATAAGACATTAACTTGAAAATACATTTCCAGCTGTAACATTTTTATATTCCATCCTGTTTTCAAGACATTCGGCAGGAATGTATCACGTACCATCCATGTTATCTGTGCCAAACCACAGGACAATTTGATAAAGGGTCCTATTTTATAAGCAATTGAATTTGTCCCCTAGAAGACCATTATTCAGATAAATAGAAGCACATCCAGTGCCAGTCAACGGCAGGTACATGGCATGGCAGGGGGAGGGAGGATGTGGAGCAACTCAAAAGACTGAAAGACACATTCACTGGCCAATTACACCATGCTTCCAACTTTACAGGACCAATCGGTAGTGGCTTTAAGGCAGGCATAGAG